>OZ012695.1:21981339-22006339 GCA_963942565.1 Maea johnstoni | reverse complement strand
TGTGTAAATATCACACCTGATTTAGCCTCAACGTTGGGAACAGAAAGCATTTCTGAGAAATTGTTGGAAGAATTATTCACCATCTACGCATCATTTTATTTGAAAAAGCTCGGCAGCCGTGTCAATGACTGCCATTGTCATTCTCTGGCCCTGCCGCGGCTGCTTTCGCCGAGCCGGTTATGTGTTTGGGGTTGACATATTATACATTTCCATGGCTAGAATCACGCGCATTACGTACCTTTGTTTGTTCCATAGACTGCAACTAAATCCTATTATTGTGGTGTATGAATTATACCGATTATCGTCGTAGAAGCTGTACGCGCTCATCGGTGTCCGACGGCAGACATGTTTCTCGTGGTCGCCTCGTAATGAATTTTCTGCTGTTGCGCACGCACTTATGCGGAAGTAGAGGGGGCGATGGGCTTAACCAATGGCGGGTTCATATGGGGGTGATTGGCAGTCCTCACCTATCGTTACGCCCACCCTCTTACAGGAGGTGCGTGCATGTCACGTACCCCGCCAGCGCTGTACGAGGGATCTTCGAAAGTGCTCGCAACAAATCGTATCATATTCAACAGTCATTTGTTTATATCTGGCACAGTTTCGATCATGTCATATTATGGCAGCATCTTGTCATTTTATAGCAGACCCCCTCATCCCTCGTAGTAACTTATCCTTCGCACACCATACAATTATTGGGTCATTCGCTGGTGTCTTACCGAAATCATTTGTTCAACCAGTACTATCTTTACGTCTGTTATTGTATGCTGTGATATTCATGTACCTCTTTATAAATTAATCCTGTATGATTTTTTGTAAAAAAACAAATCATTGAATGAATTTGAGCTAATGTCATGTATTGATCCCGTTCTTATAGGAATCGATGGCACCATCGCATGTATTGCGACTTGGCGGTTCGTAATAGGAAATAAGAGATAACATAATCCTGTTTGACTAACAATCGTTTCAGTATTTACAATCGTTTCTGTGCCATGCCAATCATTTTAACACGTTATTACAACAGAGCTGATGAAATTTCCTTCCGTTCCTTTGCCTCCATTAAACCCACCCTCCGCTCGTCCTGCTTATTGCTATTCTTGTAAATGAATCGAGTTAATTGACATAACTTAATGCCTGTAAGTTCCTAATTGAAATTTTGCATCCCGATAATTTCTTAAACTCATTGCGTTCTTGAATTGCTAGCGTTTGTACCTTTTGTTGTTGATTATTATTTCGATGATTTAAGACCATTGAATTGTGCATGTCTATATATGCGCTGCTGCTGAGCTGTTGAAGTTCCCATCCGTTCCTTTGCCTCCATTAAACCCACCCTCCGCTCGACCTGCTTATTCCTTTTTTTGTAACTGAAACGAGTTAATTGACATTACTTAATGCCTGTAAGTTCCTAATTGAAATTTTGCATCCCAATTATTTCTTAAAACTCATTTTTATCTTGAATTGCTGGCGTTTGTACCCTTTTGTTGTTGATTATTATTTCGATGATTTTAAGACCATTGAATTGTGCATGTCTATATATGCGCTGCTGCTGTTTTAGCAGAAAAATGCATGTTTTTTTTCCTTGTTAAGAAAATTGTTCTCCCGCTTATCAGTTATGTTAATTACAGTAATTTTTCGTAGGATTTTTTAACATGTCATAAGTATGGATCAGTGGTTGACAGATTAAATGCTGCTGTTGTACTGAAGCTATACTTCTCTGAGTTTAATTAAAGGCTAGAAACCTAAGCAGTTTTCTCCACAATCTTCCAAACAACTGGGGGTAACGCATTTCAGACTGAAATTTAGACATATTTGTCGTCATCATTTGATTCCGCCCGACATGAAAATGTTTTTTTTCATATTACAATATTTGGCATGCCCATATCAGGTTTTGCTTATAAGCGTGCGGAGGTTGGCATTTTCAAAACATTTTTAACGACAACAGCGTCATTGTTTTAAAAGGATATGTTTCGCCTAAGCATAATTTATTCAATTGTAACCAATAGTGCTTTTGGGCCGTTTAAATATCAAATTGTTCTATGCGATATGCACCGAGTCTTATTCTCGTTTCAGGTCACGTCGATGCTGTTAATCGCCATCGAGTTTCAGCTGTAACGGCGCCCTATGGCCCCACTTTGCCTGGCAGTAAATGTCGGCACAGTGGTCTTAGCTTTGGAAGAGATGAATGCCAAGCCTGTCCAGCCCACCCATCCCCCCCCCCCCCCCCCCCCCCCCTTCCTCCTCATCCTCACTACTTCATGATGGTGTTCTCGGCACAATGAGCGTGTATGATCCATGCCCTCCCTCGGCGCAGCTCGCTGTGGGTTAAATCATAGATGGCTATTGTTAGCTGCCCAACTTCAGCTGACGTAACTCAGTGGTGGTTCCCTCACCATGCGTTTAGCACCTGAGCGTCAATGGGGTGGAGGATGTCAGAAATACAGCTCAGTAGTGTTGCAGCCATAAAGTCATTAGTGTCACTTATCAATGGAATTGTCCTAACCAAGCTGGAGTTTTGAAATGAGAATACCAGCTTTGGTTGTTAGAAATCGATACAAGTTAATCTTTTCCAAAATAATCCAATAAATGCAGTAAGTTCCTATGTTTATATATATATATATATATATATATATTTATATTATTTAGTTAAATATATATATATATATATATTTATATATATGTACATTATTCACATGGTTTCATTGAAAACCCATACGAGAAAAATTCATATCTTATTTGCATTTTCACTTGCATAAAACTTCTGGTAGTGAGGGATTGAGACAAAAGACATAGAGGAATCTGAGCACAAGGTACATGTAGAGAGTGGGAGCGTTTGAGCGGATGTGATTGACAGTGGCAGAGAGTGAGTGAGAGGGGGAGATGGATGGAGGAAGAGTTGTAGAAATAGAGAGTGAGTGAGTGGGGAGAAAGGGAAACAGCGGTATTGGGGGGTATTAAGTGAGATCGAGAGGGAGAGATAGGAGGGAAAGACTGAGTATGAGAGAAAGAGTACGAGGAGAGATTGTGTGGAGCAACTTAGTGTGAGTAATTGGGGAGAGAGGGTGTGGTTCACAGATTGAGAGCGAGGGTGAAGGTGACTGGAGAACGGAGTACAGCTCAGGGCCAGGGCATTTGTGTGAACATCCCAAAGACACAAACCCACTGCATGTATTGTGCATCATATCTAACATGTTGTCTTCATGGAATAAAGTCCTCTGAAATGGTAGATCATGATAAATAAATTCTGCCCGTATAGCCTAGAAGGGTTTGCTAGGGTGTGTTTGGCATTGTAGAAAAAACACACGCTTGCGCTGCAAACTACACTTGTATGTTTATAATCTGCAGATTAATTCAATCACGTTTATAATCTGCAGAATGATTCAATCACACTGTTATATCCACTACATAGAGTGCCAGCCAAAGTTAGTATATTTGTTGGTGAACTGATTAACATTAGTACCCAGCTGCATTTCTCAATGGTATTCAAAGTCCGAGTCAAAAGGAAAGGGCCTGTACCGTCCAGAACTTTTATTTTAGGGTTGTGAACATTTAAAAAAAGGCACAATGTTTTTACACCACTGCTCACAGAGACATATATGACAGGTGTTCATTCGCAAAAACGGCTAATCTCACACGCACCCATTTTTCATGTGAGAACTTTGGAGTTTTGGCAGGCGAAACACCTGTTATTTGCTAGCTCGCTGAGGCAAACACAATGGATTCTACAAGAAGAAGACTGACAAATATTGCATAAATAACTAAAACCGGACACATTACTCCTTAAAGTTGTGGTACATTTTGTCTATTTAACCGACAGTGCAAAAGCTAGCTCCCATGATGTTGAAATGTTTCCAAATTCTGCCCTTAAAGCCTTGGAGGGTTTGCCCGGGAATATTTGGCATTAAAGTAAAAAAATAACACTTGCGCTGCATACTACACTTGTATGCAAAAATCTGCAGGGGGTAAAGTCAGGTTCCTGTCCTGTTGAAAGGTTCATTCAAACACACTGTTATATCCACTACATAGATTGCCAGCCAATGTTAGTATATTTATTGGAGAATTTATTAAACATGAGTACCCAGCTGTACTGTTAATGGTATTCAAAGACCGGGTCAAAAGGAAAGGGCCTGTACTGTGAAGAACTGTTAACTAATGGTAGTGAATTTTTAAAAGAGGCACATTGTTTTTATCCTCACTGCTCTCAGAGACATAACTGACTGGGGTTCATACGCAAATAACGGCTTCTATCACATACTCACATTTGCAATGTGGGAACTATGGAGTGTTGTTTCGAAATGCAGAACAATTTATCACAGAAACAAAGCAACAACATAGCTTACTTATCATATCCGACCTTTAAAGATTACACTGTACGAGTGATGTACACTGAGGCAAACTTTAAAAACAACCAGTCATAAATATTGCATGCGCGCCCATATTTTCTTTCTTTTCATCTGTACAATATATTTCTATAACCATGCAACAAACACATGAATATCGCTGGTTCTTCTTTACTTTGCATTTTTGTCAATGATGTTCGGTTCGAATTAAGACTGGCTCGTTCTTTTAATTTAGTGTGGCCTGTTGCTGTATACCGACCATGACCAAACAAATATCGTTTCCATTAGAATCCCAAATCGAGCAATGGCTGTTTAGTTTCAACACCCAAACCCTACATAGAGAGATCGATAATCTTTATTTCAAGTCGGTAATAATTTTCATATTAAACACGAGCTGCCAGGGCTCTTGGCCGACTACAAAATAACAATTCTTAATATAACATACAGGGTTTAACAGCAATATAAATGATCAGTAGAGGGGAAGTAGAAAGCGGAAAGATTCTTTTGGAAACCCCGATGCGGAATATAAATCGTTTTTTAAATATCAGCCGTTGGTCTCGTTTGTTCCTTGGCAGTTGTTTATGACCATGTATTATAATGCATATTTAGAATTCATCAGAGACGGGTTGATGTGTGACACTGTTATTTTAGCGCTAGTCATAGACCGGTGCAAAACAATTCTATGCTGGAACAACATTGAACGCTACCAAGGACGCAAATGCTGATGCACATTAGCATCACATCATGTACCCGGCATTACCGGCAAGGTGTTATCCTGTTCATATGTATCAGAATGAGTAGTAGCCATTGCATTAAGGGTTCTCATTTAAAATACGCATGGCGAGTTGCACCTCAAACGATAAATACGCATGGCGAGTAGCACCTCAAAGGATAAATAAAGTGGGGCTAACCATGCTATGCACGCGTCTTAGTTCTTCTTATTTTACATATATTTGAAAAACTTTGTAATCCAAGTGTGCACGGGTCAATGGCACTTATCCGAAACTCATATTTTCTCTGGGGTGTCCTATGAATGGAATTAATTGCAGTTCCCGTGGTTTTGTTGATAAATAAGTTTAAACAGTTTAATATTTATTGCCATTTTCCATAACTATCTTCGCCATTGAAACGAACATTGCTTCAGGGTTAAGGTGTAAACCCGTACATCTTGGTAGTTTATTAACGGCTCACTTTGAGTACTCCACGGTGGGTACCCATTCGACTGGGTTCAAACAAGATACAGGTATTCACATCTGTTTGAGATAGCCATTATAGGCACAAGCATCATTAGGGTTAAACAAAGATCTCAGAACAAGGGACTGACCGCTGAGGGTCTGAATGAGGTCCGAGTTCTTACGGGGGTGTCTGGTTTCAGTGGAGCACCCTGATTGGCTGTTATTCCCTCGGTGCCATACATGATGGGTATTCTCAATTCATAAGCACAATCAAAGTGCCCTGGGGGGTTATTGTCCTATGACAATTGTTGACATCAGCCGCAGCAGTATGGACGTAATAGGATATCTCGGGAGTCAGGTTGTGGAATCTATGAACCTTATGGTGTGCTACGACAGGGAACTCATGGAAATTAACTGGGGCATACGGAAAACAGTGGGAGAGCTGCAATACTGGAGCAACTATCCAGCATCATTTACTGAGGCAATGCTATTGCGTCATTACAGTAGGTTGACATATTTCCAGGACAATAATCGCGCTCTTTTCCACGAACAAGCACGCAAACTGAGCGCCCTCCAGCGGAGAATTCGGATGTTACACCCTTTACCCTCAGTGTTTGTGCGGCCTCGTATTACAGGCGCCAAGCGCTAGATATTCCACTTCAAAAGTACTATTGCAGCCTTCTTTATCCGAAAAACAACATCAATGGAGGAGCGCTTGCACCAGTTTAATATTTATATAGATTTGTAGAAAGTAGAGAAATATATATATAAGTGATCGCTGCCACCTTTTTCTTTTGTTATATCATTAAGCCGCATATATGTTGGGGGCAGCTCACAACGCTTAGAAAAACTTTATAGTGTACCAACCTTACCATTATTCAGACGAAATGGTGGAAATGTGCATTTGAAATAACAAAGATTGTTTACTATTGGTTTTTAGTCATTATAGCTAGGCATATGCGTCCTCGAATTCCCATGCTTATTCTACCACACCCATTAAATACATTCACTCTCTACAGAAAAAAGCTTGATTGTGATATGACATTCTGCAACGGGCGATGGTGGCATGCTCGCTGACAGCCCATACAGGGGAATGTTGAGACGTGTGAGAGGTGCTACAGGTGGGGTTCAGCGAGTTAAACGCCAAGAGACTGAATGGCAGTTCAATTGCCCTTTAATCACGGCTATATCGACATCAGACCATATGGGAGGGCTTTGACCACCGTTTAGGTCAGAGCATTTGTTTGATAAATTCTTGCCGCGTAACTGGCTGTGGCGCTGATGATTGCCATTTCCCTGTTACTCCTGTCGAGTCAATATTTCATTCATCGGACACCACATACTGCGCATCGAATTATAAAAGCTGTGCACTGTTCAACCTAACCGAGCAGGGCGAACATTTCTTCACTAGATTGATTGGAGTTGCTCCTGTCTTTTCATTGGCTGTGTCAGATGTTATATAACAGCCACGGACATTTGGTGGTCAAAATGCAACGTGACTTTTGAGATCATATTTCGCGCATCACCCGTATAAAGTAAGAATCTTGGCCAAAGGCAGTCATTCCCCTTGGTTATACCCAGGTCAACACATCTTTGCAACATTCTCATCTTCGAACTTGCAATCAACTCATCACCATGGCAGCTGCTTTCGTGAAGATTTTAACAGCACCCAAGGCATACAAGAGCAGAAAAGGAGATACACTCCTCCGGTGTATGGTTGCTTTCAAAGGGGAAGACGTTCCAATGGCCATGATCTCACCAATCGTTCACGCTCGCTATCTCCAGCGAAACCAGTGCTTAACCATATCGCATGTGAAGAGGGGGTCCAACACGCTGACAGTCACGGCTCAGAGCACGGTATGTGAGATATTTCTGCGTTTGCTACAAGGTTTTTTTGTTTCCCTTAAAAGTGCTTTTTAATTGAAGGGACAGAGCGTTCACATTCTAAAATGTTGGGTGTTATGGGTACGTCCCAAAAGTCCATATCGAATTCAACAAAATTGTTCTAGCATTAGGTTTGAACCACTGTAAAGGCCGATTCAACTCACTATATGGCATGTCTCTCCCTTGGAGCTACTTAATGGATTTTGTGTACATAACAATTGTCGATACTACTTTTTCCCAAATTTTTCGCATTAGGTTTGAACCACTGCAAAGGCCGATTCAACTCACTATATGGCATGTCTCTCCCTTGGAGCTACTTAATGGATTTTGTGTACATAACAATTGTCGATACTACTTTTTCCCAAATTTTTCGTAACCAAACACAGCGCAAACTGATCAACCTTCAGGCAAGCATAATCACGTTTGCATGGTGTTGATCGCATGTGTACAAGTCAATCTGCGAAGTCAATCAAGACTTCATACTGCCCCCGTCTGTACCCGTACAATTAAAAATGTGTATATTTCTTTTTTTCCAGCTATTCACCATGGCCGCCTTCGAACCAAATCCCGCAGCGGTGGACTTCGTCTTTAACGCACAAGAGGTTCCAGTTCAGGAACTGATTGATATGAAGCAGGATTCAAATGAACGCTTCTCGGTTAGAGGCGAAATCGTAGAGGTACGTATGAAAACAGTGAAAGAAATAACGCAAACAAAATTATTTAAAAAGATATTACTTTTATTTCCAAACCATTTATCACATATGTATTTCCAACACAATCCTAGTTCCGTTTAACATCTGGTTTCGTAACATTGTGGCAGGGCACTCTAATATTGATATCAGCTTCTAGGAGCGAGTGGAATTTATTTACACATACATTTCTGTTAGCACTGGTTCATTAAAATTGATAGACACCCGTCGTGTTAATCGGGATTGGAATATCGGTATTATATTGCTGCCGATGATCAATACAGAAAAATCATGCCATAGAATGACAACCTGGCATGCATGTATTTATGCGGATTGTCTCTGTGGTCATTTCTGTCCGTCTAATTTCATAATACACTTCAATTTGCCCTCTCACCAAGATCCAGCCCATCCAGATTCTCCCTGCTGGTTTATAACATCTGTCTACTTCAAACGAAAGATCTTTTGAAGTGATAAAAGTCCGTTTTTATCTCCTGCACTTGTTTTGGGCTCACCAGCAGCTTGCATAACGAAAGTTAAAGCTATGTCGGCGGATTATGCAGTACAACCTTAAATTTGTATCAAGAATTCATGTCTTAGGGGCGCACCATATACCAGTGTCACCAAACGTTTTAACACACATTTTTTAAAGCTTCGTTATGAAAGTGATGATCAAAAATCAGATGATGTTTAAAAACAAACATTTCAACTTTTCTATGTATCCCCGGACGCACATGACAATGAAATTATACTTGCAGGTCTACAACATCCAAGCGTCCCCTGTCAAGGATCAGTGGAGACGCAAGGAGTTTTTGTTCGGCACACAGGCGACTAACATCAAAATAAAGCTGTGGGATGGTTTGACCGATCTCCTTGAACCGGAAATGTGCGGCAAGATGGCTCTTGTAAAGAACCTGGCCCTTGACCGCTACGGTGGACGGAATACGCTTTCGTCGACACCAGAGACGGAGCTTATCGTAAGTACATTTTTCAAACACGTTATATTCCAAATGACTTCAAAAACCTAGCCAATAATCTGAACTAATCGCGCCCGCAGGCCTGCATTTTCCCCTTCGAGGGTGTCCATTTCGTCTGCCAGTCGGCATGCATACTCGTAAAACATAATTTTAACACCCACCCAAACAGATATGTGCTGTTGTAAGGAATATGAGCACGCCCTGTTGCTGTTTCGTTCAGCGCGCCCGATACGCAGCCGTGTTTCGCGGATACGGGTGTCTAATAGATGCATTTGAGCACAGGCTTGTCTAAACTTTAAATGAGCCACTTGATAATCGTCAATGTTTGAGCCTAGATGAGTGTTAATCCACAACTCTTCGACTGTTATATATGGCCGTGCTCGTGGAATCTCAGCGTCAAGAACGCCTTCATATGGGTCAGTTAACGCGTTCTGGATGTTGACTGGAACGTAGTCCTCATGCAGTAGTACGTTGACGTCCGGCGAGGACACCAAGCTCGGCGGACTCTCTTGATTTGGTGGTGTGTTCTGCCCCGAGAAGGAGACGTCCGAGAAGGACTGATCATGGAGGGAAGTCTCTGATCCAGTAACGGAGGTTACATCCGACACGTTACTTGAGTTCAGAGGTGAAACAAACTCGACGTCGTGCTCAACCGGCAATAAGTCAACATCATTGTGTCGACGGACGGCCCACCCGTTTAGCGCACCTGACATACCGCCCGGTAGATGACCAGCTCCCCGGTGGTTGATGCCATTGGCGTCGAGTATATCGGGTTGACGCTGGAGCACTGCCGGCCGTTCATGGTCAAGATTAATGCAGCCATTATGTTCTAACGAGATGTTGTGTGCCATGGTCGTTGGTCTGCGGTTGACTGATAGTATCACAGGTCGCAACGCTTATATACACATGAGGGCTTTTGTGACAGATGCTTGTCAGTTACACAAATGTGTGAAAAACAATCGGGGGCTAACATAACACCAGAACTGCAATTAATCCCGTATACGGGCCGCGTGGTTTCACTCATATTTTCAAGAATCCATATTTCAGCCTATGTCACTTAATTCTTTCGTGGATGTTACCGTCAGCATCAAAACATTACAAGATTAAAATTTCATACAAATATATCGCTCAATGCCAAAATAATGTCACAGTATTAAGAAACTGGCGCACCTCCAAAAATCAGCTAATTTAACCGGCGATATCAAGACGTTTTTTGTGACGATTAAAAGGTTGCAGAGAAAACGCCCACCATGTCACTGATTCATATAAAGAAAGGGTTTCTTGATGTTGATGCGTCTCTGTTACTAGCGGGCGCCCTGCACTCAACCACCGATGTGATGGCCATTTCCGCCACTTCAACTTGCACAAGCTGTGAACAAACATGCACACCTGAAGTGCTATCAACTATGTGCTATATGATACTTTTGATGCTCGCTTTATTGCAATATCGAGTGGATTGCGGTCGGTGTTCAAGTGCTATTTATGACGTCTGTGTTGCTATTAACTTTCCAACTTGTTTGTGACACAGAAATGTTCTTCTCATGCTATAGTTGTCATTATAGTCAATTGCATTCCGTCAACATCCAAGCAGTGCACCGCAATATGGCTTGGGTGGAATCATTCTTGCCGGCGACAATTTGAATATAATGTAATTTGTCTGTTCGCACAGATGCCCCGCAATCTCTCCCCCAATCTCCCTTTTTTTCTTCCCCTCTTTCTCTTTCCCTTTCTCTCTCTCTCCCATTTTGATATCTTTCACAACTCCCACGTGTTCTACTCTTTTCAATTACGCTCTCTTTCCCAACCTAACACTCTTCTCTGTATCACCCTATTCTCCTCCAATTGCCTCGCACCCACCCTTTCTACCAACTCGACATAGTATCTTTCTCTTTCTGTTACTCGAACACGCTCATCTTCTCACTTTTTCTCACACACTCACTATCCTCCTCTTACTCCCTTTCTTACTATCTCTCCTTGTATCTAGTTCTCAACCACCGATCCCGCCTTAGCTTTGCGCAGCTCCCTGTTCACCCCTGTTTTCTATCCCCTCTTTCTTTCTACAGCTTTCTCACCCCACACACTCAAACCCCCTCACTGTTTCTCTCTCATTCACGCGTGCTCTCTCTCTCACTAGTTCATCGAGGAAAAACCCATTCCACAACGGTACTTAGTTTATTTCTCATTTCATTCCAGCTATTAGACGACGAAGCCAGCGAGGTGACGACAGTCGTTATAGCGGTGTCTTGTTCTGGTCCAGTGTAAGTATTGCCCTGCACCGGAATGATGTTGATTAAAGTATTTCCACGAAACAAAGTATTTTGTTATATTGGCAACCTGGTTGGGGTAAAATGTACACACATGGTCAGTACAGTGTAATATATATCTGACGGCAGGCGATTCTCATATCTGCGTTACTGTTTTGATTTTGTTTTGATTTAATTCGGTCTAGTACAATGTGTATTTCATAGCATTTGGCATACTATTAATTTCCATCCAATTATCATGTGTATGAAGCCTAATTCCGAAACTTGACATTACTATAGTTTGGCGACTTTGGGTACATTTCTTACATGCCATTAAAGACACAGCTCGAGCACATAACAATTACAGTGTGTCCGTTTCTGCGGTTAGTTTTGTTATCTAGTGCAAAGGTTAACATGTAGACCAATTTTTAAAATGTTGGTATCTCCGTCCGATCCACACAGCCAATTCGCCACACTTACAACAGCTCTTTTCATTTTGCAGGAAAATCTTCTGTGCGGACGGAAACCAGTACACCGTTGATGCCTGTTTCAACAGGGCTAGTCTCAGGCCATTCCTCGAGAAGACCGTAACCCTGTCACTGCAGGGACAAACAGTTATGGGCATTTCGTTCGAGGGCGAGGACATTGCCATCCTTGAAAATTCTCCAGATGATGACGATGACCATGACTCCGGAAGTGGCGCATGCGGGACGTCCGCTGACCTAGCACCGGTCAACACTCAACAAAATGCCCGTAAACGGTTACGGCTCTCAGACGGGGAAACCCCGGCTTCGTCTTGCACCCCCCCACCTGCAAAGGCTCCTAGACTGGAGGAAAACTCTGACGAAGAGTTACCCATTATCAAGGCCCCTAAGTCTCGGTCAAGCCGGCTGGCTGCAGCGCGGGCAAAAGCCAACAAGAAAAAAGCTGCAGCTGCTGCTGCTGCTGCTGCTGATGCTGAACGAAACCATGTCATAGACGACAGCGATAATGACATGGAAGTGGAATTCAATCCCAAAGATTCGGATGATGACTCGTCTTAGCAAGTGCTTATCACATGCTATAAGAAACACTGTGTCAGATATAAAAGTGAACGTTTGTGCCTAAGAGCTCCTTAACTTAGTAAGAGGTTTGAATGTCATTATGATGCGCACATACAAGCTGTGCTGGCGACTGTCAGAGCGATCAATCGAACATTGTATGTTTTCAGATTAGTATCACAATAAACCTGTTAAACTAATTCCAATTGTGTTTTTCCGATTTATATACATCCCACATTTTTGTATGCATAATTGCCTTCATGTATTTCCATTTGATTGATATGTAGCCGGAGCATGTGGCAGGAAGGTACCGATTGATGATATCTGCCATCTCTGTTTCCTCTTCCTGTGTGTCTAAAACACGGGTGATGGTTGTCACATGGTTTCATTGGTATATATATGAGTATGGGTATGGACACACTCATTATAATCTTTAACGGGTAAACGAACGTTTCATATAGTGGAGCTCCCATACCTGCTGACGTGATTATTTAACCAGAATCATCGACCACCAGATAGATTTAGGATACCACATTCACTGACAGCCATCCCATGCTGCCGGTAAGTTTCTCACCTTAACATTTATTGCGTGTACCCTGCGCTATTCAATGTGCAAGTGGTCATTTCGTGAAAACTCAAATGTATTCAGCTCTTTTTGGTAGCACAGATTGAATGGGGGAATCATTGTCTGTTTTAGATGTATTATCGCATTGTGAAAGTTTAGAATCTGTTTATATTCGTATGTGGTTAGACACTTCAAACCGGTGTTTGTGTTAGTATAGGACGACATTTCGAAAAGTACCACCCTGTCAACAAACAAAGAGGGAATTTAACATAACTAGTTTTTATGCAGGATTTCGACCTCGTATATCAAAAACTAACTTTACAATCAGAAAGGTTCATGCAGATCCAATTTGCCAGACGGTATTGCAGTGACTAGTTGGGATGAGTAGTGACAAGCGGTCCTACACTTTACAACCCAAATCATCCTCCAAGCTTGCCACAATGAACATGACGGTGTGAGACGAGCAAGTTATGGTTAATGAGAAACCACTGTGCTAATCCGCCGAGCTTATATCATTCTTGTAAAGAAACATGAAGTTATGGGACTTAAGCATATCTAAGTTTTGCCAGGCAGTATTGCAGTGACTAGTTGGGATGAGTAGCGACAAGCGGTCCTACACTTTACAACCCAAATCATCCTCCAAGCTTGCCACAATGAACATGACGGTGTGAAACGGGCAAGTTATGGTAAATGAGAGACCACTGTGCTAATCCGCCGAGCTTATATCATTCTTGTAAAGAAACATGAAGTTATGGGACTTAAGCATATCTAAGTTTTGCCAGACAGTATTGCAGTGACTAGTTGGGATGAGTAGCGACAAGCGGTCCTACACTTTACAACCCAAATCATCCTCCAAGCTTGCCACAATGAACATGACGGTGTGAAACGGGCAAGTTATGGTAAATGAGAGACCACTGTGCTAATCCGCCGAGCTTATATCATTCTTGTAAAGAAACATGAAGTTATGGGACTTAAGCATATCTAAGTTTTGCCAGACAGTATTGCAGTGACTAGTTGGGATGAGTAGCAACAAGCGGTCCTACACTTTACAACCCAAATCATCCTCCAAGCTTGCCACAATGAACATGACGGTGTGAAACGGGCAAGTTATGGTAAATGAGAGACCACTGTGCTAATCCGCCGAGCTTATATCATTCTTGTAAAGAAACATGAAGTTATGGGACTTAAGCATATCTAAGTTTAGACGCAGGTCTCCGTCCATGGAGCTTATTTTGCCGATAATTTTTAATATCTTGCACACTGTATTCCCATCATCTGGTCGCAAGGGCCTTGGCAGATGTAAGGCTATAAAGCAAGGTTTATACATTTGCGAATCTCAGATGTTCAGCCATGCTTGCCACAAACGCGTGCCGGATAGCTGGCAGCAGTAGGGATCCTACAAGGGTCCACTGTGCTATGTCACAACGCTTATGAAAGCGACCCAGGCAACAAGAATATCACATCGATTTAAGGTGGCAGGTTTTCGACCCCAAATCTCAGTTTTTGTCGTGTCCTCGTTATTTTTACTGCAGCCTGTTTACTGCTGAGAAAGATAAGAAGATACTAGTGCAGTGTATTGGACAGAACAGGAACAGGGAAACGCATTAAAAACCAAAGATGCACCGCCAATCATGAAACTTTAACGGGCTGGCGGTTTGTCAGCATGAATTGGGCGTAAATGGTGATTCCCGTGTGGTATTCTTATATTATCTATTTGTTTTGACGCAAGTACTTGTCCCCGGATCTCTGATGATTCCGCTCCTTTAAGAACTTTTGGACAACCACATAACCTCCGAGCCACTCCACAGAGGCTGGTACAGCTCGAATCCCCACGGTGTTTACTCATTAATCGCCCCAGCTACTCAAGCATGTTTGTCACCCAAGTGGGTCCACTGTGCTCTGTCACAAAGCTTATGTAACGCGACCGAGGCAACAGCTTTATGGATGATTATCATTTCAATTATTGGTGGCAGGTTTTCGACCCCAAATCTCAGTTTTTGCCGTTCCCTCGTATTTCTACTGCAGCCTGATTACTGCTGAGACTGATTAGAAGGAACTAGTGCAGTGTATTGGTCAGAACAGGAAAATGGGATCGCATATAACATCTAAGAAGCACAGCTAATCATGATACTTTAACGGGTTAGCGGTTTGTCACATGTTTTGCACGCAAATGGTGATTCCCGTGTGGTAATCGTATAGTATCCCATAGTTTTGAGGCAAGTACTTGTCCCCGGATCTCTGAAGAATCCGCTCCTTTAAGAAACATATGGACAACCTAATATCCTCCGAGCCTCTCCACAGAGGCTGGTACAGCTCGTATCCCCACGGAGTTATCTCATTAATCGCCCCAGCTACTCATGCATATTTGTCCCGGGTGATCATGTTGGCGAGAAGTCGTTCAACCAACTTTTTAAAAACAAGAGCTTATAATAAAAATAAATTTGATAATAATAATTTGATATATAGGTGATCGCCCTTTCCACCAATAATGTTCAAAAGCGCTTTTGAGTCATTGGGCAGTTGACATGGGCCATGTTATCAAAAAAAACTCCTTTCAAATAGCAATGTATTCAGCTGTTCCTGGAAGTTTTGCACACTAGCAGCTGGCTTGATGTTGTCATGGAGGTCACTCCAAAGGCGTGGTGCATAAGCACACATTGCTCTGACACCAATCCTTTGCAGGTTAGTGGGGGGGTTATCTGTAATAAGTTCTTGGTGTTTTTATCTTAGAGTCCGTGAAATGGCTGTTTCGACTATAGAGGGGCACATCCATGCATGCTTTTGATAGTCAAAAGCAGAAACTTGAACTCATTCGCTTACAACTATCTCTTAGTGAACAATAAGTAATGGGACTTAAACATTTCAAAGATTAGGCGCAGAACTTCAACCCCGTAGCCACTTTAGCCAATCTATATAAAAATACTAGCCTCCAGCTATCTACTCAGCAGCTATGAAGAGCGTTGGGAGTTGTTAGACCCAGGCGGGGTTTATTCACTGAGGTCATGGGTACTATTGCAAGCCAGTTATAAGCCCTGTCTCAAACCTTTACGGGCCTAATTTAAATGGGTGACCGATTATTTCAATGTATGGCCTGTAAATAAGTTCAGGGGAAATAAATCAGAAAATGCTTCTAATTGGGCATAGCCTCTGTAATCCCGAAATATATCTGAACCTGCAGTAACCATCACAAGCGTTGGTTATGAGGGTATGTCTTTGGAAATGATGTTGTGAAATTTGAAATAAAACAGAATATGGTTTGAAAAAATAACAAATGGCGCTGATATCCTCCTGCTATAAACGCCGTGGAGAGTGGAATTACGCCTAGTTATCGGCTTATGCTGCTGTTGGGTGTATTTTGGGACAGGTCTTTTAACTGGCTTGCATTGGTTCTCCTCACTTTAACGCCCCACAAACATTCAGACAAGCTTGCACAAAGTTAATAGGTTAGAGGCGGGGTAACACATTAAACACATCCGATGCTCATTCATTCTTGCCACTATCAGCGGGTGGCGCTTTGTCAGCATGATAATGGGAAAGTGGTGTTGTCCGTGTTGTATGCTTATAACATCTTATAGTTTTGAATGAAGTGATAGCCCCCTGATCTCAAAACACGCTCCTAGTTAATAAAACGTGGCAACCTGATCTCCTAACCCCATGGAGTTTACTCTGTAATCGCCCCAGCTACTCAATGGAGTTGGTCCAGGGGTACATGTTGGCGAGGGATCGATCATCCAACTAACAGTGATCATGGAAAAGGTTATTTTTATGGATTAAAGAGCTCATGCATCTTTTAAATGACACGCTTATTGCAATTGATATGTTTTATAAAGTCCACCACGAGTGTTGCATCCCTAAGCCACCATCCCGAATGCGTTGTCAATCCGTACTTGTCATACAAAAGAACACTCATGTGCGTATTGGACGCCGCCATGTGGGCGATGTTTAAACTAACGTACTCCCCAGCTCATAGCTCCTTTAATGACGTAACACAGGTCCAGGTCGAAATATTCCACCTTTGCCAATAGGGGGCCACTTGATATAGGTCAGGATGGGTGGCCGCGGTAATGATAAGAAACTAAACACGGGAACCACAACCAACCCACCGAATGCTGATTTGCCTAACCTCAATTGAAGAATGTTGGTACATCAACAGTGGGTATTTGGTAGCTAAACAAAAGGCAACAAACACTACGTTTTAAAAGGTTACCCCACAGTTCCTGCTTTCCCAGGGCTAAGCACAAACACCCTTCAAGGAGCTTCACACCGGTGTTTGCTATCAATGATCCCGTCCGAACTCCTGTGCATATGCGAACTCAGTGACGTCACTCAAGTGTATTTAAGCCATGAGTGATAGTCAATTGAGATACAAGTTCTGGGTATTACGGCTACGGTTATGGGGAATGTGAATACCTTTGATTTCGTTTGTGATAAATAACACTAATCAAGGTAAATCTGCTGAACTATATGATTGTTAAACACCATCTTTATGGACGGAGTAAAGTTAACAAAAACACCGATTATATAAGGCAAAAATTTTTATTCATACTGATAATTCGGCCATAAGACTGTGTAATACATGAAGCAGCGCTGCAAATATCATACACAGCATTACAAATTTACTCCACAGGTGAACTTTCCCAAATGTATCCATTTGTTAGAGCAGCGTGTGGACTGCCCAGCTCGTGACAGTCTAGCACGTGACAGGTCATCGTTAAATGTTAGGCACACCTGCCTGCATGTGAGCACTATGAACGTCTTGAATTTAAACATGTTTTACAATTTACATTAGACGCAAATATTTGTCATTAATGAAATATTAGTATAGACATCGGCGGTCGTTCTGGGGGTTGGTGGGTCAACGGTCAGAAGCTATAATGCTCCCATTACTAGGACGATAACCCCTATCTTGTAAGCTGCATAGCTTTGATAGTATTACTGGGTTAAAGAACTTCCCATTATACGTTTCCATTTGGTAATAACATTGCTTCCAAGCGTTTGCACCTTCAGGGGCAGGTTCGAAAGTTCCAACAGTCAGGCCGCACCTGTGAAGATAAAAAAATATGTTAGCAAATATATCAACATTCTGTTTAATAACGATTCCTTCGAATGGTGTTAACATTTTGGCGTTTTAATGGATCCAAAGGATCGACTACTTGAAGATTATCTGAGAGTATCTGGGTTAGCCTGAAATGATTGTCTGTGAAAGACCCCAATATGATCGTTTGTATTTTACTCCCAATTAACACACCCATGTTTATGAGGAAAGCAAGGGAATTACGATTAAATCACGACACTTCTAAAAATTGTTTTAAAACTCACACCCAGCTGGTATATGAAAATTGATGGGCCCTCCTACCTACCAGTGGTGAGCTAATGATGCGGATTACTAAATACATGGATACAAAAAACTACATTCATTGATTTATATTAACTATGCATTAAATTTAAGTTTTACAACAGGCTCATCAGCGCTGATTGGTTGTACTGAACCTTATTAAATTTGGATAAAAACTACACGGGAATCAATTTTAGCGCCCAAAAACATGATGGTGGGCATACTCAACTGTCGTACAACATACAAAAAGTGCGGAAATTCAATTTATTTGGTCAAACAATATTGTTTTCACACTTGGATAGAAATGCTTCTTATAAATCGACTTGAACATGATCCCCCCCTGTGCTAATTGTACGCTTGCTATGACACACCCCATTATTCATATTATCTGTTTACTCATAGTAAACAATGCATTAAAAGATTACTTTTTTTAAGTCTTAAGTGTTTGTATCACATATTTGTACTAAAGAAGATTAAAAACACAGCACACAAACTGATCACAAACAAATAACAATTCAAATTGCTTAATTTTCAAATCCCCAACACTGATTCCATGATTGATACAGCACTTATTTTGAACTAGCCATAACTTTTGGAAGGCAAATTCATAGCCAAAGTTATAACTATGTTTAGTCTTTTAACATAACCATTCATATTCAGATTGCTATTGTGCTAGGTCAAGTGTGAACAAACAGAACTATGTGTTAGAGAAATATGATGACCAAGCATGCACTATGCAATTTACATAAAGGTTATGTGACAACAATTTCCAATTCTTCCATTAATTCCATGTAGCATGCCCAAGGATAAGAAACAGAGCGCCCAGCAGAGGGCAAGGAATGAAAGACATCCAAACAGACACTTATATGCACCAACACACCACAGCCATGATGGACGAGTTGATTTTGAAAGAGATGCGGCCATGGCGCAAACGCACCAAGGAACCAGCACATTTATACCTGTACACACCCCCAACAGTGTTCTTGCACCAAATTCTCGGCCGTTGCAAAATGGACGCAGTTTTCAACAAGCTTTTCATCGCGGTTCAAACACACAACATGCCATTGCAGGAGGGATGCAGCATGGCTGGCCGCCCATGCACGGATACCCCCATTTCCGCCACTCAAGCCACCTTGGCCATGCCTTAGCAAGGGGCCATCAAGTACCACCCCCAAGACAACACTTTGCACCTTACCCACACACACACTGGCGTGCGACAAACCACCCATCCCCGCAAGTTTTGCCTTGCGTTCGACACACACAACTTAGAGAAACTTTGCAGCCAACCATGACTGAGCCACGAGCCCCTGCCCAAGTTAACCAGCACATAATCGGAACTACCCCAAGCCTATTAAACTACTTTCAACAGCAACACAGCTTTCTGAGACAGCATGTCTCACAGTCCTATGGTGTAAACAGCAGTATTTGCACACCGCATCTCTTGCCAGTAGCGACCCCATCATCCCTTCGACTGGCACCAGTCCATCGACTCCCGCAACCACCAACAGATACGAAGAACAGCCTCCAAGACGGTGTCACAACGAAAGCAACCGCAAAGACTGATGGGAGCACAAAATCCAGAGTTGCTCAGCTTCAAACCTCCACCAAGTCCAAAGAGCCAGGCGTTGAATTGAACAATGAGCCCTTTAAAAGCAAAGCCCAATGCCACCAAGCTCCAATGCGAGCGGGTCCTAGCTTAACAATGCGCCATCCTGTCACAGGAAATCGCATTGAGCCAGGACCTCCGCCTGCGGCTAGTCCAGAGTTTGAGCAAATGATTGCCAACATTCAACGCGACTTGCAACAAGCCGGGGAAAGGTTTAGAGCATCATCCGAGGCAGCTGCAAAACCAAGCCGAAAGAGAAAAACAGGAGCAGACTCTAATACACAGAAGAAGCGCAGGCGTGTAATTGCTCCCCTCACATCATCCGAGGGCAGTGACCAGGAAGCAGCTTGTACTCCAACTCCGAAGCGCATACGCGCTCCTTTAACCCCAGAACGAAAGGAGCAGAAGCGTGCTTATAACAATGCAGTACGATCAAGCCCAGAATACCGGAAAGCTGAGAATGAGAAACGAACTGAACGTTACACTAACACACAGAAACAACGTAAAAAGAAAGACATAGACTTCTACATTGACAACTTCCAGGAAAAAACTGCCCTGGGGCCAGTGTACATATGTGTGTCATGTGACCGGTTGTGCTATCGCCATGCAGTCATCAATGGTGCTCGTCTCCTTGACACAAACACGCCAAAAGTTGCTCTCTGTGCCATTGGACCCATCTCAGCTGAGGGCAAGAAGTGGCTGTGCCACACGTGCAACAGGTACTTGAAAGATGGCAGGGTACCTCCAATGGCTCTTGTGAACGGGAACAAGTTCCCAGAGAAACCACCACACCTAGACCTACATCAGCTTGAATGGAGGCTGGTTGCACCGCGCCTGGTGTTCATGAAGATACACCAAGCACCGCGAGGAAGACAATTTAAGATTGAGGGAAACGTTGTTAATGTCATCGCAGACGTTGCAAACACAGTTAGCGAGCTTCCCCGTAGGCGAAACAACACAGACACTATACCAGTGAAGTTAAAGAGAAACCTGCTGTTTAAAAACCACACCTTGTCACAAAACGTTCGCCCTGAGAAAGTTCGTGAAGCTGCTTATTGGCTAACACAGAATGGACCCCTGTTCCAGGAGCAAGGCATAACCTTCCACAACCTGCTTACTGAGCCCAGCAATATCGAAGAGCCAGCCCCGCCACGGAATCTGAAGCGAAAATTACTTGATGAGCTAAAAAATGCCCAAGAAGAAGAAGCGAAGAGTTCATATGAGGCCAGAGATCCCACAGGAGGCGCAGGAGGAAGCCCCAACACTAAACATGGAAAGAATGGTTGATGATCCAGGAAATGACCAGGATAATCACTCAAACGAAGAACCCGTAAAAGATACTGCTAAGGATGAGGAGTCTGACAGTGACGATGAGGCTGAAATTGCTGGAGCAACTGACACAATGCTCTCGCAAAACACCTACATCGAACCAGCAGAAGCCGAGAAAGTTCGCGAATTTGCCCCAGGCTCCAAGAGCAGGCCTCAAAGCATTTTCCTTGACAAATTCTGTGAGGAACTTGCATACCCAGACATATTCTTGGGGCACCAGCGGCCAACAGAGCGACTAACAAAAATCTCATACCCTGACATTGTGAAGTCTGAACTTCTTCAAACAGACCGTCGTGCAGCTACAAACGTGGAAAACATATTTTTTAAGACAAAGAAGCTCCAAATGAAGCTGCTGACAGGTAGAACCCAGTTGGCCCTGCGCCAACATAAAACCCATGATATGTCTATTACAGCAGGGGATCTCAAGAATGGGGCCAACATTAAAAAAATTATCCAACACGACCAGGGCTACAAGTTCCTTGCCACTCTGCGCGGGTCACCCCCCTATTTTGAGAGAGCAAAGCGCGACATCTTTGCAATGATTCGTCAACTGGGACCAGCAACATTTTTTGTCAGTTTCTCTGCAGCAGAAACCCGGTGGAACCACCTGATCAAGATCATAGGGCTGACTGTAGACAAGAAGGAATACACTGACGAAGAAGTTGAAGCGATGCCATGGCCTGAAAAGAGTCGCCTGATACAGAGTGACCCTGTAACCTGCGCCAGGCACTTCGATCATACACTACGAATATTCCTTGGAGAATTCCTGAAGTCAGGACAAGCACCCATTGGTGAGTTGCTGGATTTCTTCTACCGCATTGAGATGCAACACCGAGGATCATGCCATGTGCATATGCTAGTTTGGATTGCACAAGCCCCAATGTTAGAAACCAGTGAGGTGGAAGACATAATTAAATTCATCGACAAGTACATAACATGTGCTGAGCCACCTGAGAACATGCCAGAACTGAAGGATTTGGTAAGCCGCCAAAAGCACGCTCACACAACAACATGTCGACCCAGACCAAGTGCACCATGCAGGTTTGGGTATCCTCAACCACCGATGCCAGCAACTGTCCTGTTGGAGCCACTTACAAAAGAAGAAGAGGGCCATAGTACTCACCTTGAGGAGTGGAAGAAGATTCGTTCCAAACTTGACGATCGGGACAGACGTGTGTTTCCATCTTTTTCCGAATTCCTCAAAGACCTTGACTTAACATACTCAGAATATGAAAAAGCTGTTCGTGCCGGCATCAAGGCTAAGACAATTTTCCTCAAACGCGCACCAGATGAAATCACAATAAACAATTACAACACTGACTGCCTGAGTGCATGGAGAGCAAACATGGACATTCAGTTCATAGTCGATGCGTATGCCTGTGCAACTTACATAGTATCATATATGTCTAAGGGGTGCAGGGGAATGAGTAAACTACTACAAAGGACATGTAAAGAAGCTGCAGAAGGAAACAACAGTCTGATCGAACAGATGCGCCACATCGGCAACAAATTTCTAAATGCAGTGGAAATAAGCGCACAAGAGGCAGCCTACATAGCGTTACAGCTCTCCCTCAGGAAAGGGTCCAGATCAACCGTGCACTTGAGCACAGCTCCGCCCCATGAACGTGTCCGGCTCTTGAAGTCTTGCCATGAACTAGAGGAGCTTCCAGACGAAGACACCAACATTGACAGTAGCAACATTTTGCGCAGATACAGCACCCGCCCAAAAGACCTGGAGCAAACATGCCTTGCAGAGTGGGCCGCGTGGTATGACTGCGGCCCATCAAAACCAACAGAGGCTTCTGACATCATAGATGTTGATGGAACACCAATAGAGACCAACGCACAGCACGACGAGGACAACTGCGAGGACGTGCCATTATTACAAAGCTGCGAAATGGATGAACCAAGGAAGAGAAGGAAACGAGCTTGCATAATACGTTGCCCATGGTTCAACGTGACACAGGCCCCAGAAAAACACTACAGGGAGTTAGTGATGCTGTTTATACCATGGCGTAACGAGGAAGTAGACGTGCTGGGCGGGCATAGCACCTACCATGAGCATTACTTAGAGAAGAAGGACGAAATACTAGTTTTGCTGGAGCGCTACAGCCCTGGGCGTGCAGCAGTGGAGGATGCCATAGAGACAATAAACGCTATGGAGGTTGAAGAGATCGAAAATGCTGCTGTTGCCCCACAGGCCCAGAATGATAATGAAGAAGCAGAAACTGAAGAGAACATTACAAATGACCCAACCTTTGTCCCCGCATATGATATCGGCAAGGACCTAGATGTACAGCAGAAGACCTTAGCATTAGAAAGCCTACAGCATAATCAAATTGGCAGTAGGGATTTCCGTGAAAATGTGCAACGGCTCAATCCTGAACAAAGAGCATTTTTTGACTACATCAATGGGTGCCTTCAGAGGGATTGCAACCAATTACTCCTCTTCCTGTCAGGAGGTGCAGGGGTGGGTAAGACGTTAACTACAAACACAATTTATCAGCAGCTGCTGCGAATATACAACACAACAGCAGGTGAGGATTTTGACAAGATGAAGGTTTTGGTCATGGCATCAACCGGCAAAGCTGCTCACCTCATTCACGGGAGCACAATTCACTCGGCTTTGAGTGCACCATTCAAAAGAATAGATGAGAACTATATCCCCATGAGTATCAGTACCTTAAACACAGCCAGAGCTAAACTAGGTCACATCAAGTTTGTGATTATAGACGAGATTAGCATGGTGGGCGGCAACATTTTCAACTTTGTGAACAGGCGCCTCCAAGACATCATCGGATCCATTGAACCATTTGGCGGATGCCACATGCTCTGTGTAGGTGATATGTTTCAGCTGAAACCAGTCTGTGACCGCTGGGTTTTCAAAAACAGTGACAAGGGTATCGCCCCGCTGACCCCCAACCTGTGGCGAACACATTTCCAGCTCTATGAACTGAAACAGGTTATGCGCCAGCGTGAACATTTCACTTTTGCAGAGCTCCTGAACCGCCTCCGTGAAGGGCACCAAACTGATGACGATATAGAGTACCTAAAGACCAAAGAGATCAAGAATGACTTCAGACATCCAGATTACCCACACAACCAGTTGACACACCTTTTTAACAGAAACGCTGACGTAGAGGAATTTAACAATTCAGCAAGGAAACATGATCCAACCATTATACGAGCAAAAGATCAGATTAGCGGAGGATGCGGAGCCAGCATGATTGAGGCACACCTAAACAAACTGAAGGCCAAAAAGACATCAGACACACATGGCCTTGCCACTGAGTTGTTACTCGCCCTTGAGGATCGAATAGAGATATGCATCAACATTGACGTGTCTGACGGACTGACAAATGGAGCTTCAGGAAGAGTCATGGGCTTACCAGGAACAACCACAGCAAACAAGAGCACTGCAAATGGATTCATCTGGGTTCTTTTTGATGAGCCAGTCATTGGCCGTCAGGCCAGGAAGAAACACCATGGCCTGTACACCAACCAAACACCACGGACATGGACACCAATTCCACCAATTAAGCGGCAGATAAACCTTTCAGCGAAGACAGAACTGCATGCCATCCGTATACAGTTTCCAATACGCTGCGCAGCTGCTAAAACAATTCACAGAAGCCAAGGGCAAACTTTAACGAGCGTAGTGGCTGATTTCACAGCAACGATTGGGCCTCACAAACATTATGTAGCCATTAGCAGAGTGACCGACCCAAACAACCTGTACATCACGAACCTGAATGACGGAGCAATCAAGACTGACAAGGACACTGAAGTTGAAATGGAACGGATGCGAACCCTGTGCCGATTG
>OZ012695.1:21954215-21976139 GCA_963942565.1 Maea johnstoni | reverse complement strand
CTCCACTTTACTATTTTGATGAAACTACTGGGCGGACCATTTGATGAAAAAAGGTTAGATAAAATCTCTGGGAAAAAAAATCTGAAAATCAAAAAATAAATATTCTAGCCCTAAAAGCCCTAAAAACAGTCTGAACCTGACAATTAAAAATTTCTAGTTCTGCATTAGGAGAAAAGCAATTTTGACAGGGGTCAAAAAGGGATAGCCCGGACATCTCCCAGTGCCTGGTTGTAGGTACACCCTTGGATAACATGTCAAAAAAATAAGCCAAGCATGTCAATGACCCTCATAGCTTGTGAATCAGATCCACATTTAGTTGTAAGGTCGTCCATGCCCAGATAACTGGGTAGCAATCGGAAATGTGGTTGTGTATTATGCCCGGGCTGCCCACGCATTTTGTGCAGCAATTAAATGTTGGCACTGTAAGCATTTATACAACGGTGCAGGTGTGAATGGCAGAGAAAAATTCCAGTTTTTTTCCAAAACAGCATAAAAAGATTTTTTTTTTCAGTTTTCCAAAAATAGCAGTAAAAATGTAAATGTTTTTTTTTTTCGTTTTCCAGAAAAACAGCAAAAAAAAAGTTCAAAACAATTTTCTGCTGGTCACACCTGCACCATCATACATTAACAATGCCTACTTATGAAAAAATGAATAGGGACAAAGTAGCAGCTCAGTTGGTTAGGTCACTTAGGTGTCAGACTAGTAATCAGAGGGTCGCTGGTTCGATTCCCGGCCACTCCGGGCACTTTGGTCGTTCTTGGGCAAGACAGTTTATTCCATATTGCTTCAGTCTACCCAGCTGCAAAATGGGTACCTAGCATAAATAAGGCAGTGCTTAGAGTGTGTGGGCTATATGCTGCCAGTTACTCTGGAATATCCTCCGGGGGATTGAAATGGTTTCTGTATGTACTGTGCCTGCTAGGGGAGGAAGGTCGTGTGAGCACTTAGGTGGATACAAGACTATAAACCGAATACCTTTACAATCAACAACTAATTCAAATGTGGTTATTTTTCTCTCCAGGATGGGGGCGGCCAGGTTGACGTAGATGTCAAGGCCATGTTTGGAGTACAGACAATCTGTCTCCATGACAACGGCGCACTGTGGGTAAGAATCTCCGGAAATGTCTACAACTGTATGGAGGACTACAGAAAACTAGGGCGGGCAATTCTGGCACTGCAAAAACGGACAGACGAAGTGACAGACATCAAGCCACGTTACTGGGACTTAGAACCACTCAACTTTGAAAGATAGACAGGATTGATGCTGTTATAAAAAAAAAAGGATTTGGGAAAATGAATATAGCAATTTTGTTGTCCTGAAAACTGTTTAGAACACCCATATGAGTAAATGAATGAAGAATATTGTGTTGTCCTAATACTCATTGAAACCCCCAATTGGGTAAATGAATGAAGAATGTGTTACCCTAGAAATTGTTTGGAACCCCCAAATATTTGGTGAAAACTATAACCTTTTTTAATTAGGTATAAATTATTCTCACCTAGAGACTGCACAGGCTCTCTAAAACAAAAATATTTTGAGAAACTTTTGTCTGGAATTGTACCTTATTTGTTTAAAAATCTGCCTACAAATAATTTTCATCTGATAAACTAAATCATAAAGTTGTTTGATCATATCGGTATTCAAACTGTACTTTCGTTAAGCAATAGCAATCCTAAGCACATTCTTCACTGAATGAAAATTCTATGAAATACAATCCATTTAACCTTACCAATGCTAAGGCTACTTTCTTCCAGAGTACAAGAATACCATTTTTTTAAAGCCATCTAAACGCTGTCATGTTGGTATTCATTGGATAGCTCTTACTGAGGAATCTCAGATGAGTACCCATGAGCCAGGGTTTCAGTCATTTTCAGGTTTTTTTTCATCATTTTGTATTGGCCAAATTAGCCACCAGCAGCATAAGGGTTAATGTAATCATTTTTCCCCCTTTATTTTGATTGAATATTTCTTTCAATTGTTTCGAAAAATTGTTCGGAAGGCCTTGAATCGTAACTCTCACATAATAATTAGTTTTAACCCATTAATGCTAACAGTAGCCAAAAGGAACCGCACGACTCAGGTAAAATTTTTAAATCAAAAGCATAGTTGGAAAATATTTGAAGGAGAAGTATTCATCAGAGTACTACAACCAAATTCCCTTCAGATATTTTGTGAATTAATCATTAATTTCCAATCTCGTGTCAAAAGTATCAAAGATACAGACAACTTTTTCATGTTTAACTCTTAAAGTGTATATCTAGTTTTAGGACTATGCTTACTTTGTGTTTTTACACCAGTTGGCTTGGACCTGAATATCAGCTGTGAGTGTATGACTATCTAGTATATCAGGTTCTGGGTGTATGGATCAATATGGTGACATCTATCATTTTCCTTTAGTCTATTCGGACATTCAACCCAATTGCAATACTGAGAGTTTTATATAATTGGAACAAGTCTATAACAAATGCATAGCATAATATGCAATAAAATCTGGGACAGTTATTTTTCTAAGATGTAATGATGGAACAATATAAAGTAAGTGAATGAAAAATAGTGTTCCATTGTATTGTATTGTTTTTGTTATTAATGACATGACCATGGTAAGGCATGGTCAGACATGACATTCCATTTAAACAAAGCGAATATATATATATATATATATATATATATATATATAAATATATATATATATATATATATATACATATTAACAGGCAAACAAAGAAACTAACAACCATGAGACTTTGAGTCACCTCTATTATAAAGCTTAGCACACAAGGTTTCAAACTGTCTAGCTATGTATAAAATGTACATGGAAATACATTTCATCAATTGATATCAATGTATATCGGTTTTTATTACTGATCAATAAAAGGAGTCTATCCAATAAATCAAAAAACAACAACATTGTGATGTGGATCCTTTACATTGAATAGCACCATTCAGACTGTCTTGTACTGCGTACCGATAGACTCTAGCAAATAGAATTCTCACATGAAATACATGTATACAAAACACATGCAAGATTACCCACTAGTACTAAAAAAGTTAATCCCTTATAATTTTTAATGACTTTTCATTTCATGATTATTATTGATGCATATGCATAACCCAATCCCGCATGTAGCTGCTAAAAAAGGCCTGACTGCTTGGTGACATCTCTCTGACAATGGCATCCTAACCCTTTCAATGCTTAGGCTACTTTCGTCCAAAGCACAAAGATGCAAATATCTTTGAAAACCATCCCAACCCTGTCATGCTGGTATTCACTGGATAGCTCTCACTGAACTCTCTCAGATGAGTACCCATGTGCCAGTGTTACGGTCATTTTTAACCCTTCCAATGCTGAGGCAACTTCGGTTCAAAGCACAAGGATGCAAAGATTCTTAGAAAATAATCTTATCCTGTCTTGTTGGTATTCATTGGATAGCTCTTGCTGAGTTCTCTCGGATGAGTACCCATTTGCTAGGGTTTCGGTGATTTTTCAGTTTTTTTGCATTATTTTCTATTGGTCAAATTAGCCACCAGTAGCATAAGGGTTAAGGTTTTTGCTTCATTTTGTAAATGGCTAAATTAGTCACCAGCAGTATACGGGTTAAACCATTCACATCTCGAGTGCATCCTATTGTCCTAATAGCTGATTGGCCTACTACAACGTTTGATACTGACTCCAGGAAGATCAATTTGACTGGCCTCTGATTGGCTGATCCACGCAATGATACATTAGCCATACCATAATATTATCTGTCCTGATTGGACAGTTAACCCATTCACACTCAAGAGTTCCTCTCGAAATCGCATCTGCTTCTTTCATACTTTTGAAAATAACTTGGGAATGAAGCGAAATTTTACAAAATATTTGAAAGAGATTTGTTGTTTGTCTTCTGATCAACATTTCTCATACATATGCTTTCAAAAAAGTGCTTTTGTAAGGGAAATATTTCTAAAATCGTCAGTCCTCTTTTGGCTGCTCTAAATGTAATTGGGTGAAAGTAGGGCAATGTATCAAAGGACTGCTATCTGCGGTCCCATACAAATTAATTCAATAGCGTAGCATTTCTCAAAACCCCTCTGTTAGCTTCCCTGTGGCTGCTGTTTCTGTGGCTGGGGTCTGCGGGGAAAGTGATCCTTCGGTGGAGGTAGTTTCTCTATGACCTTCTTGGCAATATCCTTATACACCAGAGCCTACAATGGATACAGGATTTATCACTTCATGGATTGAAAAATATGCATGTGGAGTATGCACATGGTGTGAGAACTATGGACAATAACTCATGAAATAGACATAACTTATTAGATATGTATCAAATAATATCTGATGAGCGATACACCAAAGCCTACAATGGATACAGAATTTATCACTTCATGGATTGACAAATTGGCACTTATTGTACACACATGACATAACTCACGAAATAGAGATAACTATAAATAAATAAAGATAAAATAATTCTAGTCCAGTTCAAACACCAAAACTTCACCAGTTAATTTTTTTTTAAAGCGCTTTCCGAAAAATGGCACAAATACCCAGAAATACAACACAATTAAAGAGGAAATAGTTTCCAAATAATTGAATCCATGACAAATGATACATGCCATTCTATCATATGTTATAATTTATTTCGACCTCGCCAAAAATTATGCCAGGCAAGCAAAAATCATCAACTACTTGCCCGGCATGGTAATAGAGCAGCAGAAAATTCCCTCTATTAACAAGGCCCAAATTAGGAAAACGTCCAAATTTTGCGACACATACAGAGTCATGGATGTTTATTCTAACTTTTACAGGTTTTAGTAGTTACACTAGTTTGACCTTTAACCTCTGTTAAGACAATATCCAAGGACAACTTCTCTTTTCCATTATTCTAACCATAGGACACTCCTCAGTGTTAGCTGTGAAACAAAATTAGTTGTGAAACTCATTTTTTGAAACAAAATTAGTTGTGAAACTCATATCGGTGCCTGTACATGCAATCTTTATTCCTGGCATCAGGTCTATTGGATGAGGAGAGATTATTATATTACCTGTGGACTATCAGGATCAGACACTACGATTGGCCGGCCAGCATCTGAAGTCTCACGTATACCAATATGAAGAGGTACATCACCTGCAAATAAAGCACACACATCAGGGATCGATCTTAACCCTTCCAATGCTGAGGCTACTTTCATCCAAAGCACAAGAACGCAAAAATTTCAGAAAACCATCTAAACCCTGCCGTGTGGGTACTCATTGGAAAGCTCTCGCTGAGTACTCTCATATGAGTACCCATTTGCCACGTTTTCAGTCATTTTTCAGGTTTTTTGCATCATTTTGTATTGGCCAAATTAGCCGTCAGCAGGATAAGGGTTAAAAAAATTTGCAAGGTGCTCTTCGGGCGCCTAGCAAAGAAGAATCTAGTCACCCACAAGAAATTTCAGGAGCCTGAGTCTTATAATCCGCTCTCTTGCAATCAGCTGTCCTGACTGACATCCTCCTCGAAACCATGCATATGAGAACTCAGATTTAATTTCAAGGCTCGTAATCTAGCTGACATCACTAGGAAGTCTAGGTGCACTTAGGGTGCCTAGGCTCACATATTCTAGGTGCAGATTTAAAAATGAGGCGCATTTGCACCTATTGCGCCTGTTAAGGGTGAACCCTGCACATACAGTCAAACCAACAACTGTGAACATCTCCACTTTTAAACAACTCAAAGTGTTGTGATTTTCTTATAGATTTAATGGACCTCCCTAACTTGATCAGTTATTTAAACAAAGATATATATTGATACATTCAAACAATAAATATATTTGAAAAGAGATATAAGTTGTGGCTTATCAGGCCCTGTCATTTACACCTGAAGGAGATGGCAGTTTTTAACCCATTAATGCTTAGAGTTTCTTTAGAAATTGTCGCCTGCTTCTAAATTACTTTTGACAATAACTTAAGAATTGAAAATAATTTTACAAAATATTTGAAGGAGAGTTGTTACTAGTGCTCTAATCTACATTTCCCCTTCAAATATTTTCCCAAGTATGATGTCGGTCGAAAGATTTGATCAAAATTGTCAGGCCGCTTTTGGCTGCTGTGAGTGTTAATGGGTTAACATTACCATGCTAATAGAAAAGCCAGGATGAGAATTGCTATTTAAACCAAGCTAATTCCCCCCCCCCCCCTTCACCCAAGTAATAGACTTAATTTGATAAGTTTAAAACCGTATGTGGTAGAAAATAAAAGTTGTACATGAATAGTGTTCTGGTACTTATGAATATTGTGGTAGAAAATAAAAGTTGTACATGAAAAGTGTTATGGTACTTTTGAATATTGTGGTAGAAAATAAAAGTTGTACATGAAAAGTGTTATGGTACTTTTGAATAATTTGTAACATAGATAAGCATAGATATGCAAAACATTAGCAGACCTTAGGAGAGTTGCTGTTTCAGTCAGAATTGAACCTGCAACTAACCAACTAACCTAACCCTTAACGATTTTCCAAGGTATGCTTTCGTTGAAAGAAATCAACATGATATGCATCTGGTTGTTTAATAAACAATACAATAAAAAATGCAGTAGTTTACAATCTATAAGATAGATTCAGGGGTGATATTAATTCTGTTGTCTTTACTATGCGTATATTTTAACCCATTCACACTCAGAGATCCCCTAGAAAGTACGGTATGCTACTCTCATACTTTTCAAAATAACTCGGAAATAAAGCAAAAGCTGACAAAATATTTGAAGAAGAGCTGGTGTTTGACTTCTCTTTAGCATTTCTCCTTCAATTATTTTCCAAAAAACTCCTTTGTTATAGGAATATTGCCAAAATTGTCAGGCCTGTTTTGGACTCTCTGAGCGTTAATGGGTTAACAAAGACACACAGGATCACTCATGAGAAAACTAACACTTTCTCAAATGAGGAACTAACATAGATATGTTAAACCCTGTAGACTTCTTGACAAACAATATATGCATGGACCTATATTTCTTTTGAAAAGGACTATGGACATAAACTAAATAGGTATTTGAGAAGAGTGGTGTGGGTTAGATTCAGGTCAATATATCTACCTCAAGTCTTATCAGAAAATACTCACAAAGTAGTTAGGACATTTTTGGCGCTACAGGCATAATAAATGAACAAGACGATTGCCATTGGCATCAGGTATGTTGTCGCTTCTAGAGGCTTCTTGCCGTTTTTTTGTGTTTTATTTTTGTTTTTCATACTTTTCGTTTATGGTCTTTATTAGTGTTTTTTAATTCTGGTGTGTTTTTAAATTATTTTTTTTGCATCTTCGGTTTTTAAAAATCTTGTCAGTGGGTAATTTTTTATCCTTAAACCATTTTTCATCATTCTTCAGTAGGTCAGTCATTACCATAGCATGTATGACAGTTGCAATGTATAGCATATGCATTGAACATAATCTTACAATAGTGAATATAATATCTAAATGCAAATTTGTTATAAACAAATTATGTTAATGGTGATACAGTGATTTTGCAAAGAAATACAACTATTATGGATTGAAACTTGTATTATTGTGAATAAAATGTTTGTTTAAATTAAATTGGTCTGTGGGTACTTACCGAGGATATCCAGATCCATTTGCTGGGAAAGTTTCTTGGCACCGTCTTGTCCAAATATGTGTTCTGAGTGGCCGCACTTGGGGCACTGGTAGACACTCATGTTCTGTACCACCCCTAAGACGGGCACCTCCACCTGCCGGAACATCTCAGCACCCTTCCGCGCGTCCAGCAGCGCGATGTCCTGGGGGGTGGTCACCACAACGGCACCTGGTGGGGAGAAATACAGGTAAAACACAGGTGTGATTAGCTATTTCAATTAGTAAAGAAATACCTATGGATGGATACCTTTTAAGAATGAAATGTGATGGTATGGTATCGGTACCGATGAAACGGTACAATGCATTGCAATAGTACTGTTGACAGTACTTTTTTGTTGAAATACTGTACAGTTTCAGTGGTACTGAGACCGTACCATACCATATCAATCTTAGAGTTATCGATCCCTTTGTATTTCTTTAACCGTTATGCTGTTGGTGGCTAATTTGACCAATATAGAATACTTCAAAAGTCCTGAAAAATCACCGAAACCCTGACACATGGGTACTAATCTGAGAGTATCTATCGAGAGCTATATAATGAATACCAATATGACTAGGTTTAAATGTTTCTCAAAAATATTTGCATCATTGTGCTTTGGATGAAATTAGCCTTAGCATTGGAAGGGTTAACAGAATACCTATGGATGGAAACCTCTAAGAATGAAACCTTATGGTATTGTATCAGTACCAATGAAACGGTACAATATTTCAATAGTACAGTTAACAGTACTTTTTTGCATTAACTATTCCAATACTAAGCCTACTTTCATCCAAAGCACAATGATACAATTTTTTTTGAAAACCATTTAAACGCTGTCAGTTTGGTATTCATCAATAATAATAATATTGTCATTTGATATTGCGCCCTTTCCATATAAACATGCTCAAAGGCGCATTTTATTGGATAGCTCTCGCCGAGTACTCTCAGATGCGTACCCATGTGCCAGGGTTTCAGTCATATTTCAGCATTTTTGCATAATTCTGTATTGGTCAAATTAGTAACCAGCAGCATAAGAGTTAAAGAAATACATGGGGATGGATACCTCTATGAATGATATGGTACGGTAAGGTCTCGGTATCAATGAAACCGTACAGTATTTCAACAGTATTGTTAACGGTCCTTTTTTGCATTAATGCCTTTTAAATTGTGTCGTGAATAGTCATACTGAGGAACCTGGACAATCCCTAATAAATGATAAATTCACAGTGGTTAGTATCCTTAAGAGTAACTGTAAGGAATGAGACGGTACAATGCCATACTTTTTGAAACAATACCAGTATCAGTACCAGGGAAAAGGTATCGTATCGAAAAGGTTAAGTATCGTATAGTTTATTGGCAAATCTCTTAAAGCTAGTGGTGCTCAATTGAACAAAATTAGGTCCCTGAGAGGCAGGCAGTATGATTAAAAATATATTCAAGATCTTGTTTCATTAAGGAAATGTTGATACTGTATTGCACCAGGGGTCCAGCTAACCACTAGCCAGATAGCCCGAGGCTACAGAAAATTGAGTTGGGCTCTACTGATATTTGCCTTAGTAGCCCGGCTGGCTATAAGAAAAGTGACATTTTACAATCATGCTCAGTGGAATATCAAGAATATGATATGAAAACACAGTGGTCTCCCAGGGTATTTAACCAATGCCGGATCCTTGTCGTACCGTGGACATTTTAAAGGTCGGGTAAATTGCTACTCACCATCTATGGGTATATTTTGAGAGAGGGTGAGCTGTGTGTCTCCTGTACCTGGTGGCATATCTACTACCAGGTAATCTAGCGGACCCCACGCAACCTGCACGAAATATAGACAGATAGATACATTAAAAAAATCAATTGGAACATTTTGTGCCACACGTGTGGCAGAAACTAGGTTGTTCTGTGGTTCAAGTGTTTCTATTGATTGGTCTATAACCTGGAGCCCACCACATAATTACCACATTCTCACCACATATCCTAGGCAGTACCACATAACTACCACATTCTCACCACATATCCTAGGCAGTACCACATAATTACCACATTCTCACCACATATCCTAGGCAGTACCACATAACTACCACGTTCTCACCACATATCCTAGGCAGTACCACATAACTACCACATTCTAACCACACATCCTAGGCAGTACCACATAACTACCACATTCTAACCACATATCCTAGGCAGTACCACATAACTACCACATTCTCACCACATATCCTAGGCAGTACCACATAACTACCACATTCTAACCACATATCCTAGGCAGTACCACATAACTACCACATTCTCACCACATATCCTAGGCAGTACCACATAACTACCACATTCTCACCACATATCCTAGGCAGTACCACATAACTACCACATTCTAACCACATATCCTAGGCAGTACCACATAACTACCACATTCTAACCACATATCCTAGGCAGTACCACATAACTACCACATTCTAACCACATATCCTAGGCAGTACCACATAACTACCACATTCTCACCACATATCCTAGGCAGTACCACATAACTACCACATTCTCACCACATATCCTAGGCAGTACCACACAATTACCATGTTCTCACCACATATCCTAGGCAGTACCACATAATGACCACATTCTCACCACATATCCTAGGCAGTACCACATAATTACCAAGTTCTCACCACATATCCTAGGCAGTACCACATAATGACCACATTCTCGCCACATATCCTAGGCAGTACCACATAATGACCACATTCTCACCATATATTCTAGGCAGTACCACATAACTACCATGTTCTAACCACACATCATGGAAGACACATGGTAGACCTGTGGTTGAATAGTGGTAATGGTCAACCACGGGTCTGCCACGTGTCTACCCATGGTCATACCGTGGAAATTGAAACATCAGCCCATTTCTGCCACAGGTCAAAAGGAGGCTATTTTTGTTAAGGAATTAGATGAATACTCTTTATTTCCGGTTGGTAATAGTTTTACACAGTAAACACGAGCTGCCATGGCTCTTGGCCAACAACAAAATAACATATAGGGTGTAACAGCAATATAAATGATAAGTAGAGCAAAAGCAGTGGAATTTTGCAATTGGACTAGATCTGTATTATTTGCATGTCTAAGATTTCGTTTGATAAATCCTATACATTCTGGTGATCCCACAAGTATAAAATATCTCAAAATTTTAGGCATCAGCAATACCATTTTTTTAAATTCCTAATATCTACTCTTGTTAACCCTTTCAATGCTGAGGCTACTCCCGCCCAAAGCACAAGATCTCTGAAAACCATCTGAACCGTGTTGTGTTGGTATTCATTGGATAGCTCTTGCTGAGTACTCTAAGATGAGTATCCATGTGCCAGGGTTTCAGTCATTTTTCAGGTTCTTTGCATCATATTATATTGGCTAAATTAGCAGCCATCAGCATTAGGGTTAAACATCTTTCCCAAGAATCTTCACACTTACCTGTCTGAGAAACCTCTGTATGGCTGACATCACCATGAGTCCTCGCCACACAACGGGCCTTCCTTCATCTGCCAGAAAGCCCATAGACATACTGAAAGTAAAAACAGAGAAAAATCCAATATATATATATATATATATATATATATATATATATATATATATATATATATATATATATATATATATATATATATATATATATATATATATATATGTATATATATATATATATAATATATATATATATATATATATAAATATATATATATATATATATATATATATATATATATATATATATATATAAATATTAGTGCTCGGATTCGCCGCTAAAAAACGGCTCGATCAATCGCTGAAACTGCCGAGCGATTAATCGACATATTACGAGCCCTAACAACTCATTGCACATGCGGTGAAATCAACTGCTGAGCGAAATTAATTGCTGTCAATCACGCTAATTTAGAACCGCCCCATGCCTGCCTAAGCCAATGAGCAACGATAATTAGAACAGGCCCATGCCTGCCTAAGCCAATCACGTCCTGCTATCGTGCGATCTCGCTGGGATCTCACGTGGGAAAGACGTCAGCAAGACAAAAAAGATGGCGGATGATTGACGATGTGGCTTTATTTACATTTTCGCCGAACTCGGCGAGCTGTAATGGCGGCTCGAGTGCTCGCCGCCGGCGACGATACGAGCAATAGCTCGAGCCGCCGATTGATCGTACTAGCTCTAATATATATATATATATATATATATATATATATATATATATATATATATATATATATATATAACAAAAGGTTTTAAATTGATCATGAATAACAGTCTGTCCTTCAATTGGCAGAATACCTTATGAAATATTAAAAGTGAAAAAAAGAAAAAAATATTTTTCTTTAATTTGGCATTGTTCAGATTGATCGTCAATAAGAGCCTGCTCTCCATATGCCAGAAAACCCACAGACATACTGAAAGTAACAACTGAAAAAATACTTATATGTCGCATGCATATATGTATACATGGTTCTCCAGATTATGTTACCACAAACACATATATGTGTGGCATTATAAAAAAGATAATATTGTACCATAAAATTTCAAAAGTTAGCAAAAAACATGTTTAGGAATATCATCTGGATATCTTGTTGCAAGCCCCTTAAAAAGGCATCAGAAAAGAGTATGGTTACCCAGATTGGACACACTTACATACCCTGGGTTTAAGGTCTTACGATACCCTATACCGGTGACACCTATTGGGTATAGGATGAACTAAAATAATCTATTACAATTTACCTGACGCGACTGGAAAAATTGAAAAAAATCTGTGGAAAAGTCAATGACCCCATGATTTTAAATTGTTTTGAAGATCACTCTGCTATGTTATCTTCTCATGCAAAGTTTCAGGAAAATTAAACTGAGATTTCTAAAAGTGTCGTAAGACCTTAATGTATCTACTCACCATTTGACTCCAAAGTTCACCAAAGGTTTCATGAGGTTTTCTGAAAGAGAATAATGATAAATAGACATGAGAGTGAGTCATTATGATTTGCACATTGGCATATAGCACTTGCACCTGCATGTATTATTGCAACCTGCAATCAACGACCACTCTACACCTATGATTAACTTCAAATGGAGAAAGAAAAAAAGAATAATCAAGGCTCGGGATTAAGGCTAGCCTGACAGTGTGGGGCTAGTTATTGAAAGTCAGGGCTAGTTAATTCTACTATATGTGAGTATAGCCTCAAGGGGCTATATGGTAAATTATAATATCAGCAACTTAAGATGTGTGAGGCCCTCTTCTGGCTCTGCATACCTGGATGACAATAAAATTCAATTCAACAATCAACACAATAGACTGCAATCTTTTCATATTTTCAACAGGGGCTAAGGACAGGTCACTCTTTTTGTTCATTGATATGGTAACAACAATAATTATTGGTATATCTTGCACATTTTATGTCATCAATTTTCAGGGCCAGCAAAAATATTTCAGGGCTAGTAAAATTAGGCTAATGAATTTTTTCTCAATGTTGAGCCCTGATAATAATCTCTGATGATTCATCTACTCACAGAGTGCCCCCTGGTGGTTTGATGCGTAACTGCATTCTGGGGATATGAGTAGAGATTGTTAAGTAATGAGCTGGATAGGCAACTGCCTTTGATGTGCAGTTTACTTTCTGCATTGGAGTCTTGAAAGACAAGCTAGCAGGTCAGTGTGTTGAATGATACTAGCAAAGGGATGGGATTTTAAAAAGGTGGTGTGCAGTTTAATAAATGCGGACTCCATGGGGTCTGAAAAATGACTGAAACCCTTGCATGATATGGTACCCATCAAAGAGTACTCAGTGAGAGCTCTCCAATGAATACCAACATGACAGGGTTTAGATGGTTTTAAAAAAATCTTTGCGTTCTTATGCTTTGAACAAAAGTAGCCTCAGCATTGGAAGGGTTAATACTTACTCTCTGTGAGGCCCACTTGGTGCCCTGAGAGGTTCATCATCCGGGGAATGGAAGGTCCATATACATCAGCATCTAGAATACCCACTGTCTTGCCCTATGCACACAACAAAAAACCTAAAGAATTTCCAATACTTCACAACAATCTCAAGTTCAATTAAGCTATAAAAAGAGCTTTTGAGAGAAGCAGCAAAAACTCTATGTAATGCTCCAATCACATTTTTCATTATATCAATTTCATGGTCAGGCTATAACACCATGATTCAGTATATATTCACACCCTAATTCTTACTTTCAGGTTACTGGAAATATCTTAACATAAGCATAAGTAATAGCGTTAACAACTGCACCACATACATGATGCTGCTGCTGCTGCTGATGATGATGATGATGACTTTGATGACAATGATGATGATGACGATGAGGATAATGATGATAGTGTTGATGATGATGAATACAATAATGATGATGATGATGATGATGATGATGATGATGACCATAATGACAATGGAGATGATGACGATGAGGATAATGATGATAGTGTTGATTATGATGATGAATACAATGATGATGATGATGATGATGACAACAATGACGAGGATGAGGATGATGACTATGATGATGGTAATGATGATGGTGTTGCTGATAGTGCTCGGACGATTACTCGTATGGTCGAGCATTCGGTCGTCACGCCATGCTCGACCCACGGTGGACCATGCCAGGGAATGGTCGACCGAAAACGAGTATAATGAATTAGCGCTAGTCTGTCCAAAAGCAAAAATATTACACAATGAAAGTAACTTACCACGCTGCCAACCTTCCTATCTAGCAAAATATCTACCATGAAATGAAAATAAACTTACCTTTATGTTGTTGTTGCTGTTGTTTCCTCACCTACATCTACGCAGCGCTTCGTCGTTGTAAACAACATGGCTAACTGCGCACTGCGCATTTACTTATTCTATTACTTCCGGGGGACCGGCGCCGCTCCTAAATTGTCCCGACATGGTCGACCATGGTCGAGTATCGGTCGGCAGCTTCTGCCGATTACTCGACCATGATATTTTCAACGATTCCGAGCACTAGTTGCTGATGATGACCATGAGGATGGAGGATACTGATGTAAAGAAATTACTTAGACATGCAACAAGCCAAATTTCACGTGTACGGATACGGATCCTGTTCATCAGTAAGAGTTGCTAGTGAGTCTTACCTGTTCATTGCTGGCAATCCCTAGAGCTATGTTCACTGAAATAAACAAACATAATCTTAACTTATCTGCAACTTTTTTCAATTGTAGGCAAGAAAGAGATTTAGCGCTACCTAGACTCTCACAGAAAAATCATTTAGACATGTGAAACAACAGACTTCTGCAGGGTCTGACACTTAGTTTTCAGGCTAGGGGCCAAAAAGGTCTTTTGATAAAAATTAGTGGTCAAAAATAGGATTTCTAGTTATTATACACACTGTTTTGGGCCCCTAGCCTGAAAACTCTAGGGGCCCACAGCAAAATCTATGGGCATATGCTCCTGGGCCCCTGGGAAAGTCGAACCCTGTCATCCTCCCTCGGCTGTTCCAGGAGAGTTATACAGGGATGCCTAGGGGTGCACAATGGCCGGGTGTAGCATTGAGATTTATATGGTTCTTTCTGACATAATGATTGAGCTACTGAATACAATTGACAATATCAAATGACAATATTATTATTATTATTATTATTATTATTATTATTATCATTATTATCATTATTATCATTATTATTATTATTATTATTATTATTATTATTATTATTATTATTATTATTATCATTATCATTATTATTATTATCATTATTATTATTATTATTATTATTATTATTATTATTATTATTATTATAATTATTATTATTATTATCATTATGGATATGTAGTAGCTGAGTAGGTAATTCTGGATGGGTAGAAATTTTGTGATTTCTGTTTCAGTGCAGCATTATTAAAATCTAGGACCCAGGACTGCTTCAGGGAATCCTCCCGCACCTTGGAACATCCAAGTGTGGGGCGAGGAGTAATATGTGAATGTCTTGTCTTCACTCTCTGTGTATACATCTCTCTGCTTATCATTCAGCAGGCACCGACATAAGTACTAGCCCGCTTGCCCCGGCAAGTGAATTTATGATAAAAGGGCTTTCGGGCAAGTGTGTTTTATTTTCACTTGCCTGAATGAGCAAGCTGATTTTCTGAACATTAAACACATTTTTTTTTTGGCCAAAATACCCAGAAATATGCAAACAATGCAATAAAACTGAATAGAAAATGATTTTCAAATCTTTAAATCCATGATAAACAATACACGCCTTTCCAGCACTTATTTCAGGCAAGTCATAAATTATGTCGGGCAAGTCAAAATTATTAACTACTTGCCCGGCATGGCAAGTTAGTTCTGAAAATTATGTTGGTGCCTGCTCACTTTGGTACCGGTCTCCATTAAGAAACCTGATACCAATATTCAATGTGAAAAAAATATTGTATCGAAAAGATTGTATCGTATTGTATCCTTCAAGATCCAAGATACGTATGAAATTGACTTAACTCCTTCCTGAACATCTCTGCGCGAAGAAAATTTGCGAATATTCGAAGATGACAGTACTAAATTTAATAAGATCAAGTCTGTGTGAGGCAGCAGACAGTAATGTTAGAAATATCATTAAGGTATCGTACCATCAAGGAAATATCCAAGATGTATTGTATCATGAAAATATTAAAGGTGCCAATCCTTACTTATGATGCATTGTTCAATGCCACATCCGTGAATAATCCCCAACGTTCATTTGTCAAACAAAATATGCCTTATACCTACTGCCATACTTATCACATGCACAATGAATCAGAAAGTCTATAGATCTGGCCACCCACTTTTTTCATCAGTAAGTTTTATCTTATCTGTAGTGGTTGATTTTTGGGAGTCAGACCCCATAATTTTTGGCATATCCAGGCCTCAACGCTAACTCAAAATGTTACTGGCCCAGTAGGTCCTGCAAAATTTTGACTGGTCCTACATTTTCTTTCTTTAACATAACAAGAAAAAACATTGCATAAAATTCACCACAACATTTATTTCTTCTTATTTTATCTTCATTTTTCAAAAATATTTGGGGACATTGTCGGAGGGAAACATTTTAACAAGAATGTCCTCAAATATTTACTGGCCCTGTAGGACCAGTTGAGGTCATTTTTTCTGGCCCGAAGCCGTTTTGGGGAATTTTTACTGGCCTGGGACCATAGGTTAACTGTTAGCGTCGAGCTCTGATATCACATTTTTGAGCAGGCTGTTTTGAAACCCTGGATCAAGCCACACCCCCCCCCCCCCCCCCCCCCCCCCTTTAACAGCATTAAGTTTTTTTTACCTGCAGTGGTTGACTTTCCTACTCCTCCCTTCCCAGAAGCAACGACGATCACTTGCTTCACACCTGCGATGGGGAACTTCTTAGGCAGACCCTTGGCCTTGGCATCCTTCGGTGGATTACCTGCTGGTCCAGTCTGGAATAGTAAGTGAAAACCAATGGAAATGAGAGAAAAATAAGAAAAAGGTATTCGGTTTATAGTCTTGTATCCACCGAAGCGCTCACACGACCTTTCTCCCCTAGCAGGCACTGTACATACAGAAACCATTTCAATCCCTCGGGGGATATTCCAGAGCAACTGGCAGCATATAGCGCACACGCTCTAAGCACTGCCTTATTTATGCTAGGTACCCATTTTGCAGCTGGGTAGACTGAAGTAATATGGAATAAACTGTCTTGCCCAAGGACAGGCCAAAATGCCCTGGCCAGGAATTGAACCAGCGACCCTCTGATTACTAGTCCGACACCTTACCAAATGAGCTACTTTGTCCCCATGTACTCTAATTTTTCGTGTATAAGACACACCCGTACATAAGACACACCCCTTGCAAATGATATATGTACCTTAGCTTTCCGTTAGTGTTCTTTTCTTCATCCAAGATAGTGCTCACTCCCTTTTCGGCTTCATGGAGTGCCCCAGTGATTGTGTGCTTATTGTAAGGTTTAACCTTTTTGTGGGGAGTAATAGCATTTATAGGTCAAGATTGGCAGAATTATAACTTGTTACATCATCTATTAGTAGATGGCACCACAGGTTATCGATTTCGCATCTCCCTGTGGCCTAGACTCGATGGAAAACTGCTAGGGTTTTTAGCTTTGTGTATAAGACGCACCTCTGATTTGAGGGGACGTGTCATACATGATAGGTAAAAATAATGCGTCTTTTACACATGAAATTACAGTAGTTTTATTATCGTTAACCTTTCCAATGCTGAGGCTACTTTCGTCCTAAGCCCAAGGACGCGAAGATCTTTGAAAATCATATAAACCCCGTCTTGATGGTATTCATTGGATAGCTCTCGCAGAGTAATCTGTATGAGTAACCATGTGCCAGGCTCTCAGTCACTTTTTTAGTTTTTTTGCATCATTTTGTATTGGCCAAATTAGCCCCCAGCAGCATTAGGGTTTAAAACCCTTTCACGCTTGGAGATCTCCTGCTAGACAATTGTTGTCTCGCCCTAACATAATTTAGGAAAATAACTTTGAAATTAAGCATAAATTCACAATATATTTCAAGGAGAGTTGTGGTTTGGGTTTTGATCTACAATAAATCCTCTTCACAAATTTTCCCCCAAAACATGCTTTAGTCAATAAGATATTACCAAAATAGCCTGCTGGTGTTGAGTGGGTTAATGCTGCTTTTAAAATCCACTATTTGCCTAGACACATGCCTAGCATTATTTTTATTTCTATACATTTTCTGAAAAGAATACAAACTGAAGCCCGAGCCTACCAACATATAGTTCCACACTTGCTCACCAGGCGGCCACAGTAATATCTTTTTCCAAGCATGTGGTTTCAGCATATGTGTGTGACCTATCCTGGTGCTAAATTATAGCATTCTGGCATATACAAAGCTGGTCATTATTGGCCACAATGCTGCAGACTAATCCGGGTTGGGATTTTGGAATTTTGCGCTCCACCTCAGATTTTTAAAACCATTTTTAAAGAATTAGACAGTGATTTTAGTGATGCAATCAAGTTGATGTGATTGAAAAAAGTGTATTTAGTTAAATAAATTACCCAAATACAGGGATGGCCTGATAAAATTCTGTACAACACAGGATATTGATTCCAGCCTGCACTCAGTGACCCCATGATTGCTGTCAAAGCGAGTATCAGAGCAGTTCGTGAAAGTGCCAAATTCATGTAAATTTTGGGTTTCAAGTTAATTGTTTCTTCTTTCATCATGCTATAATAGTGATTAAGTTAGCAGTGGAGAGCCGTGTGGGGACTTAAGCTTCGGACCTGCTGACAACCCGTCCTCGGCGCAAGCGCCTCGGACGGGTTGTCAGAAGGTCCTCAGCTTAATTCGCCACCCGGCTCTCCACCACTTAGAACTTAATCCCTATAATAAAGGCATGAGCAAGTACACGATAGAGATAAGAATAGAGATTTATCGATCAAAACCCAAACAACATTTAGGTCCACCCTAGGGAGTTAACCACCAAGGCCAAATGCAGTAGGCCTAACGGTGCCCAAGATGAGGGGACATTCTAGCAAGAGATTTGAGAAAGGGGACCACTTGGTAGCTGCCCTGTAATGGGGTGAGCCTGCAAGGCAAGGCGGTAGCCGATCCTTACCTACCTACCTACCTACAATCCAGGCATGCGCAACTGGTTGCGCGGTTGAATGATGGAATGATCTGTGCAGTAAGCATGCAGCTGGCTGGCTGGGTATACAGGATGTCATCCTATCTAGGTCAGATAGGTTGCCAAGGAGATGGGGTCAGCAGGCAGCCAGCCTGGGGTACACAGGTTATCTATGACTCATAGTGGGAGGCAGCGAAATTTGATGATGCATGCTCAGTGCCCACTCCCTGTCTTCATACTCTCAGATCTAAGGTCACATAACGTTTTGTACTGTACAATGTATTGTATGTTCATTTGCTGTAGTTCAGTTTAAGTCACGTGTACATTTCTGATGCGTATGGGTTCATAGCACTCGCTATTCGTCTTGACATTTGCAAGAGCTCAATGACACTTGACAGCAGTCAATGTGGGCCTACACTACAGCCAGTTGTAAACAAACAATTATCCCGATTATCGCTCAGTGCCCCTCCTCTCAGCAGTATGGCGTTTAAGGAGCTATCCAAATGATCTGATGATACATAAACTCTTCATACGTACAGCGAGATTGACAACTGGTGTATGTTGATGTCCTTTAGAGATATTCAACTGGCATAAGTGACGGTATTTGCGGAAAACGTGTCTTCCTATCGTGGCCATGGTCCGGTCGTGGTTGCAGGATTTTCTCAATAGAGGGCGCCAATTGCCAAGGACTCTCAGGGCCCTGGTTTGATCTTGGATTAAGAAGTTTGGTCATCTAAGCTTGGATGTAGTTGAACAACTTGTTCATCTAAGATCTAAAGTTTGATCTGAAATGACGATACGATTTAAATCTTGGATTGTGTTTGGTTATCTTAGATTTAAATAGTCATCTGGTGGTTGCTTGTCACCATATACATTTTTGTATTCAGCTTGTCCTACAATAAAGTCAATAGGAGATACATATAGATATTGATTTCGCTATAAAAATAATTCAAATGATTTTCCATTTAAACAGTAATACCTTTTTATATGCATAAACTGCAACCCACCGGCGGGATAATTTTCTTTATTTGTAAAACAAAACTTTTAATAAAAAAAAACACGTAACACAAACTATTCCTTTTTTTGAAAAACATGAAAATTTGAATTGAAAAACATGAAAAAAACTATATACAAACATATATACATATATATATACATATATATATATATACATATATATATACATATATATATATATATAAATATATATATACATATATATACATATATATATACATATATATATACATATATATATACATATATATATACATATATATATATATATATATATATATATATATATATATATATATATATATATATAATATATATATATATATTATACATACTATTGAATTTAAATAGTCATTTCCGTATTTATTCATTTAGAGATTTTTGTAAATTAGTGGGAATATTCGTACTTTAAAATAAATATTCGAAATTCATTTAGGAATATTCATAACTGAATCATGAGTCCTCAAGACACACATGAATTATGAATATTTTCATAATTAATTACAATTATTTAAGTTAATTAAGTTAGGAATATGCAGGAATCATCAATTTGGGATATTTGAATATAAGTAAAGAATATACCTGCTTAAATATGAAATATTCAAACTTCATTTAAATTCAGTAAAATGAATTAGGAAGAGCAAACATTTTCTAAATTATCTTAGTGAACGCATCAGATCCAGCATTTAAATAAATGTCGCCACAAAGGTTCCTTGAATTTTTAGCATTGCATTATCAGAGAAAGACAATATACATATGGTTATTGAAAAAAACGTTCGTTTTGAATCACCAAAATCACTCTCATACGTATACTTATACCGCTCATCAAGCCTAAAACACACTTGAGCAACGTTTTTTCTAGATGTTGAGGGGGTGAACAATTGATTGTTGCCGAGATGACACCATTAACCCTATGCAAGTGGTGGCTAATTTGCCAATTCAAAATACCGCAAAAAAACCTAAACATGGCTGAAGCCCTGACATATGGGTACTCATCTGAGGTACAGAGGGGGGCGCATACGCTCGTTATCAAATTTTAAAATACCCCTAAAGTACTGATTTCTGGCTAAAAAAGCACCCTTATTTTAGTAAAAACGCGGACTTTTTCCAGTAAATATACACCCCTTCATTTATCAAAACACTGACATTGGAAGAACGGGAACACGTATTTTAACTTAAGATTTTATAATCCTCTGCTGCTTAGCGGCCAGCAAGTGGAGGCAGCTGCTAAAACTGAACCAAGTCACTTCGGGAGGCCCTCGGCGTCAGAGCCGCGTATAGTTCGTGGGTTGCAAGCGGATTTTCACCCCCCCCCCCCCTTTTACAAAATCGCAGACGGACATGCGGAGGTCTTAAAAAAGACCCCTTCTTCCGCGAAATACGTAATGCAGGTGCGTCCCCCTCTGTACCTGAGTACCCCCATCCCCCTCCCCCTACGGGGACGGAAGTAGCCTCAGCATTGGAAAGGTTAAGAGAAATAGAATGATGGTGGCAAAACGGTCATACTCCCAATATGACACAGACATATCCTTTGTCATTATCACAACTTTCAAGACTAGATTATGCTGTGTTTGTGTATAGTGCAGCGAAAAATACTCGCAAAATTAACCGTAAAATTTGAAAGAAAATGGGAAATTCAAGCTGATATCTCTGATTTTTCCTCTCAAAATACTGCAAATTTGAGGCCAATTCGACAATTTTCTCACAAATACGGC
>OZ012695.1:21921410-21946515 GCA_963942565.1 Maea johnstoni | reverse complement strand
GGTTTTTATTGGTTTCTTGTACACATTGTGGAATAACTGATGTTTCAACTCATTTTCATTCATAGACACAAGAAGAAGAAAAGGGAAAGTGCAGCAACTACATTGTCCACAATGGAACCGACTAGGTATATGAAACGTGAGTAGTATTTGCATCCTGCTAAGAAATTAGCGCATATTTACCACCCATTGTGGATACCTGTGAAGTCATAATAGGTTTCGGTTTTAGGAACTGTATCAACTGCATGCTAAATACCAGGAGGGCCTGCCCTGATGGCCTAGTGGTCTAAGCGCTGCCATTGACTGCTCTATGTCTCTCACCGTTGCATGTGAGAAAGATGCCAGTGACTTGGGTTTAGGCGATTATTTTGCCAGCTACTCCGGTTTCCATCAACTGCCTAGTCATGAATTGCAAGTTTGGAGGAAAATGTTTCGATAATCGTAATTTCAAATTAAACACCCAGGATACTATCACCATAGTGGTGACCCTTGTTGCCGACAAGATATAGCTGAATTAGTCTGTACTGACATCTTCTATGAAAGCGGTCGTATTAATATTGAAACTTCTTGAAGTATGCTGAGTGAATGAAATGTTGTTTTCTTTGAAAATTTCAGCCGGGGCTAAAAATGTGACATCCTATGACAAACAGAGCCTTTACGGACGATAGTGAACGCAGGACGTCTGTTGCGAGCATAACCAAGTCCGAGCCTGACCCCCTCTTCATGGATGGTGTGTCCGTCTATTTTCACAGCATCGCGGCGAAGCAGAAGTCGGAACTTGAGAAACTCCTACTGGAATATCCTTATGCTAATACATACATCCAACTCATATACATACTACAAGAGTTTGCATTTACAGCAAGTACCACAGTATGGTTGTTTTGCTGTTGCTAACTGTTGTTGACCTACTATCATAAGATAGATTTCTACCAAATTCATGTGGTGCAAGGTATTATATAGCAGGAACTCATGTAGTGTATTGACACTTCGGGTGTACTCTTTATTCATCAAGAATATGTCATTTGAGCAAAACATTGCAAATAGAAACAGTGGTCCTATCCAGACGACCTCGGTCAGCTAAGTTGAAAAAAACTAATAGTTGAAACGCCAAGGCCACGGGGATTTAGGATAACACTACCGAGAACGGGGACTTGAGTGCTTTACTATGGGATGGTGATGAGCGTGTTAGCAGCATAACAGCTTAACCCTTATGCTGCTGGTTTCTAATTTTGGTAATACAAAATGATGCAAAAACCCTGAAAAATGACCGATACCATGGCAAATGGGTACTCATCTGAAAGTAACTCGGCGAGAGCTTTCCAATGAATACCAACATGACAGGGTTTAGATGATTTTCAAAAATCTTCGCATCATTGTGCTGAGAACGAAAATAGCCTCAGCATTGGAAGGTGTTAAAGTAATAGCAATAACCAAATTGATTCAGAGAACCCACCTCTTCTTAACACAAACAACAGTATGAAATGTTACAATCCCTGAACAATTACTAGTCACCCTAACATTTAACTATTTAAAGCAACTGGGATGGATTATTCTGTCCTAGAGCGCTTAAGTTTGTCTTTCACCCATCAAGGTTATGTTTGGCACTCTGAGGACGAATCTGAACGTTTCACACTCAAAGCGGATGGAACCTGTCTTCAATAACCTGCTATATGAACCGCCTACTAAATGTGTACTGTCTAGGCAACACCGTTTTGATTTTATTTCTGACATAATGAGAATCACATTATAAAGACATTTCAGTAACTTAGCCCAAGTTTAAACTGCCGCTATTGGAGCCCACATTTAGATATAGCGTCATATAAAAAGCAATTAAATCATTTGACACGGAGGCTGAGCTTGTTAGGAAAAATCACAGACTCTCTCTCTCTCTCTCTCTCTCTCTCTCCTCTCTCTCTCTCTCTCTCCTCTCTCTCTCTCTCTCTCTCTCTCTCTCTCTCTCTCTCTCATCTCTCTCTCTCTCAATAAGCAGTGGTTCATACTTTCATCATATTTAGATATGAATCTATACATGTATTAGTAATACACATACAACTGTGAGGACACCCCCGCTTTCGTTTCCCATCTGCACACTTAATGACTGAGTATCCTATATGTGGTTGTATAAGCTTAGTTGCATATCAATGGAGGAGCACAAACGTATTATTATTATTATTATTATTGTTATTATTATTATTATTATTATTATTAGTATTATTATTATTATCCATTGTAGTGGGCTGTTATTGTGAAAGATGTCATGCATTTAATAGTTGCAGCGCTCCATTACGTCGGATATTTACCAGAAGAGTTTGCAAAGATTTCCTTAAAACCGGATAAATTGACTTAGAATTCAAATGGAATCATTTCTACTTGTATTCTCCTTAACATATTGTATGTATGACGGCACTGTCCATTCCTGCCTCCGTTCAACCACCAGCCACCTCGCCATCCCAGTGGAACAGTCAGCAGAAACTATGGAGGTAAGTTCAATATGTTATATAAGCTATATATATATATATATATATATATATATATATATATATATATATATATATATATATATATATATTATATATATATATATATATATATATATATATATATATATATTATATATATATATATTCAGAATATATATATATATATATATATATATATATATATATATATATATATATATATATATATATATATATATATATATATTCAGTTATATATATATATATATATATATATATATATATATATATATATATATATATATATATATATTCTCTGGAAATATGTTGAATTATTATAGGATAATTTGAATTCGCTCATAGAGTGATAGGTTCCTTTACGTACAGATGTGCCAAATGAATATTAGGACACTTGTTCCAACAAGCCACTAAAAGTTCATGCAGGACTTAGCCTTCGTTTCTGGTTGATATTATCAGCTTGTTTAACTAGAACAGGGCTACCTGCAAATTTGTTTACTTTATCATTTATCAAGCACAGTACATTGCTGTTTCAAATAGTCTAGATATTTGCAATGTGAAACTTATATAAATATCGTTTTTTCGTTGATCATTACCCTTTGGTCATATTCATTATTTTATTATTTCTTTTATTTATACATGTATATTATTTTTTATGTGCTTTGAAAACTCTTTGACTGCTTGATCACATTGATTGTATTTGACTGTGGCAAAAACTCGCCGTAACTAGTTGTATATGATAAGATGAACTATCGAATAGCAATTGCTGTCCATACGTAACACCCGTCTTGTTCACTCCAGGGCTTGCAGAGGCTTGAGCTGCATGTAGGTCTTAATATCGTCACCACAGAATGGCTAGAAGAGTGCTTCACGTCCAAAACAGAGGGTCGCTGAGGAGGCGTACAGTCTCACTGCGGACAACAGACAGATGCTGTGCTTCGTGGAATCACAGACAACCTCACCTGTAACTCCAGCACACACAGAGCTTATGCTGCTACAGTACAGACATTTTAATTCCTGCACCAGTCGACCGGACGTCTGCTAGTGCCTGATTGTACAAACTCACTTTGATAAAAATGTCAAAAATTAAGCAAGCACGCCAATCACCCACGTAGCTTGAAGAGCGAAGCTACGTTCAGTTGTGGGGTCATCCCTGCATTCATACCCAAGAAACTTGGTGAAAATCGGGCGTGCGGTCGTGTATTATGCGCGGTCAGCCCACGCATTTAGAGCAGGAATTAAATGTCAGCACTGTATGCAGTGAATACCAACATGACAGGGTCTAGATGGTTTTCAAAAACCTTTGCCTCCTGGTCCTTTGGACGAAAGTAGCCTCAGTATTGGAAGGGTTAACTCGTTAAATCATCTGTTTTTCCTTATTTAAACCGTAAATAGATCACTGTTGTCCCAATAGCCTAGTTGTCTCACTGAGCGCTAAGGGACTGCTTGTCGTGTCACTCTCCGAAGGCTTCATACGAATCTAGCTCGCGGCAAGTGCGGGAGTTACCAATGACTTGGGGCAAGACAGTGGCTCTCACCAGGTTTTCCGGTTTCCTCGACAACTACCAACTAACTGGCTGAAGTGACGATTCATGCCTTTAGTCTGGCAGAGACGTGACGATATTAGAAATTCAAAGTTGAGTCCTAGACAGAAAGTTTGAACAGTTTTAGCAATATCCGACACCCTATTTTGGTTTTTAGTGTAACACCTAGTAGGTTGTCCCTAATCGGCAAAAAAACACATTTCAGGCTGTTTTTCATAATCCCTAACACTACTCTCAGCATGTTATGCATGTGTTGTTTTCTGCGACATTATAACATGTCATTCGCATAACGTTTCTCTCATTACCGCCGACATTGTCAGTCGGGTATCTCAATTGAACCTGTTGGAACATAAGAGTATAAAAGGACAATGCTGTTTTTGTTTAAATATTCCTCAAAAAGTACAACCCTATTGCCATGCGTGTAAATTCTGGAGAAATAATTGTTAATAAAAGTATGCATGTATGGTATTATGACGAGTTAGTCAAAAACTTTGATGTATTGTGTTAAATATTTGGATCTTTGCCCACTTAACCATAAAACGTACGAAGATGCAATGAAACTAATCTCTCTCTCTCTCTCTCTCTCTCTCTCTCTCTCTCTCTCTCCTCTCTCTCTCTCTCTCTCTCTCTCTATATATATATATATATATATATATATACATATATATATATATATATATATATATATAAATATATATATATAAAATATATATATATAACTCTGTTGCCACACCTAAATCTCAGTGGGTCGTCCGATGAGTGTGTATACATGGTTAAAACTAAACAAAAAAGGTGCTTTTGATGCTGACCTCTCACCTCACTTCTCGGGAGCACTGCAAGTACGTTGTTTGGGTTGTATGACGGCAGATTGTGTGCACACTGTAGTAGAGTGGCCTCAAAGACCTAAAATAGCTTAAAATAACAATAAAACTTTTTTAATAAAGAGTACGATATGGTACAAACTGATGGAACTATACAAGAAGATTTCCCCAGTTGTCCAGGATAACACATATATACATACATACATACATACATACATACATACATACAATGGAAACCTGCCTGCTGAAAAGGTATGTAACCTCTCATATTAGAATGTTGGTATTCTACATATCCCTTACCCAAAGGATAGTCAACATGTAGTGCCAATGTAGCCACAATGTAGTGCACACTACAATAGCACTGCGTAGTGTCATCAGAAAGTGTGACGACGAAGAGTAGTCCAAATGTAGTGCCATTTTTATGATCACTGGTGCCAAGGTAGTGCAAAGGTGGTGCCAATGTAGTGCGTTCCAAAAATTTTAATTAGCTGACTACATTGGCACTACATGCATATTATGACACTACATTGGCACTACATGCACATTATGACACTACATTGGCACTACATGCAAATTATGACACTACATATATGGTCAATCATGGGGTTCATAATGAAGAAGACAAAATACTCCATAGCGATGGAAATAATTGATCAACAAAATACTTCATAGCGATGGAAATAATTGATCAACATACATATATGTGTATGTGATAATTATCAGAATAACAATTGTATTAAAAAAATAATGAAATTGTTTGTGCTGCTAATTGAGTTTTTGTGTTACATAAACACTGCTATGTACCGTAGGTATCAGCTACATATGATAAGATAATTAGTGCACATATAGATATGATTTGCCCTTTTATGAAACCTCTTCACATGCATGTTTATATTTTTAACAAGTGTATAAAACCTATATGGGAAAAGTGATACAACATTGCATGCATGCCTTATCATTTCAAAGGAACAAATGCATAGACCAATAAAAAAACAGACCTATATAAATTCAGGAAATGATATACTTCGTTTAAAGTGTACTACAAATATTGTAGAAAAACTAAATTATTAGAATGAAAAACAATATTAATAATAGGGAATTATCCTCTAAGCTATATCAATTCAGGAAATGATATACTAAACTAAAATTTTCAACGTTATGGTCTGTAAAAATCTTCAGCAGTAAAAAATCTAAAAAAATTACTTTTTATTGGGCATAGTCAATGATATCCCTAAAGTAACTCTGAACCTGCAGTAACCATCACCTGCGTAATTAATGAGAATATGTCATTTGAAAAAAAAGTTGTAAATTTTGAAATAAAACAGAATATGGATTGAATAATGACAGGTGGCGATGATATTCTCTACCTGATAACGCTCAGGAACCTGGAGATACACCTAGTTATAGGATTATGCTGCTTTGAGGTGTGTTTTGGGACAGGGCTTTTAACTGACTTGCAATGGTACCCATCACCTTAAAGTGTACTACAAATATTGCAGAAAGACTAAATTATTAGAATGAAACAATATTAATAATAGGGAATTATCCTCCTAAGCTGGATTATACATACATACATAGCCAATGAATGCAATATACATGTATAAGGGTAATTCTCTGTTTCAGTTGAAAATGATATACCTGAAAAGCATCTCTGATGATGCTTGACATATTCATTTAATGGCCTATCATATGCCCAGTCTTGTATGAGTCCCTTAAAGCAAAAAAAAATAAAGAGAAATTACCTGATTTGGAGAAGCAGTACCTCAGTCATGTGAATGGCAGTTAAAAAGCAGGCGCGGATCCACACCAGTTTGCATCGATGCACGTGCATCGATCAATCTCGTAAGTGCATCGTTTCATATCAAAGTGCATCGGTCAATTTCAAAAGTCAAAACTCGCCATTTCTTGTATTTCTTTGGGAAGCAGTGGCGATCCAACTTTGGGAGGTTAGACTTTTACGCAATGGCGTCTGTCTCTGTAGAGCAGGAAGTAAATGACCGGAAATGTGTATAATCTAAGGCTCCGGACGGCCAGGCTAGCTAGTCGCCGTTGCGCGTCAGGTCCGGCAGGATGGGGTAGAGGGGGGGGGGGAGGTAGCGGAATCCTCTCCCATCATCAATTGCACTTCCGACTGAGTGATGCATCCTGATTAAGGGTGCACCAGTGACAATGCCAATCTTTGATCGACGGCAGTCTTGATCAGTGACTAAATAACGTCTAATAATTCTTGTTTTGCCAAATATGCATGGTTAAATGGGTTTGAACGATTGTGTTTTTTTGTAGGAAATCTGTGTATATTTATTCCGAAACCTTGTGTTAAGACCCGAAATTGACACCCTTTCTTCATAATAAAACTCCTGTAGGACAACGAACATACGGACCCTCAGTTTCTTATAAGCTTTAGATTAGCATTACATACAGAAACCTGAGAGTCTCAAAACTTTTATATAACTTTAATTGTAAGAAATGAATGAAATTTATCTCGTTTCTATCGTAGTTTGTTCACTGGGTTACTTTGTGAACATAGGGTCATTTGAGATTTTTATATCAATTAAAGCCGACACACTTTTCCTCATAATTAACACACTTTTCCTCATAATTAACACACTTTTCCTCATAATTAACACACTTTTCCTCATAATTAACACACTTTTCCTCATAATTAACAGTGAACGTTTAGGCTATCATTAGGAAAAGTAAAATACCTGCTGCTAGAATGGCTCCTACAGGCTTGCACACAATCTTAGACAAAGAAAATAATGGATGTGTAGCAAGAGACTAATTACTATGTGCGCTATAGTGAAGGCCTGAACATGTCAGGGTCTCTGATCTGGCATCAGCATGAGGGAACACGGACCAATCAGGGCTCTCGTATCATTTACAATCCATAGAAACCTGAGCGCCAACATGCGCAGAGCAACGACTTTTGGGCTATTCTTTGAGAGTATAGCCTGTTCAGGTTGACCTGCTGGTTTCATATTCACTTGCTTTTATTTATCTAAGACGCAATCAGGAGAGGTTGTAGACCCTTTTCTCATTATGGAATTTCATCAAGTCACAATCGCTTCAAATCAACATGCAATTTGAGTATCTAATTTAACAGATTTGCTTTAAATTGACATATTTATAGAAAACGATTTTGACATTTTTGTCTTAAAAAGTTATGGAATTGGATAGGTGAATTTTGCATTTCTCTTAATTTCAACAGCAATTCCAAAATAAGTTTTTTTTCAGTTTTTAACCCCCCCCCCCCCCAAAAAAAAGAAAAAAAGATCTGCACCCTGCTAAAAGGGTAAAAAAAATTAGTACCCACAAGAGGCTAAGTGAGAGCAAGGTTACCTGTTAAATTCTTGAAATGTAGAAAAGCCCCCAGTTGGGTGGTGCGCACCAGCTTTGGGTAAGGGATGATATTAGTCTTAGTGGGATACATATCATTTGTTTTAGGCCAGCTTAACCCTATTTAAAAGCTTATCTAGGAGGCAAAAAGTCAGCCCTCTGATTCCGAGATATAAGTTGTATCATACTCCAAAACAGTTGATAACGAATTTATCTCATGATTGCCCCCTCGACCTCTGCATAGGCAATAAAATGAACAAACTCGAAAACTTTTCAAAGGCCTGGTCCTCCCCTATTTCTGCTAAATAGGCCTTCAGAGTGTTTGCTGCATTATTATTTGCACGCTGAGTGTTTCCAGGAATAACATTCTTTTTCTTTACATTTCTCTCCTCCTCTTACAGGTGTGCAAATCTTCTATCTTTTGATTAATTTGGTTCTAGCGGCAGAGAATTGTCTGCTAGAGGGGCAGCCATTGCATCATGCACTTAGGGGGTAGGGAGAATTGGGAATTGCATCATGGGCATAATCATCTGATGCAATGCTCAACCCTCCCTACCCTAAAAAGCAGCAGGTTAATATAAGAATCCTCGAAGGTTAATATGGGATTCTGAGAGGTCAATATAAGATTCTGAGAGGTGAATTGAAAGAAGTTCACAACACAGCTTCATATCATGGGCCAATTGACCAATCAAAAGCCTAGGTTTTTGCCAATCATGTATATATATGTATATATATATATATATATATATATATATATATATATATATATATATATATATATATATATATATGTATATATATTATATGTATATATATATATATATATATATATATATATATATATATATATATATATATATATATATATATATATATATATATATATATATATATATATATATATATATATATATATATATATATATATATATATATGGTGTGTGTGTGCGTGTGTAATTTTAAAAATGAATATTTTTCTTTTTTTAATAGTTTTTTTCATTTTTTCATTTTCCAACAGTGTTTCACAACAGTACAATAGTAGGTTTTGCCAAAGATTACATACATAAAAGTGGAATGATTTTAAAGTGAATTAAATGGTTTACTCTTTTTTCTCATAGATATTGCGTAAAAGATTATATTCCTTTTTCAATTTATTTATTCTTGCCGTCGATTGATAATAAAGATTTAAAAATGAATCTTGACTCTACTATTTTGTGGCGAGTGACGCCGAGTGACTCACGAAGTGACAAAGGCTTCCAACTGAAGTTTGCTGCCGCCACTTGCTGCCGCTAAACAGGCAGAGGATTATAAAATCTAAAGTTAAAATACGCGTTCCCGTTCATCCAATGTCAATGTTTGAATAAAAGAAGGGGTGTATATTTACTGGAAAAGATCAGCGTTTTTACTTAAAATAAGGGTGCTTTTTCGGCCAGAAATCTGTGCTTTGTGGGTAATTTTTAAATTTTGATAACGAGCGTATGCGCCCCCCCCCCCCCCTCTGTACCTGAGTGCCCCCCAGGCTTCCGTCCAAAGCACAAGGATGCAGTCTATTGAAAACCATTTAAACCCTGTCATGTTGGTATTCGTTGGAAAGCTCTCTCTGAATACTCTCAGATGAGTACCCATACGCCAGGGTTTCAGCCATGTTTAGGCTTTTTTGCGGGATTTTGAATTGGCAAAATTATATGGCCAGCACCAGCATAAGGGTTAACACTTTCAATGCTGAGACTACTTTCGTCCAAAGCACAAGAACGCATGATTCTTGAAAAAACATTGAAACCCTGTCGTCTTGGTATTCATTTGAAAGCTCTCGCCGAGTACTCTCAGATGAGTACCCATTTGCCAGGGTTTCAGTAATTTTTCGTGTTTTTTGCATCTTTTTGTATTGGCCAAATTAGCCACCAGCAGCATAAGGGTTAATGGTGTCATCTCAGCAAATCATCCGTTAATTGTTCACCCCCTCAACAACATCTAGAAAAAACTTATAAAAGGTATACATATACGTATGAGAGTGTTTTTTGGTGATTCAAATAAACTTTTTTTCAATAAGCATATGCAAATATTGTCTTTCTCTGATAGTGCAATGCTGAAAAATACAAGGAACCTTTGTGACGACATTTATTTAAGTGCTGGATCGGATGCGTTCACTAAGATAATTATGAAAATGTTGCTCTTCCTAATTCATTTTACTGAATTTAAATGAATTTTGAATATTTCATATTTAAGCAGGTATATTCTTTACTTATATTCAAATATCCCAAATTGATAATTCCTGCATATTCCTAACTTAATTAACTTTAAATAATTGTAATTAATCATGAAAATATTCATAATTCATGTGTGGCTTGAGGACTCATGATTCAGTTATGAATATTCCTAAATGAATTTCGAATATTTATTTTAAAAATACGAATTTTCCCACTAATTTACAAAAATCTCTAAATGAATAAATACGGAAATGACTATTTAAGTTCAATAAGTATGTGTACATATATATATATATATACATATATATATATACATGTATATATATACATGTATATATATATATATATATATATATATATATATATATATATATATATATATATATATATATATATATATATATATATATATATATATATATATATATATATATATATATATATATATATATATATATATGTATGTATATAGTTTTTTTCATGTTTTTCAATTCAAATTTTCATGTTTTTCAAAAAAAGGAATAGTTTGTGTTTCGTTTTTTTTTTTGATTAAAAGTTTTGTTTTACAAATAAAGAAAATTATCCCGCCGGCGGGTTGCAGTTTATGCATATAAAAAGGTATTACTGTTTAAATGGAAAATCATTTGAATTATTTTTATAGCGAAATCAATATCTACATGTATCTCCTATTGACTATTAGCTGAATACAAAAATGTACTGCTGACAAGCAACCACCAGATGACTATTTAAATCTAAGATAACCAAACACAATCCAAGATTTAAATCGTATCGTCATTTGAGATCAAACTTTAGATCTTAGATGAACAAGTTGTTCAACTACATGTACATGCAAGCTTAGATGACCAAACTTCTTAAAGGGGTTATGAAGAGGTTTTTCGACCATCTCAAAATCCCACCAGATTTTGTGCGATGATTAATAAAGTACTTTTAAATACATTTGTGAAAAAATTTTAAATGATTTTTTTTTAAATTGGGAAATATAGCCTTTCAAAGTGGCGAAAATCTGGCCTCTCTCAGCCCGAAGCCGTAAGTGCGTGACGTCACATGGGGGGGCCCATCAAATTAGGTCACCTCGGCCCATCAAGTTAGATCGTTGTTGTGGTGCAGGTTCCTGAGTAGATTGAACTTTAACCTGCCGCCGTTCGGCCGATTCGTTATCAATAATAATGACATTTACGACACTTATAAAGCTTGGTCTCCTCTTTAAAATGAGACCAGGATCGCCAGGCTAGGCCAAGGGAAACGGCCGAAAAATGGAAAACCCGCGGGCGTCATAAATAAACAGTCATTTCTCACCAGACGTGGTTGCTGGAACACCCCACTCACATTAGGGACTGCAGACCATTTATTAGCATTATCCGATCCTAACAAATGAGATATCATCTGAAAGCCCAACATCTCCGATTTGCAAAAATATAAGCACCGTCTTTCTAGGATAAAAATTGAGCAGTCTTGAGCAGTTTGAAGAGGTCAAGGTTAGGGGCCAAGAATTTGCATTTTTTTGAAAATACCAAAAAAAGCGTCCTGCTAGTGCCCCGAGTACAAGAGACCTGATTACATTGCCATGATTGCCCATGAATAGTTTCATTTAGTCTATAGGGGTTATTGAAGCACCACAAAAAGTTTCAAGTCTGAATTTAAAGTGTACGACCCTGTACCGCCACCCTAAAAACTGTATCCCTTACCCGAAAATGGGAGAAAATTATAATTTTAGCCTTAAATTCAGATGTAAATTTCTTCCAGTCCTTCACTCATATTAACAAACAATACATCAAATGAAAGCCCTAAGTTCCTGGATTCCAAATATGTAAGTTTAATGTTCCAAGGTTGATTCAAAGACACAAAAAAAGATTTGGGTGGGAAAAAATAGATTTTGTGAATGTCCATAAAAATTAAGCCAGATAGGTCTAGATGCTCTGAATGAATACATTATCTGGCTTTTCCTGGCACTTGTTTTTATAATTTAACATTTGAAATGTATGTTTTTTCAGTGTGAATAATAGATTTCATAGTTCAAGAGGCTTTTTGAATCCATCTGAAATTAGTTTATTTGATGGAGATACAGGACTTAAAAGTGGGAAGAAAATTCACACATTCCATGATTTACGTGATAAAAAGGATACCAATACAGGCATTTTGACATGACCTTTCAAATGTAATGCTAAACTATATATACTGTATTGTTTGCAACAGACAAACACGCGAGATCGTAGTGTCGGCAATGTGCACATTTTACAATAGGAACTAATGAGCAAAATCAACATTTTGCGGAGCTGAGACAAAAAGTATGTTTGTACATACACGGAGTAGTGCTCCAAAGAGGTTTGCCAAGTTTGGATTGCAAACTCGAACGTTTTGTCACAAAAAAGTGGCAAAAGTGATTGCCAAACTTGAGTCAGACAGACTATAGCAGGTCCTCGTGGATTGGATAGTAGTGCAGTAACAACTACTAAATTATGTGAAACAAAAAAGCTAGAGTGCAAAGATTTTTATAAACCTTAACCTTGTCATGTTGGTATTTATTAGATAGCTCTCACAGACTATCTCAGATGTCAGAGTACCCTTATTAGGCCAGGGTTTCAGTAACTTTCCAGCTTTTTTTCGCATCATTTTGAATTGAGCAAATAAGCCACCAGCAGCACATCCTTTTCAGGCCTTTCACCACTGATTCCAGTTGTTGTTATCTATCTAGACTCAAGTTTATTGGCGGAGCCCTCAGGCCACGCCTATATGGGAAGCTGTTTTGAAATGTTCATAGTCCAGACAGCCATGTTGGAAATGCTGAGGCCGGACTGAATATAATTCTCTATTCTGATTGGTTATATAAATGTTGGCCCGGTACATTACCTTTGCTGCAGAAAATTGTGCCTTCCTTATTTTAATTTAGCATGAAGTTTTCAAATATATAAATTATTTTGAGTGGACATAAAGTATATTTTTCAGTAAAGGAAGGAAAATTACTAAAGAATTTTTTTTCTATGTGTATAGAATGAAATCAGGAGACTTTGTAACCAAACTGGTTCGTAACCAAACTGATGCGTACCCAAGTAGCTTCGCACCCAAGATATTTCGAAGTCTCCAGCTTGCGCCTTGAATTCCGATATGCTTCATTTCTACAAAAATGATACAAATCTAGTCATTATAAATTATTTTCCTCTATAATGTTAATGTTCTTTATACATACGGTTCCCTCACAAGTTCATAAATAACTTGGCCCCGCCTTTTGACTATTGATGCTTTGCATCAACAACCGTACTTGTGTCTGTTATAAGATCCACACCTTTTTATACACCAATCTTGTTTTTGGCATGTCAAACCATCCTGAAAGTAAATTGTTTCCTGTTCTAATTTAAGTACAATAGCTATAGCACAGCAGATGTTTCACCTGAGAAGTCCAGTTGCAAGTCCCCAGGAGCAACCCATGCATATCTTTCTGTATTCTGTAAACCAGTCCTATTCTTAAGGGCCCTCTGAGGACACAGTCACAGTGTACCTCAGTATGATTTGTTTCCATCTCACTTAGCGTGTATACTGCAGATCCAACTGTTACTCATCTTTTACGGAGTACAGTATGCTAACAATTTTTGGGACTGACAACTTTGAATGTGATCTATGCACCTAACTACCTAGCCTAGTCCTAAGGCCAAGAAATTTATTTATTTGTCTTTAATAATTAACTTATGTTTATATAATATTATAAGATATCTACCCATATTTAGTTCTATATTAGCTCACCAGGTGGCCAGCATGGGTTCATTTGGATTTCTGACTGACCAGTGTGCCCACCCATGGTGCCATCTATCACAAGCCACAGGAACTAACACCAAGGCATAAGCAAATGATAGAGATTAGAACAGAGAAAAGCATAATCTAATGAAATCATAGACTAGGAGCTAGTCTACTAACTACCCTACTACTGGGACTTATTGAAAAACAAAGTTTTAAACACACATGTAACAGAGAACACAAAATTATTATATTGTGCAGCAAGATCATGTCATTCATTCAAACCTGTCCCGGATGCAACCAACTTCACATTATAAATATCAAAAAATTCTCTTTCATAAAGCATGTCTCTGGAAGACAAAGGTTATAATCATAGTGTGAACTAGTATTTTGGTGATCTAGTCATGCTACATGCTTCTTAAACAGATGTAGTGTTGGAAACAGAGCAGAGATTTTTAAGTTAGCAAAATATTCAAAATCTCATGTCGCAGAGGTGTCCCGTGGCTTAATGTGAAATGCACCATATTCTGGATTTTTTGCGCCAATTCTTTGATTATTTTGCGAGCTTGCTCGCGAGTCGCATGCGCATGCTCATAAAAAGCCATTGAATAGTTAGCAGAATCTTGGGAAAGAGAGTGATCATGTGATCACCCCAATAACCTTTTAATGCAATTTTTTTCACACTTAAAAAATATTCCATTTTGATCATCTGCCAGTAAAATGTATCCCTGGCTTTGTCAGTGTCAGCGCGCCCTATATATGTTTCCAATGGCCTAATGATTCAACAAACTACTTGTGCTAGAAATCGGAAGAACACGCTGCATTCTTAGGTTCATCGAGCTTGTTTGCCAATGCTCTCCGCACAACTTTGTGTGTCTTCCCATGGTGTTGTGACAGACCTATCTGCAAAAGAAAGCATAACTTACATTAATAATTTCAAGGCAATGATCACCTCTCAATCTCTTGGCAACTCGCTAGACCGGCAACATCGGGGTTTGACTTTCCCAGGGGCCCAGGGGCATATGCCCCTAGATTTTGCTGTGGGCCCTTGATTTTTCAGATTAGGGGCCTAAAATAGTATGATTAATAAACCTAAATCCTGTTTTTGACCACTTATTTTTATTAAAAGATCTTTTTCGGCCCCTAGCCTGAAATCTTATTGTCAGACCCTAAACAACCGCTGAGGGCCACAATACATATATGACCGCTATCACAATCTTGTTGATCTTTACATCATCTTCCAGACACATGTGTGTTCACCACTATCAAATAAATAGTACATGTACAGCAACATGCAAACACAAAAGAGGCAATTACATGAGGTCATAGTACATATGTTAATGTTAAGAAAGATTGTTAGGGTACTGGTGCAACATACAAAAAGGGTTTTGCCAGAATCACTTATGATTAGTATGGTGACTTGAATGACATACTGAGGTGATTAGCTTTTTTTCTCAAGAGTTTAGTGAGAAAGGCCTATTTCTTCTCTAACTCACTTGCAGGTGCGGACGCCCTGTCTCCGCAAAAATGTGTGTGTCCTTTCAAAATATTACACCCTCAATCCAAAATTCCACCTCTTGAATTTAGTCTTTCTCGATTTTTATGATCATAATGATATCAAAGGTTTTCAATGGTACATAAATCAAATAGCATGATATTCACCAGTCAACCTGCCCTAAGTACTTGTACCATCATTTCAAGCATTAGAGCTTTATTTATTCTCTTAGAAAAGCAAAAGACGACTTTGCAACCCCAGCAGTGTTGATAGGGAGCAACTGGCATCAATGTGTTTACAACTGAAAAATTTAGGTATACCACTGCCTACAAACTAGACAAACTTGACTGATTACATATGAATCTAGAGGCAGCACATAGACAAATTAGCTGTGGTAAGTATAATTCTTCCTAATGAAGGAGCTATGTATACTACATGTAGAAAGGTAACTTGATCTATATCCTATATCCTGATATATCGAGCAATAGATACTGAGCGATAATAGAGGTAAACAATGCAGCTGTCATTAAGTGATTCACATTGTTTAGATTTCTATAGCAGCAAAAGACGAATTATTTATACATGTTATACATGTAAGGCACTTCTACGACCTCTACCTTATGTGCATTGAGGTGTGAATTCAAATTGCTGCTGCTAACACTGCTGCTAACACTGGAGAGTGACGAACCTCGCCAGTAGCCATTGGCATTGCATTGGTGCGAGGACGACGCGCCAGCCTAGGCCCCCCTTGTGACGTCACACCACACTTTGCCTCCGGCGCTACGGGCAAGGCAAAAAGTCTTCTTTTTGAGAAAATAAGCCTTTTTCTTGCAGAATAGCATAGACATACTGAAATAATAGCGAGCGAAGCTCGAAAGGCCGTAGGCCTTTCGCGAAGCCTCGCAATCCCTCAATTGCGCGTGAGTGTATATGACGTCACTATAAGAAATACATACAGGGACCCAGAAAGTTGTCACCGTCCCACGTGCGGGACAACAATATCGTCCAACGTGCGGACGACTTCCTTTCTGGAGGATTTCTTTAGGCGTTAAGTAACGACCGATTTCATTGGTCGACAATGACGTAATGTGCAGTACAACAATACCAAACACTTACATTTCATCCCATTGGATGAAATGCATGAATGCACGTGCGTGAATGAAAGTGGCCGCTTCTACATGTATATCCACGTTAAAACTTAATTTCTCGCCCGTCCGTGGCTCAATTCTAATGCAGTTTAGAACCGCCTGAATTCATTCTACTGACCATTGCGGTTTAGATCGATAGAACCGCCAGAATTCATTGTACTGGCCATTGAATTCTCGTCAAAATCAGTTGCGAAATATGAATGCAATTCAATTCTAATGCAGTTTAGAACCGCCTGAATTCATTCTACTGACCATTGCGGTTTAGATCGATAGAACCGCCAGAATTCATTGTACTGGCCATTGAATTCTCGTCAAAATCAGTTGCGAAATATGAATGAAAGTGGCCGCTACTACATGTATATCCACGTTAAAACTGAATTTCTCGCCCGTCCGTGGCTCTCGGCTCGCTTCCTGGTCATACCACGCCGTGGCCGCTACTATATCCAAGTTAAAACTGAATTTCTCGCCTGTCCGTGGGTCAATTTTAATGCGGTTTAGATCGATAGAGCCGCCAGAATTCATTCTGCTGGCCATCGAATTCTCGTCAAAATCAGTTGCGAAATATAAATTTTAAGACAGTTTAAAATCGTAATGTTTTGTATGCCATTAATTTACGGTCAATCAATGCTGTATTTTGGTCAGAAGTAAAAAAAAAATGATCATCCAAAGCTTCGCTCGCTTCCTGGCCATGCTACCATACCCACGTTAAAACTTAATTTCTTGCCTGTCCGTGGGTCAATTTTAATGCGGTTTAAATCGTTAGAACTGCCAGAATTCATTCTACTGACCATTGAATTCTCGTTAAAATCGGTTGCGAAATGTAAGTTTTGCGACAGTTTGAAATCGTAATAATTTGTATGCCATTAATTTACGGTCACTCAATGCTGTACATGTACGATGGTGCAAGTGTGAACGGCAGAATTTTTTTCCCCAACCGTTTTTCCAAAAACAGCAGAAAAAAAATTACAATTTTTTTCCACCGTTTTCCTAAAACAGAAGAATTTTTTTTTTGAATATTTTGTCGCCTCTTTTTGTGCAAACTGGTTATCTGTCTTCCTTTAGCACTTTCAAGGGAGCACTCATTATTTGAATTTAATGGTATGTGGTGACCAATATTGCATGTAAAAGTGGACAAAAAGACATTTTTTGATATTCATAATTAATATTGAATATTCATAAATGAATAAGGAAATTTGGTCAGAAGTAAAATAAAAATGAAATCACCCAAAGCTTCGCTCGCTCTCTGGCCATGCCAGCGTCATATTATCATGTATGCCTTACTATTCTGCATCTAACTCATTTTTTTCAAAACACTCTTCATAACCCCTTTAAGCCAAGATCAAACCTTGGCAAAAGCAAAAAACAAATCTTTGGCGCCCTCTATTGAGATAATCCTGCAACCACGACCGGACCATGGCCACGATAGGAAGACACGTTTTCCGCAAATACCGTCACTTATGCCAGTTGAATATCTCTAAAGGACATCAACATACACCAGTTGCCAATCTTGCTGTAGGTGTGAAGAGTTTATTTATCATCAGATCATTTGGATAGCTCCTTAAACGCCATACTGCTGAGAGGAGGGGCACTGAGCGATAATCGGGATAGTTGTTAACTTGTTTGTTTACAACTGGCTGTAGTCTGGTAGTGTAGGCCCACATTGACTGCTGTCAAGTGTCATTGAGCTGGTGTCAGGCGAAAACGCCCTATATGCGAAAACGCGAAACGGCCATATAATTCATGGATATATAAGTCATGGATATTGTCATTGACAGTTGTCAATTTAATTTCAGTTATAATAATTACTGTCTCCATATATTTCATGGATATTGTCACAGTTGTTGTTATTGACAGTCTGTCAACTGTCAGTGCCAGCAGCAATTAAAATACATATCTACGTACAATGTATGTGCTGTTCCTCGTGTGTCCGATTGTCGTTGATGGGTGAAGCCATATATTTATCTATAATGGTGAAATAACTCATTTTCGAACTTTATTCCAATGTTTCAAAGTGACATAGCATGTGCCGACACACGAGTGAAATGAATCCACGGCGGCCAGATGCAACTATCACTAATACTATCAGGTGTGTTCTTGTGAGAGTATAAACCTGCAAAGAAAAGATGGACACCACTAACTACACTACTACTTAAACTCGACTATGAACGTAAATAACTAAGAAAAAGAGAACGAGAAAGGAAAAGAAGATAAAGGAGAAAGAAAAGAAGAAGAAATACACTGTTGTGAAAAGTAAGAAAAATAGGGCGTTTTCGACTAGGGCGTTTTCGCATATAGGGCGTTTTCGCCTGTATTCATTGAGCTCTTGCAAATGTCAAGAGGAATAGCGAGTGCTATGAACCCATACGCATCAGAAATGTACACGTGACTTAAACTGAACTATCTTGTTTATAAAGATAAAGGGTTATTTTACCAGGCGGACATAATGATTTTGTAATTGATATGATCTGAGAGTAGTAGACAGGGATTGGGCACTGGTCATGAATCATCAAATTTCGCTGCCTCTCACTATCTGACCTAGATAGGATGACATCCCCCAGCCAGCCAGTGCATGCTTACTGCACAGATCACGTGACCAATACAACCCCAGGCTACAGCGCGTAACCCGAGGCGCAGATGCCGTAGAGGCTAGCATGCAGTACCTATGGGGTTCCGGATCAAGGGGATGTATTTCTCTGATATGATTAGGTCTACAGCAAATGAACATACAATACATTGTACAGTACAAAAAGTTATTATCTGATGTGACCTTTGATGAAGCGAACACAGATTGGTCGCCATAGATGGTTTTACCATAAGGCCCATTGTAAACCACTAGACAAATCTAATCTTGCCTCAGTGTGACGTCACAGAGGAATGAGAGCTCTTGTATATGTTTACATTATAGAGGAGGTTGCTGACGCACATGCACAGATCCTTAGATAAATAAAAACAAGTGGATATGAAACCAGCCGGTCAACCTGAACAGGCTAGCCCAAACCAATAGCCCAAAAGTCGTGCTCTATGCATCCTCAGATGATGCTGGCGAACTGGTTTCTCTGTAATGTAAATGATACAAGAGCCCTCATTGGTCTTTGTCTCCTAGTGACGTCACACCCATGGCATAGCCAGGCCTTCACTATAGCGCATATAGTAATTGGTCTCTTGCTACATATCCATTCTTTTATTCATCTAAGGCTGAACGAACCTCAAGTGATTTTTGTCAACATCTGCGCTAGGAGTCGTGCTGATGCTTTAGAGCGAGATCTGCTGGTTGCGTATCTGGGATCGTTATTTGGGATTTGACTAAGATTTTGATTCATGTTGAGGTGCCTCAGTAGGACCTTGGCATGAGTCAAGACAAGAAATGGCCACATTGAACTTTTGAAGGTCACTATAAATACAATTTTTAACCCTCAAAAGCATGCTAAAACTCCTTTATTAAGCTTCAAGCTAGTGTATTATATACTTCCTTACCTAGGTAGGTAGGTAAGGATTGGCTACCGCTTTGCCTCGCAGGCTCACCCCATTACAGGGGAGCTACTGAGTGGTCCCCTTTCCCAAATTTATCTCTGGTTAGATGTCCCTTAATCTTGGGAACCATTACTGCATTTTGCCTTGGTGGTCAACTTCCTAGGGTAGACCTAAATGTTCTTTGGGTTTTGATCGATAAATCTCTGTTCCAATCTCTATCTTGTACCTTGCGCATGCCTTTATTTTAGTTTCCTGAGTTAAACATAGGTGGCACCAGGATAGGTCACACACATTAGCTGAAACCACATGCTTGGAAAAAGATATTACTGTGGCCGCCTGGTGAGCAAGTGTGGAACTAAATGTTGGTAGGCTCGGGCTTTAGTTTGAATTCTATTCAGAAAATGTATAGAGATAAAAATAATGCTAGGCCTGTGTCTAGGCAAAGAAAGGGGATTTCAAAACCTGCATGAACTCATCCCACACCACCAGGCTATTTTGGTAATATCTAAGTGACTATAAAGCATTTTCTTGGGAAATATTTGAACAGGATTAGTTGACCAAAACCAAACTTTCCTTGAAATATTTTGTGAATTTATGCATAATTTCAAAGTTATTTTTCTAAATTATGATAGGGCAAGACAACAATTGTCAAGCAAGAGATCTCCAAGTGTGAAAGGGTTTTAAACCCTAATGCTGGTGGTGGCTAATTTGGCCAATACAAAATGATGCAAAAAACCTAAATTGTGACTGAAACCCTGGTACAGCAAGAGCTATCCAATGAATAGCAACATGACGGGGTTTAGATGATTTTCAAAAATCTTGCGTCCTTACAAGTGCTTTGGATGAAAGTAGCCTCAGCATTGGAAAGGTTAACGACGATAAAACTACTCATTTCCATTGGAACTGTACTCGCTGCCAGGGACAATCTATAGACCTCTCTGTCGCCACTCACAAACTGGAGTGGCTCTGATACTGAACCTAGATGAGCCGAGCTCGAGCTAGTGTGGTCAACTTGTCGACTCGTCTATGTAGGGAACACAAATGTAACACAGAACACCTTATCACTGCTTGTAACTGTTAAGTCTTGTTTACAATCCCCAATGTATGCAGGCATTGTTGAGCATTATACTGACCTTTGTACCTCGCCAGCACATTTTAAAATGAAATAAACATGTAAATCTTGATAAATCTCCACCAGTACGTATTCATTTCTTAATTGCTGGTCTAAGTGATAAATATTTACTTAAAAAAAAAAAAAAACGCGCGTCTGTGAGCTCATGTGCTCAAGAGTCAAAATGGTGGTGAGCTCATGAGTTGATCGGCCTTTGTGAGTGCAGCTCTAATTTCTATTGGTTTTCGCTATTGCTATTCCAGACTGCACCAGCAGGTAATCCACCGAAGGATGCCAAGGCCAAGGGTCTGCCGAAGAAGTTCCCCATTGCCGGCGTGAAGCAAGTGATCGTCGTTGCTTCTGGGAAGGGAGGAGTTGGAAAGTCAACCACTGCAGGTAAAAAAAACCTTAGATGAATAAAACAATGGATAGGTAGTGAGAGACTAGTTACCATATACGCCATAGTGAAGACCTGGCTATCCCAGGGAACTCGAATCTCGCCGAACCTTGTCTCAGTGTTATGTCACTGGGAGACAACGACCAATGAGGGCTGTCGTATCGTTAACATTAAAGAGAAAGGTGTGCACCAACATGCGCAGAACGCAACTTTTGAGCTATTCTCCGCAGCCAGGTATTTCAGGGAGACCTGCCGGTTGTGTATCCGCTGGATCGACATTAGTGAAATTTATTGCACCAAAGAAGGTTTTAGATATATGATATATTTTGTCTGACCAATGAAAGTTTGGGAATATTCACAAATGCGGTAATGAACAATACATCATAAATAGGGATTTGTACCTTTAAAATTTTCACAATACAATACATTATCAATATTTCCTTAATGGTACGATACTTTATTTTTAAAGATACTGTCTGCCTCGCAGGGACCTAATTTTGTTAAAATGTTTAGAAAAAAATAGCAGTGTCATCTTTGGAAATTTGCAAGTTTTTGGCTGAGGGGAGATATCTATTGTTGCACATATCTAAATGAGTTTTGTGTTAGAATCTAGATAGCAGTAAATCTCTTTCATGTATACTTTTGAAAAAAGTTGCTGAATGCTGAGATGATATTTGTTCTTTTCAGTGAACATAGCTCTAGGGATTGCCAGCAATGAACAGGTAAGACTCACTAGCATCTCTTACTGTTGAACAGGATCCGTATCCGTACACGTGAAATTTGGCTAGTTGCATGTCTCAGTAATTTCTTTACATCAGTATTCTCCATCCTCATGGTCATCATCAGCAACACCATCATCATTAGGTCTAAAAAAAAGTTTTTATTCAAAAAAATCTCTACCCTAAAGTTTTTGTTGCCCTCCCAACTCCCAATCAACGAAAAACATGCATAAAACACACATTTTTGACCAAAAAAATAATGCAAAAAAATATTTTTTACCGACCTACCTACCTTATTTTTTTTCGGACCGTTACAGGAAACAAACAATTATTTTTTTTAGGCCTTACCATCATCATAGTCATCATCCTCATCCCCGTCATTGTTGTCATCATCATCATCATCATCATCATCATCGTATTCATCATCATCAACACTATCTTCATTATCCTCATCGTCATCATCATCATTGTCATCATAGTTATCAATATCATCATCATCAGCAGCAGTAGCATCATGTATGTGGTGCAGTTGTTAACGCTATTACTTATGTTCATGATGAGATATTTCCAATAACCTGAAAGTAAGAATTTGGGTGTGATTCTATACTGAATCATGGTGACATAGCATGACCATGAAATTGATATAATGAAAAATGTGATTGGAGCATTACATAGAGTTTTTGCTGCTTCTCTCAAAAGCTCTTTTTATAGCTTAATTGAACTTGAGATTGTTGTGTAGTATTAGAAATTCTTTACGTATTTTGTTGTGTGCACAGGGCAAGACAGTGGGTATTCTGGATGCTGATGTATATGGACCTTCCATTCCCCGGATGATGAACCTCTCAGGGCACCAAGTGGGCCTCACAGAGAGTAAGTATTAACTAGCTGAGGCTACTTTCGTTCGAAGCATAAGAACGCAAAGATTTTTGAAAACCATCTAAACCCTGTCATGTTGGTATCTATTGGAGAGCTCTCACTGAGTACTCTTTGATGGGATGAGTACTCATATGCAAGGGTTTCAGTCATTTTTCAGACCCCATGGAGTCCCCATTTATCAAACTGCACACCACCTTTAAAAAATCCCATCCTTTTGCTAGTATCATTCAACACACTGACCTGCTAGCTTGTCTTTCAAGACTCGAATGCAAAAATTAAACTGCACATCAAAGGCAACTGCCTGTCGAGATCATTACTTAACAATCTCTACTCATATCCCCAGAATGCAGTTACGCATCAAACCACCAGGGGGCACTCTGTGAGTAGATGAATCATCAGAGATTATTATTAGGGCTCAATATTGAGAAAACATTCATTGGCCTAATTTTACTAGCCCTGAAATATTTTTCCTGGCCCTGAAAATTGATGACATAAAATGTGCAAGATATACCAATAATTATTGTTGTTACCATATCAATGAACAAAAAGAGTGACCTGTCCTTAGCCCCTGTTGAAAATATGAAAAGAATGCAGTCTATTGTGTTGATTGTTGAATTGATTTTTATTATCGTCCAGGTATGCAGAGCCAGAAGAGGGCCTCACACATCTTAAGTTGCTGATATTATAATTTACCATATAGCCCTTCAGGCTATAGTACTCACATATAGTAGAATTAACTAGCCCTGACTTTCAATAACTGGCCCCATTCTGTCAGGCTAGCCTTGATCCCGAGCCTTGATTATTCTTTTTTTCTTTCTCCATGTGAAGTTAATCATAGATGTAGAGTGGTCGTTGATTGCAGGTTGCAATAATACATGCAGGTGCCAGTGCTATATGCCAATGTGCAAATCATAATGACTCACTCTCATGTCTATTTATCATTATTCTCTTTCAGAAAACCTCATGAAACCTTTGGTGAACTTTGGAGTCAAATGGTGAGTAGATACATTAAGGTCTTACGACACTTTTAGAAATCTCAGCTTAATTTTCCTGAAACTTTGCATGAGAAGATAACATAGCAGAGTGATCTTCAAAACAACTTAAAATCATGGGGTCATCGACTCAGTTTTTTTCCACAGATTTTTTTCAATTTTTCCAGTCGCGTCAGGTAAATTGTAATAGATTATTTTAGTTCATCCTATACCCAATAGGTGTCACCGGTATAGGGCATTGTAAGACCTTAAACCCAGGGTATGTAAGTGTGTCCATTCTGGGTAACCATACTCTTTTCTGATGCCTTTTTAAGGGGCTTGCAACAAGATATCCAGATAATACCCCTAAACATGTTTTTGCTAACTTTAGAAAGTACATGGTACAATATTGTTTTTATTTACAATGCCACACATAAATGTGTTTGTGGTAACATAATCTGGAGAACCATGTATACATATATGCATGCGACATATAAGTATTTTTTCAGTTGTTACTTTCAGTATGTCTGTGGGTTTTCTGGCATATGGAGAGCAGGCTCTTATTGACGATCAATCTGAACAATGCCAAATTTAAGAAAAATATATTTTTTTCTGTTTTTACTTTTAATATTTCAAAAGGTATTCTGCCAATTGAAGGACAGACGTATTCATGATCAATTTAAAAGCTTTTGTTATATATATATATATATATATATATATATATATATATATATATATATATATATATATATATATATATATATATATATATATATATATATATATAT
>OZ012695.1:21909628-21921210 GCA_963942565.1 Maea johnstoni | reverse complement strand
ATTAAAGTAGCTTGTCAGTCTTAGCATAACACTAGAGCTACAGTTGAAGACAACAGCTTGCTCGCAGTCTGTAGCTGAAGGCAGAAGAGTTGTCTTCACATACTCCAAGATGTGCCTTGTCATAGCTCACTTCAGAATGAGGACTTGCAGAGGAAATATTCAGCTCCTTTGTGAGCGCAGGAACTTTGGTTGCAACCTGACCTGGCCGTTGAGAGACTGTCATATTGCAGAATAACTGGAATCCTGAAATTGAAGTAATTGTTCTTTAACATTCTCTACTTACATCAATCAAATATGACGATTCACATTACAGTTTCCTCTTAGCCTTCCAATGCTGAGGCTACTTTCTACCAAAGGACAAGGACGCAAAGATTTCTGAAAACCATTTAAACCCTGTCATGTTGGCATTCGTTGGATAGCTCTCACTGGGTACTCTCAGATGAGTACCCATGTGCCACGGCTGTTGTATCCTTTTGTTATTGGCCGTATTAGCCACCAGCAGCATAAGGGTTAAATCAAAAGCCGCCCACGTCTTAATGTCACATTTCCAATGGAAATTGACGTAGAACACTGTATGTTGTGGAATAAATGTCTACTCCTGAGTGTATTCAGGACAATTTCAAATCATAAATGTTTGCTGATGAATATATCTAATGAACAATTCACAGGCTCTTTGCTATTTGGAATATCTAATTATTTCCTTAACATCCAAATAATAAAATCGTCATCCTAGGCCAAACACAATTGGAGATATGCCTACTATCATATAATGGTGGCCATCATGGTCGCCATTTTGTATTTGTCAAAATGCTAAGGGGTTCATCCATGAGATTCTTAAAGAGCACACACCACCAATATGAAACAAAAAATGTTTGTAAGAAATATTCCAATTTCAATCAAAAACTGAAGCAGGCTATTGAATTTATATATTGCAAGCATGTTTCGTTGATACTCTGGTTTGCCTAATCATTGACAGCTTAGAAGCATTGAAAATTTAATAGTACTCCTTTTCAGTCTTAAATGGCTGTTAAACTGACAATGGCAACGTGCCTGTCTACCCCAAGATGGGCAAGGTGACTGACTCGCTATGTGGTATGCTTATACTCTTTGTTTGTAGAAATGTATGGCTTTCAACAGCTTAGGTCCAATTGAGGTACATGTAAATACGACCAAGGGATCTCTCAGGTCCGAAATTGAAACCTCGAATCTGAAAGAAATTCACTTCTCTTTACAGATAGTTCCAAGAGGTTTAGGTTGCAGAGGCACCATAAACAGCCCTCCACCATACCGCACATTTGTATAGCAACCAGGCCAAACCCACTAAATGGGATCCAAAAGAGACTCGAACCTGCGACCTTACGCTTGGGAGCTAGGTGTTCTAAACCCTAGCCTCTGGCACATATATACATATGCTAATTAAGGCGAGTCACATGCAATTCAATTAAATCCAAACATGAATTTTGCCTTTGTCAAATCTATGCAGCCAAGGAAGATAAGGAACCACTGCAGTCACCTCCTGCCACTGATATCTCTTGACCAATCAGAGGTGGTGCTTAAAATGTGTAGACCTGCCCTGACAATGTCAGCCTCCATGCCCAGCCTCAGGCTGTTTTTAACTCAATTTCATAAGCCATATCTGAGGCGTGCTGAGGAGGACAGACTTGCGGGTAGTCTTATTTGAAAGGTGACACGTATAGGCACATTTTGAACCTAAGTCATCATGATGGTGCATTTGCCCTTTAATGTTTAATCACTTACCGCACGTTGGGATGTCGCAGTAATCAATTTCTTGATATGGGGTCTGTAGTGAAGCACCATGGTTGTGTAGATTGATCCGGTTACGGCAAAAGTTTTGTGCCTCCTCGACAGTTCTGTCGGGAAATCTGTGCGGCTTGAGATCCGAAAATATGCGCATGAGGGGTTGTTGTACTCCAGTGCTGCAGGTGAACTTGCCTGAGTGGTCGAGACATTTCCCCGATATGCTGTACCAGCTTTTGTTAACTTGCAATCTAGGTTAAAATTGAAACATAGTTGGTCATTAAACTTTTTTTTTTTGAGTATTTTCTTCGTACATGAAAGTTAACTTTATATTCCTTGATTAATTTAATGAAAATAGGTTATTGGTCAGTTGTTCTTATAGACAATATTCATTATTTCCTTCGCTCACTATTACCTATTCAAGATGTAATGTAGAATTGTGATGTGATGGTGAATATACACAAACAGTACCAGCTCAAATCTATTCTAGGGTGCAATGCAGTGTCAACTTCCAAGATTGACTAGGTCATTATCCTAACAGTAGTTTATTCAAACATCCCACAAATATACCTTTATATTTGTCCTGCTTGGCAGAGTGGTGCTTGCAATGTTACAGGAGTCTTTCCTGACCAAAATGAGCACCGGAACTTAGAATGCACATCAATCAAGACTGTACCTTTTTTTTGATAATATGCGTATCATATGGCATGCCTTTCCACATATATTTGCGAGGGGGAACCAGTATGGCGAGAAAGAGAATCAGAGAGAGAGAGAGAGAGAGAGAGAGAGAGAGAGAGAGAGAGAGAGAGAGAGAGAGAGAGAGAGAGAGAGAGAGAGAGAGAGAGACAGAGAGAGAGAGAGGAGAGAGAGAGAGAGAGAGAGATAGAGAGAGAGAGAGAGAGAGAGAGAGATAGAGACAGAGAGAGAGAGAGAGAGAGAGAGAGGAGAGAGAGAGAGACAGAGAGAGAGAGAGATGAGAGAGAGAGAGATAGAGACAGAGAGAGAGATAGAGAGAGAGAGAGACAGAGAGAGAGAGGAGAGAGAGAGAGAGAGAGACAGAGAGAGACAGAGAGAGAGAGAGAGGAGAGAGACAGAGAGAGGAGAAGAGAGAGAGAGAGAGAGAGAGAGAGAGAGAGACAGAGAGAGAGAGAGAGAGAGAGAGACAGAGAGAGACAGAGAGAGAGAGAGAGAGAGAGAGAGGAGAGAGAGAGAGAGAGACAGAGAGAGAGAGAGAGAGAGAGAGAGAGAGAGAGAGACAGAGAGAGAGAGAGAGAGAGAGAGAGAGAGAGAGAGATTGTACGTACCCTCTCAAGATACGTGTCTCTCATTCTCTCACCTTGGTTTCTCTTTTCTCACCGCCCTTGGTAATGCCCCGCCCATTTGTGTCTCTCTCGCATATCTTGGAATGAATGTGCATAGGCAATGGGCAGCATGCAATATTATCAGGATAAAAATCGCATAAACAAACAATAACTATATACCTGCAGTATCATGCTCATATATCATATGATAATACATATTTGTTTTGGAGCCTTGCTGCTTGTATTGGACACAGGTTTTGAATTCAGCCATGTCCTGATCACATCCGGTCTCATCCTCATAATTGGTTCCTGCGCAGTCGCAGAATTTATCACAGCGTAGTTTGGCAGCGATGCAATTGCCATCATAGCAGGTAAAAATCTCCGCGAGCTTGGCATTTCGAATCATGAAGAGCTAAAAATCAATTTTAAAAAGCATTTACTTCTTGTACTCATTTATTTGTCGACCTGTAAATTAAAATGTAAGTGTTGGACCCAACATCTAGCGGACAAATTTGTTTGAAGAAAGGTAAAAAGAGATGCTCGGATGATCGGTATGGGTGAGATGGTTTGTGCGCGTACTCCAGTTTTCCTTCCACCACTTACAACTGGTTAGTCAGGCCGTAGCCGCAATATGGTAGAAAAAGTATGAAGACGATTTCTTAATGAATCGCATAATAATTGCAATATTATAGATGTTATTTATATTCTCTCAGCAATGATTATTATGATTATTAGGGAACCTAGATACAACCAAACTGTTTTCCATCCACCTTTTGTTTAACAACGCAGCTGAATGAGTTAGTAAATAAAATTCAAGTGCAAAATTCGCTCTCCAATCTTAAAAAAGAAAATGTAAACAGCAAGATAGATTAATGTGTCCTGAATAAGGTAGAACCTGATTCTTGTGAGAGAATTTTCCAGAAGGCAAAAGCAAGCAGTCAAACAATTTATAAAATTGGTCTCGGCTTATTTGTACCTCACTAGCAGATTCAAGATAAGATCTCATAAGAACATCAATACCACTATATAACTGCAGCACTAGAAGCTTTCGTATTGTTAGATACTGTATAACTGGTTAATTTGGCGTGGTTTTTAATTTGGCGTTTTTGGCAAATGCCCATCAACGCCAAATTAAAGATCGCATAAAAATATGTCTACATAAAGATGGCGTTGTTCTGACTGCTCCAGACGCCAAAATAAATACAGGGAAAATACTTTTTTGAAAAAAAAAACGCCAACTTAAGTTCACGCCAAATTAACCAGTTATACAGTATATGAAATGCAGTGCACATGCCACATGACTATGATTGCTTACTGAAATTATATTTTGTTATTTGATTTATGTCAAATATGGTGATTTGGACAAGCAGGCTCAGGTAAGTGTCTTACCTGTGTCATGAATATAACTTACCTTCACTGCACCTTTCATCCTCACCACCTGGGCAATCCAAAATTTTATCACACTGCTTTAAAGCCATCAATACACTTTCAGTGTTGCACCTAAAGCTGCTATCTGGACATTCAGGCTTTTCTGAGGATAAGAAGAAAAGGTAGGGGTTGAGGTACATATCAGCTGTGTATTGATCCCATCATGCATCGTCTATGGTCAGAAACTGGATAAAAACTGAGGCGAAACAGATATAATCACAGCATATTACCACCTCTTTAAAATCCAACACATATCATACGGCAACTCAAATTCGGGAATTGGCATACACGAGACAACGGTAACAGGATTTTAAACTAGCGTTTCCTGATTAAGTATATATACATATATATATATATATATATATATATATATATTTATATATATATATATATATATATATATATATATATATATATATATATATATATACACATATATAAAAATATATATATATACATGTAAAAGCGACCAAAACATACACAAGCACGTACACAGCCTGGAAAACATTACACAGTCAAGCAAATTGGGGAAAGATTTCAAAATCTTAAGGAAAATGCTATATTTACTCACACATAAAATTCACCTATTGATCTAAGTGTTCCGCTGTAAGGCTAAAAGGAATACACACACATACATACGTAGAATGACTAATGTATGTATGCGCACACCCCCTTTTCGGCTTCATGGAGTGCCACCATGGCTGGGTGCATATTGTCAGGTTTAACCTTTTTTGAGGGGGCTGCATAGCATAAGTAGGTTAAGATTGGCGTAATTCAAAGACCCTTTATGAAAGAACTATCTACCCACTCCGCAAAAACGCCCTAGTTTTTACCTCTTCAGGCGATAATTTTCAAAGAAATCATTCAAAATAAACTTAATCATGCGATCTCCATCTAATGCATACATTGTCTAAACCGGCAACCATTTTGTCACTGCTCTTAGGTCCGGACGTCCATAAATGCATTGTGCATGGAAGTCGACATCGATATTTAATCTCCTGGATGGCCTGGGGACTCGATGTAAAAAACACTAGATTTCTAGCGTTGTGTATAAGACGCATCCCCGGTTTGAGTGTAGAAATTTGTGTTTAAAAGTGTGTCTTTAAATTTACGGTATATGCATACGCGACTATATATACAATAAGGCTTACCACATTGTTCGTCCGACCCATCATTACAATCCTTCACGAAATCGCAGAACTGTGAAGTGTGTACGCATTGTTGTCCATCAGCACAGCGGTAACTGTCCGGTCCACATAGCGTACCTAAATCACGTACAGAGTGGACAAAATAAGATCATGATCTGCCTTGGAACATTTGTCAACATTTGTTTTGATCGAAAAGATTGCGTAAGATAAATTTTTGTGTTTTTTTGCATTTAGCCGCGGACGCAAAATTAAAATTCGCAATGATTAGTGCTGCCACTTTAAGTGTATAGCTGGCACTCCATGTTTCGCAAAGTTAAAATACGTAAACATCAATTTTCTGTAAATTCGCAAAAAATTATTCTATATTTTTCTCCAAGATAGAATGCATTGTATGTATGTATATTTATTGACTGCTTTATTCATACTTTCCCCACAGAGTGTCTATGAGATCTAGAGTTTATTAAACAAAGCATTGTCAGAAATAGCACAACATAGACACTTAAATATATACTATGACATTGCAAACACCTACTGCAATTCCTTTCATCGCTGCCATCCCGGCACTCTTGGACAACCGTTGCAGACAAAGACATTGAGAACACATTCTTTGTTTTGACACAGAAATAATCCCTGTGGACACCCATGTCCGCTCCATGTAAAGTGATTTCGCTCAATATCAACATGGTTAGATGGGGTCTTTTTGCAAATGTAACTACTGGTAATCTTTTTCCGGCAAGGGACGTCGACCCAGTTCCGGATGTCAATGACGTTTAGCATAGACACCATGCCGCAGTTTTCAACATACTGACCGCTTGGCTCTGACAATCTCCCATTGGCAAGTGATTTCCCTGAAAAACAACATAATTTGACTTACTCAAATGCAGGAATTTGGAATTTCGACAATATAGTCAATTTTTTGGCAAAACTAGGCTAAATTCTGAGTAGCCATTTGTAAGTGCTGAGGAAAGCGAGTACCTTACGGAAACCACCAGTGACCTGGGGTTAGGCGGTGTTTTCGCCAGGTACCCAGTTTTTACTTCACCACTTGCCACTGGCTTGTCACAGTGTAGCCAATATGGCATTAAAAAAGTCGAAAACGAAATTCCAAACATAAACAAACAGCTTCACCTAGTCCAACTAGGTGCTTGGGCTTGGGAATACCTGGCTGCATATGTGATATTGTTAGACATCCATATTCATGAAGCACCAACCAGCGTTTTCAAATTATCTTTTGCAATGGCATCACGAGTGTATGGTCGTATTTATGCCCATGCGATGGGCAAGACATTCGGGTGTACAGTCGTGTATCATGCCCGGACAGCATGAGCAGTCAGTGCTGGAATTCAATGACGGTACTGCAGGGTCTTAGCTGATATTTGGAAACAGGGTGTCCAATAGAGGTTTCATAGACTTTTGCGTGACCAAAGTGTGGTACAAAATACATACTACTAATAAGATAAACCCTATACCTTTACAGATTTTGCTTTTTAGGCCAGATGCTGGTTTGTGTGTCTTATAAAAATGACACTACAGCTTCTACATCTTCTATCTTCTAAGTAAAGTCATTTTCAGCAAATTCTGATATAAACTTTTGGGTGTCCAAACTGTCAAAAACAGTGTTCTACGTGTCCAAATGACACGCTGGACGCATTACGGCTAAGCCCCTGCGGTACTGTATATGGGCAGAACAGCTCCATACCAATTGTGCCATGTACACAGTCTCTAAATCCTCTGGCTCAAACACGTAGTTTCGTGACAGAAAAAGAGAACCTTTTGTTTTGAAGAAGAGCTTTTGTTTAAAACATTGTTTTGTTGTTTAAATGAGTACTGTAAAACGCATGATTATGGCGCTCCTTTTAATTTCACGCATTTCGTGCTAGGTGATGATAACGCGTATACTACTGGCGCTGATATACGTTCAAAATAGCATAACAATGCCCCATCTAGTGGTGATGCAGTTGATGCGTGTAATTAAATGGCCGCGATCGCATTCACATGGCAATTGCGTGAATAAAAAGGGGCGTGGTTATAAAGGGTTTTACAGTAACCAATACTGAATTGCAAAGGTAATGGATTCTTACCAACAGCATATTATTATACTTTACTAGGGTTAACTATATTTACCATGAAGTGTAAGTTACTGGACCACCGTCCACCCAGGTTGCCTTTCTCTCATTAGCTGTATCTGTCCATCCTGGAATGAAAAGGTCACATGACAACGTCTTACATTCAACTATGGAAATAAACAAATAAGAATAGCGCACAACGTAGATTTTTTCTGGCATACTATTTAACCCACCCCACCAAGAAAAAATGATTTAAAGTTAGAAGCGTAGTACAAAAAATCAATAAATCGTGTCCAGCGTCTTAAGTGTGTTGCGCAAATATGATTGAAATCGAAGGGTCCTACAGTCATATATCTTCAGTAAAGAAAGGTAACGAGATCGATACCCTAATGAACTGCATAATGTAAATATGTAAGTAAATGTAATCGCTACCATTAACTGTTCAACCAGTTAGATATATTCCTACGAATAGGCAATAATATACATATACATGTACCATATAACTAGTATCCAATGCAGCAGGTTCTATTTAGATCTTAGTCATATTCTTTGGAGCTGTACAAACGCACAATCATATAGCAGAGTCAGAGTGAGTTGAATCTCTGCTAATGATAGCTGTATATACTGTAGAACACACATATGACGCGTGTCCCAAACATAGCGAATTGGGGAGTTTTCGTATCATAGCGTATCTTTATGTTAGCGATGGTAGCCGCCGCTAACAGCGCCAAAGTACAAAAAAAACAGCGTTTTTATATATAGCAAAGCGGAACCACACGCTATGTACGCTATATATAAACACACACGTAAATTGTGTGTTCTACAGTATCTGCACCAACGGTTTAACCTATACATATTTAAGGGTTCCTCTAGAAATTGTCGTATGGATCTCTGATACTTTTGACAATGACTTGGGAATTAAGAATACCACTACAATATATTTGAAGGTGAGTGGGTTAGCTGTGTTCTGAAAAACATATCTCCTTAAAACATTTTCAAACTATTCTTTTGCCTAAACATTTCACCAAATTTGTGTGTCTGCTTTTGGATATTATGAGCATTAATGGCTAGATGTCAGTAGGTTTAACCCATTAACACTCAGAGCAGCCAAAACAGGCCTGACGATTTTGGAAATACTGAACTTACAAAAACGTTTTCTGAAAAACATTTGAAAGAGAAATGTTGATCAGAAGCTAAACAACAACTCTCCTTCAAATATTTTGTGATTTTCCGCTTTATGCCCTAGTTATTTTCAAAAGTATAAGAGTAGCAGACGATACTTTCCAGTGTACCCCTGAGTGTGAATGGGTCAAGTTTATATGGACATATTCTAATTTCTACATAATGAGAGAATGCATCTCCGTAGCAGTTTGGTTTGCCTTTGGAGGAGAATTTGTTGTTGTGTCCCTTTCAACACCTTACATCATATCCTAAAGAGATGGAATGCGGGAACAGGGAAAGTATTCCCCTTTCTTTAAAATATTTTAAGGAGTCTCTCAGTAGCAGAGGCACCATAGATCCCCTTCCACAACGCCACGCATTTGTAAAACGAATGGACCAACATGCCAATGAGTAAACTGCGGAGTTGTCCCTCAGACCATGTTCCCCTTTTCTAAAGGGAATCACCACAGACTCACCTATATAAATATCACTGGTAAATGGCTTCCAAACATTCGTAATGTAATTCTGTATAAATTCCATCTCCGGCTGGTCAGCTATGGAGGTTAGGTATCCACCAGATTCCCTGCAATCAGCGTTGGCATTTTGCCAGCTGGTCATTTTGACGATAGTTTTGAACCAGTAGCAGTAGCCTCGGTGAAGAACCCAGCCTAGTCCGCACACATCTTATATACATGCAAGAGAAGGAAAGAAAGCTTGTGAGTATTGGCTGCAGCCAGAATTGTACTTAAATTGTTCAGTTATGTATACAACAAAATGATGTTTGAGGTATGTTGCTACAGTGCCGACATTTAATTCCTGCACTAAATGCGCGGGCAACCCGGGCATAATACACGACCGCACGCCTGGTCGCGACCTAGTTTCCTGGGCATAGATGCATGTATGACTTCAAAACTGAACGTAGCTTTGATTCGCAAGCTACGTGGGTCATTGATGTGCTCTGCTTATTTTTTTGACATGATACCAAATGGTGTGTGTACAAACCGGGCACTAGCAGACGTCCGGTCGACTGGTGCAGGAATTAAATGTCTGTACTGTATTTATAATAATCATGTGTATTTCCACAAGACAAAAAAAATACCTCATGAACAAATTCATAGTACAGGGTATCGTTCCTTAAACAGATATTTGAAAATTCTTTTAATCAGATTCATTTCAACTGCAGGTGTAGATTTTCATGGTTTTATAAAAGGCTTAAGAAACAAAGGCTAAAGTGTTCGCACATCCATAGAGATCAGAATGACTGCATATTTACAGAAAAAGCTTTCAGATGATGGACCTTTCGAAATTAAAGTTTGATGAATAAGCAAAAAGGCCTTTTGTGAATATTATCGTATTTGCTGTACTGAGCCGTTATGTTTGAGGAATATGACATACATTTAATGAAAATAAACTGGCACTCGAAGCCTCTCCTCTTAAGTAACTCTTTTCATAGTAATCTACAGTACAGACATTTAATTCCTGCAGCAGTCGACAGGACGTCTGCCAGTGTCTGGTTGTACAAACACTCATGGATAACATGTCAGTAGAATACATCAAGCACACCAATGACCCATGTAGATTGAAAATTAAAGCTGTGTTCAGTTATGAGGTAACCCATGCATTCATGCCCCGGAAACTGGGTGGCATACAGGCGTGCAGTCGTGTTTTATGCCCAGGCATGTAGGGCAGGAATTAAATGTCGGCACTGTATAATGCAAAAACAGGCAAATACAACAATAAAAGAACAATACCTACCTTTATCTTTAAACCAAGGAGCCAACTCTGTTGAAGGTTTGAATGTCTTTGACACCCATCTCAACATTGCATTCACGGGGTTATTTGTCTGTTTTATAGAGATCAAGAGAATGTTCCAGCGAGATTTGTGATCAACATCCCCAGTAATGCTATAGCGACGTTCATAATCCTTTTCTGTATCACCGTAGACGTGCTCGAGAAACTTCACTTCACTACCTGATGCATCTCTTGCAAAGGATATTGTCCCGGTCAGGTGTATAAAGGTGAAATGGGCCGTCTCCAGGCGATACCTGTACGTGTGAGAGCTCTCTACAGGTTCTATTGGTGGATGTATGAAACCACAATGGCTTCTGCAAACTAATTCCACAGAATCGTCCTGTCGTTCCCCGGTAAAACATCCTGGGCAATCTGAAAAGAAATACACATTGCCACAATTTTCCTCAGATTAAACCTAAATTACGTTAATCATCTCGATTACTGCAGAAATATGACTAAGACTGGTCAGTCCCCAGGGAGGGCACTCAGGTATAGAAGGGGGCTGCACCCGCGTAACGTATTTCGCGAAAAAAGGGGTCTTTTATTAAGACCTCCGCATGTCCGCAATTTGTAAAAGAATGGTACTTTTTTGTACCCAGGTACGAAGTATGGGGGATGAAAATATCCTTACGATCCACGAAATATACGCGGCTCTGACGCCGAGAGACTCCTGATGTGACTGGGTTTCCGAGTCTGCTGCCGCTATATAGGCCGAGAATTATAACATCGAAAGTTAAAATATGTGTTCCCGTTCATCCAATGTCAGTGTTTTGATAAAAGAAGGGGTGTTTTTTACTGGAAAAAGGCAAGCGTTGTTTTAAAAGTAAGGGTGCTTTTTTGGCCTGAAAACAGTGCTTTAGGGTAATTTTTTAGATTTTGATAACAAGCGTATGTACCCCCCTATATACCGAAGTGCCCACCCCCCCCCC
>OZ012695.1:21872128-21907128 GCA_963942565.1 Maea johnstoni | reverse complement strand
TCGATGCATGTGTGTTTTATCTTGTCCCAACACTGAATTAACATTAGACTGCTTGATCAGGTAAGTACTTGAAGAACTTGTGAATATTATGAATAGAGACGTTTGGTTCATCTTGTTCCACAGAGGTGCATATATTAAAGACGTTTTAGGTAAGGAGTAAGTAGGAATACGCAAGACGTGCAGTCAACATTAAATAGACATGCATTCTTACTTCCTAATTTAAAAAAATAAAATCTAGAAGCACTCGCTGACTTTTTGACGGTCTGAAGCACCCCATCAGGCAACATAATGCAGACTACCTACACATATACCACAATGTAAAACACAATGGAACACTAAGCTTAGGATAAACGTGGCCTTTTCTATGAGATATGCTGCAGTTTGAAAATGCCTTTCTACAGGCGAGGATCATGTAAAAGAAAACAGGCAACATAATTAGGACAGCGGTTTTGGTACATGAATATCAGCATCGCCTATGGATAAAAGAATATACATTGTCGTGTTGTAATGCCCTTCGGGGATAAGTATGGATCCACTTGTAATTCTACATAGTTGTTTAGTGAGTCCTGCGATGGATGCATTCTTGCGTGTCGTAACCCAGTCAATGACCACCACATAACCCCAACTCTAACTGGCAACTGCCCACATTTCCCTCAAGGCTAGTCATCTACATGTATACCGTAGTAGTATAATGCCCCAGTGGTGGAGAGGCCTGTAATACAATCCAATGTTGTATGACTTAATCTCTTAAACATCATCCAGTAGCAGCCTCCGAGAGAGGCTGTGGATTGTTATCTACTTAACCACTTTCTGACCCAACCATAAGGGCTGGTCTCTATACGACATCATACCACAGGTGTTTGCATCTGGATATTTACAGTATTACATTGCCTATTTACAGTTTTACAGTGCCTATTGACAGCTTCACACTCGACTACCCATTTCGAGGATAAACAAACTTTTCCATAATAATTACAAAACACACACCCGAAAACAACCATCTGTCACGATTTGAGATCAATATGTTAAAGGTCAGTTTTCCAAGAGTGCTCACACCTGGGACGGAATTATAAACATTTGAGATCCGAGGAAGGCAACTTGCATTGAATTGCAGACATATATCCAGCAGGTATTAGATTGGTAGTATCCAGTAGGAGGCTGGAAATACAAATGACTTTTACCAAAGTAAATCTATATGCTGACAACGCTAAGCATGTGGTCAACCTATTTGGGTCTACAAAAATATACTTACCTAAGAATGGGAGACCGAACACTTCCACCTTCATACAAGGAGACCATTCTGCTCCATCCCTTGCAGTCTTTTTGTAGTCCAGTACGTAGATTCGAAGAAAACGGGTTGCTAAAGGTTTGAGATAGACCATGAAGTGGGTCAGGTCACTCTGTGGGAGGTCTACGGGACGCACTTCCTCAAAGACCTGAAAGGAAGCAATAGGTAAGCACCTTTTTACCACATTAGGGCGCGGATCGTTAGTTCTACTTCTATTCAAGCAAGGAAATAAACACTTCCATTAGCCTTAGAATATGCTATGTACGAGGGAGATTGTTGATGGCTGATGGCGCATCAGTCATACCTTTCATATAACCAATTGATGCTTAAGGGTTTTCTTGTGAAGTTGTCGTCTGTATCTATGCTTCTTTTGATGATAACTTTGAAATTATGAATGTTTTACAAAATACTTGACGGTGAGTTGTTGCCATTATTCTGATAAACATTGCTTCCTCTAAAATTTTCCCAACTTTTACTTCTGCACGCAAGATTTCATCAAAATTATCAGGCTGTTTTTGGTCGCTGCTAGCGTTTATGGTATACCTTTTATCATTATCAGCTTTACTCTGATACTAGCAGTTGATTGGTCAATTTCTTTGATGTACTGGACTATATTGGGATTGCAGCATTGCTATCAACTATTGGCAGTGTTAGGAGGCAAATATAGTCCTTTGTTTGAATCCTAAAAATACTGTTCACAACGTTCATTGTTAGGACCCCAAAAAATACCATTTATTGCCATGACCACAGTAATAACATTCTCTCCCAACATAAGTTGCAGAGGTCGCTTTCTCTAGGCAACAGAAATGGCGGCCACTGCCCTTCACACCGTCTCTAGAAATTGTTTTTGGCGTTTGTCTTTATATATTTTGGCGTTACGCATTATAGTCTGCAAACAGGATGTATATCTGGAAAATAAGATGGCAGGAAGTAATTAAGATTAAATATCTAATTGGTTACTCTTGTTGTGAAGTTAGTGTACAGCAAGATGTCTGCGTTCAGGAGGCGGGTATCATACTTGGCTTGATGGCCTTATATAATACCTACCGGCTTTTCGCAGGCATCTTGCCGTGTACATGGGTCTCTCGTGATTTGTTTTAGGTAATTCATAAATCAAAATGAATCAAACTACTGTAGCAATACCCTAGGGTGCGTATATTAAGACAGTTAGTGAAGGTTTATACCATATCAGTAATAACCTACCTCAATCTCCTTTCCTTCAAAACCCATGTACCAGCGTGAACTGTCTTCATTCTCCCCATACTGAAGCTTGACCCTTGTCACCTGACCCTTTAAACCAGTCAAAGATTTACCAATTGCTACTGCATCAACAATCGTTCTAACTGGGAAATTAACCTGAATATAATATATATATATATATATATATATATATATATATAGTATATACATGTATATACATATATATATATATATATATATACATGTATATATATATATATATATATACATGTATATATATATATATATATATATGTGTGTATGTGTATATATATATATATATATGTGTATATATATATATATATATATACACATATATATATATATATATACACATACACACATATATATATATATATATATATATATATATATATATACATGTATATATATATATATATATATATATATATATATATATATATATATATATATATATATATATATATATATATATATATATACATATATATATATATATATATATACATTCATCATGAATTATATCATGAAAATGTTGTTGCTTTAACCCCGTCGCTGCTGGTGGCTAATTTGGACAAAACAAAATTATTTGAAGAATGTTTCAGAAAATGATTGGAACCCTGGCATATTGGTACTCATCTGAAAGAGCTCTCTGTGCGCCCTTTTAGATGAATCCCAACATGACAGGGTTTAGCTAACTATCGAAAGGTTTTGCAATATTGTGCTTTGGACAAAATTAGAGCCAGCATTTGAAAGGTTAAAATCAACCTTTTGTATCCACAGAGAGAGAGAGAGAGAGAGAGAGAGAGAGAGAGAGAGAGAGAGAGAGAGAGAGAGAGAGAGAGAGAGAGAGAGAGAGAGATAAAACACTCCCAGTTATGCAATCTGAACTATTAAATGCGTGGTCAGGTTTCACGTATCTTAACGAAAGCAGTAAAGATGCACTAGAAATAAGGGTTCTACAGTAGTTAACTGTACGACTTCTCTTACCTGGAAGTAGAACTCCTTGAGTCTCTGCACCTCCGCACACCAGCCTGTAGAGTCAGGGTTAAACAGCCTGCCATCAGAGGCGGCGTGGCTCTCAGATTCACTGTTGGCGGAGAGCTGACTGGATGCTATTCGCCCTGTGCCAACTCCCAACGTCCCATACTGTGTATCTAAACAATGGAAAACGGCCGCATTTTCTAACACAGAAGTACGTATGACTATTTGCAAGTTTAGTGTGGGCGCATTATCCTTCCTTGGCTAATATCCAAAGTTTTCAAGAATAATTTCAAGAACAATTCTATGCACAATACACTTTAACAGTAGATAATGATAAAAAATCCATGACTTCAGAAGTTCTTATGCAAATCAAAGAGGAGTGCATTTTCAAACACTGGAGCAGAAATAAACGAACTTGTCTAGCTGATCAAACATTTTACAATCTCCCGAGTAACGATACATGGCCCGTTCGCTAAATTCGCCAGTCAACCCTCACTATTATCTAAAAGAATGGACATTCGTTCATAATCGTTTACATTTGTTAGCTTTGTTTATTTGAAAGAGAGTTTTCTAAGTTATATAGTAAGCACATAAATGTTCTGACTATGATCGTGTTTATCAAGTCACAACTGTGTATGTGACGGGGCATGAAGACAATGTTCCCTCCACTATAGAAATGCAATATAGCATATCAATGCGCAATTTCAGTTTTACACAGTATTCCCATAATGGTGATTTTGAAAGGCAAGCATTAGCAACACCAGGACGTACCCTCCGGTAAAGAGCACAGTTTCTTTATTTCTTATGAGATTCACAGACTTTGAAGGTGGTTCATATATACTGTATAAGAGGGAGGAAGACACAGGCAGCACAAACTGAACTCTTTTAGTATGAATCATATTCAGGAATAACGATGAAATGTTCCTCAGAACTCTCCTTCAAATATTTTGTTAACCAATTATCAATTTCCAAGTTGATTCTAAAAGTACCATTGGTTCAGATGACAGTTTCTAAAGTTACTCTTAAGCATGGACGAGTTAATACAGTATGTGTGATTTATACCTGTTCCATAGATCTTTATATCACACATTTCCAAAGTTGACTCTTCTAGGACACTCTCCGACTGGAAAACTATGGTAAATACTACATAGTGACCCTCTAGTACTTTGCCACATGGAATAATGGGAGATCCCCCTCTCATTGGAAACGTGGCACAATGACGCCATCGGTCACGTGATGAAGGCCACTCCCATGTGACATAGACGTCTAAGAGTAAATTAGCTTGTGTCCTGCTGCGGAAACCTGCAAACAAGATGCAAAATTTGAATGGAATGGAAATGTTCACGTTTTGCGGCTACCTCCACACACTGGAAATCACCTTCTTCAGTGCAAAACTTGCCACAGACGATCCAATGACCCCTGCCCAGTGATATTCGTTCAATATATGGAAACATGATGACATGAGGTTAGTATGTGAATGTAATTTTATCAGCAGTCACGATTCAGCTTATATAGGGGAGCCACTGTGATTCTAATTGTGAAATGAATTAAAGCCTATACACAACAACCTAATGAAATATACACAATATTACAACTACCGCCCTGTTAGCAACCTTTCTTGTGTATCAAAGGTCTTAGAGAGGGTGCTTGCTCAGTGACTGACAAGTTACATGACTGATAACAATCTACATGAATATCTTCTGTCTGCATATAAACCCGGTCACAGCACAGAGACAGCACTGGTGAAGGTACAGAATGACATCCTTGCAAGCATTGACCAGCATGGAATTGTTATACTGATCCTGCTTGACCTAAGTGCAGCATTTGGTACTATCGACCATGATGTGCTGTTTTCCAGAATGGAAAGCACTCTGGGTATAACAGGGCGCTAATTCGAATATCAATTATTATTATCATTACTATTATTATTGTTATCATCATTATTATTATTATTATTATTATTACTATTATTGATATTATTATTATTATTATTACATTTCAAGCATTAAAACAGAAATCACTATTCTTTAGAAACATAGACTTAAAAATCCCTGAAATATAAAATAAAAACAAACCTTTCCAGTTCATTGTTAAGTCACTGGGAAGCAACCAAGGGGAACCGCTTCCATTGAAAACCTCCTCGCTCACCATCCCACCAAGTGAAATGGGTAAAGGTAAAATAGAGGCTTGCGATTTCAGAGGCGGTAATCTAAGAAAAAATTGCTGCCATCCCACTCGCCATCCCCCCATGTGGAAACGGGTAGAGGTTAAATAGAGGCTAGAGATTTCGGTGGCGGTAATATAAGAAAAAACTGCTGCCGTCCCGCTCGCCATCCCGCCATGTGGAAACGGGTAGAGGTAAAATAGAGGCTAGCGATTTCGGCGGCGGTAATCTAAGAAAAAACTGCTGCCATCACGCCATGTAGAATGCAGAGGTTAAATAGAGGCGAGTGATTTCGAGGCGGTAATCTAAGAAAAAACTGCTGCTGTCCCACTCGCCATTCCGCCATGTGGAAATGGGCAGAGATAAAATAGAGGCGAGCGATTTTGGCGGCGGTAATCTAAGATAAAACTGCTTCCGTCCCGCCTAGTGGAAAAGGGCGTTTATTCAATATCATACTTCCGCCCATATTCCTCTGATTGTGTCCAAAACCATAAAAGTCATACTTGCCACGGCCCACTGTTCGTAGGAAGGCTTGTCTTCCCACACCGTAGACGTAGTGCCAGGTTTCCAGGTTGATGACCCACCAGGCGTCCTTCTCCTTGGCGGTCTCTCCACAGTTGCCCTCAAGAGCGCCGTACGACGTGGCTACATTCTTGGTCAGCGTCAGCGACGGCTTCTTGTACGCAACATTCATACTGGCAAGGAATTCTGTGCCTTGCTCTAGCGCTAGCAGAGAGGTACAGATACTGTATAAATATTTCTAACAAACGTACATATATGCATATATACATGGACAAGGTCACATACATGATTACATACATGAGTACATACATGGCTACCTACCTACATTAAAACATACATACAATTGCAAACAGGGTGTACCAAATATAAATGCAACAAGCTATATTTTCCCAAAATGCCGGAAAATATGAGACCAGTATTTATTGTCCATACATCGTTAAAAAGTACCTGTCGTATGGAATGTCACTTCGGAGGGGGTGTCATGGTTGGGGGGGGGGGGGGGGGGGGGGGGGGATAGGAATATCATCTCATCTTAATTTTCTCAATGGTGTTTAGCTGAGATGTGTAGCTTTCCAACAGTGTACCAATGATATATACCGGCTTCCTATTTTTTCTGAGATTTAAGGAAATGTAGCTCGTTGCATTTTTGGGACACCCTGTATATACATACATACTTGCACGGGTGTGTATAATCTTACAGATAAAGATTGGAACAATTTTTCTTCACTTGCCAGATTTCTTCTATTGAGTGCGATAATGCATATTCCTAGTGATGTACGGTATGAGAATACCTATCGCAATTTAAAAAAAAAACAAGGAAAATGGACATAACTTCTAGAAAGCAAATGATAATTACATTAAAGTATATATTCCTACCTGGACTTCCAAATACCTCCACATCACAGACTTCAAGTGGCAGGTGCTTGCTTTGCCCTTCTATGAATACGTAACGTCCACTTATGTCATTACTGTCACACTCAATCAGAAACGGCTCTTTAGGGACTGCAGCAGTCACGTGACTAGTGCACAGACTCTTGGTGGAATTAACCGCTGGGCTATCGGACACATAGATGTCAACATTGTTCAGCGGCGTGTCAGGATACCCTACAATGTAAATAGAATAGAATTATGCTCTATGAATACATCAAATACGAATATCTATCACAGGGCTATGCAAAAAACTGTACGGTGGTGTTTTATTATTAAGAATATATCAGATTCAATATTTCCGATGAAATGTTCAATTATCGCTGTAGCGGATGATCATCACCTGTAACATTTTCATTTAGATTCTCCAACATTTAAAAAGATCATCCACCATCTATAAATCTTCCTAACCCGTTAGCCTAACCCGTTAGAGAATATTCTCGTTTGAGTCTATAGGGCAATTAATCATGTTATATATGACACATTTGCTTGACATAGATGATAAGAAAAACTTCCCTTTTGTAATTTTCAAATAGTTCAATTTTAACTTTACATATAGGAATGTATTGGACATACCGTCAAAAATGACTTACTGTAAGTCGGTTTCTCACAGACAAAGGTTCGCACTGCCTGACAGTCCACGACATAGGTTGCATCCAGACCTGCTGCTATGCAGGAGTAGTTGCCAGTTGTATTGTCTGTTTTAATGGTGCTCCAATGGTCCTTATTGTAAGGCTCCCCGCTGACCAGAGTCCATGTGTCATTGTCCTTCTGCAGTCCTGTCCAGAACGTGCCTGTCCACTGCCTTAATTCAGCAACAAAATGTATCAGGTCAACTAATGGCGTACATGAATTCATCATTCAGATGAAACGTGAAAATGGGCGATGACCGCCCCTGTGCTCAATGGATGTAATCTCAGAATTGGATGAAAGTTAAAAATATTTCGCAACAAACTTAAGGAATAGCTGCAATTAACACTTAAGGAGAGTTGCATTTGTTTCATGTTACAACTGAAGGCTATTTGTCCTAGAACTAAAATAACCTTTTGATTGAGAAGTAGAGGTTAGAAACTCCATATTTTGTATCTGGCTGACGTACTTTCCCAGCTCAGGGGAGGGGCCTTGTAGGAATGCCACATAGGACCAAGACCGTCAGGCAGCGTCCCTTTACTAGAGATGCGGGCAACCCATGTCAGCGCTGGCGGAAGTTCGATTTGCCAGTCAAGCAGATGTTCCCTGCTCTGTTGCGGTACTTCAATACGGAGGTTTCACAATATGGTTCAGGCTTTATCTACTCAACCTATGACCTCCTCTCACATACTGTAGAATAGGAAAATAATCCAAAGGTGCAAATATACCGAATTTGACCAAAAATTACCTTTCCGAATCTAATTTTACCGAACGGTTTTATCACACAATAAAACAGATGGGGGGCAGATTTTAATCTGAATGTAACTATACCGAGATTTTCTAATTCGGTAAATTCAGATCAATTACATGCTCGGCATCATTTCCTATTCTACAGTAATTATTTTGAAGTATTATTGCTGCTAGATACTAGGAAATACTTTATTATCTTTGGATGCTCTAAGTAAGATACTGGGTTGGCTTCAACCTATTCATATCCATGTTAGAAAGACGGTACCTCATTATTCGAACCCGGTATATTACTGTAGTGATGCATATGCATGGCATTGTCATAGTAATTGTGTTAACATTACCTAGGGAGAACCGTTTGTCGGACAAAAATGAATTCCAATCCTGTTGACGGGGAGAAGAGGTGGGCACCATGTTGATTACACGTATCTTCTGCATCGGGTTGGGTGTCAGTCATGTTCATGTATTTGTAACAGGAACCGTCGAATCCCATCCAGTTCGGAGGGCAATCTGCAATATTAATGATTCAGATAATTGTAGAAATGAAAATAATAATAATAATAATAATAATAATAATAATAATAATAATGATAATAACAATAGCAATAATAATAATACTAATAAAAGAAATAGTAGTAGTAGTAGTAGTAGTAGTAGTAGTAGTAGTAGTAGTAGTAGTAGTAGTACCGTAAATTCTCGGAAATCTCGGCCGCCCTAGGTAACTCGGCCATTATGATTAATTTACCAAATAATTACTGGGGAAATTCGCCCACCCCCGATTCATCCAAGGACACATTTCACCAAAAGTCGGCCACCAAGTAAATTTCATTGATATAAGGAAAAAACATTTAGATTTCCAAAGTTTGCGATTGATTTTAGATTCTTAACGATCGTTTCTAGTGCCCATATCCGCCAAAAAACGATCGGTGCAAAACAGGAAGTAGGTATCGTATTTCCTTACCCTAACCCTAGGTAGTAGTAGTAGTAGAAATAGTTGTTGTACTACTACTATTACTACTACTACTAGTACTACTACTACTACTACTACTACTACTACTACTACTACTACTACTACTACTACTAACATTGCTTTATTGTGGTAAAACACATGGAACTCACCTTGATTGCAGATCAAGACATCATACTGGATGAGCACAAATGCAGTAGTGCCCCAAATATTTCTTCTCCCAATGTATGGATGGACACGAAGGGCCTGTGCATGGATTGTTTCTCGCAGTAGTACTGTTACTCTATGAGTTCCATTGTTTCCAGCGAAGATCTTAAAACAGTGAGTAAATGTATGGTACATACACATATACACACACGTACATACACATATACATACAAATGTACTGGCTACATGTATACCTACATACAAACATACCTGCATGCAAGCATACATACAATATGTATATATATATATATATATATATATATATATATATATATATATATATATATATATATATATATATATATATATATATATATATATATATATATATATATATATATATATATATATATATATATATATATATATATATACCAGTTCTTAATGAACCGGTTGGTAATCTGGGTGCTGTTTTTGATCCGAACACGAGTATGTCTGCACATGCATCAAAGGTTATGAAGTCTGCAAATGACCCCCTTAAGAACATTGGGAAAATAAGAAAATTTCTCAATACTGATACAGCCAAGAGTGCCACCGTCTCACTGTTGACATCACGCCTTGACTATTGTTTGACCTCGAGTTTACAGGTCACAGCCTCGTTTTTTATATCACAAGACACACAAAAAGAATAAAAAAAACAAAATAAGAAATAAAGATAAATAAATTAAAATCAAAAAAATTAAAAAAAAAAAAAATTAATTTTGAAAAAAATTTAAAAAAAATTCGAAAAAAAAAAATTCAATATTTTTTCAAAAAAATTTCAATATACGAGGCCGGAATATATATATATATATATATATATATATATATATATATATATATATATATATATATATATATATATATATATATATATATATATATATATATATATATAAATATAAATATATATATATATATATATATATATATATATATATATATATATATATATATATATTTATATATATATATATATATATAGTCATAATACTAAGGTTTAGGTGTGTTCTGCCAATGCTGTTACTTGCATATTTCTTAATTGACGAAATAATATCTCCTTTAGAGTAATACACCCATCAATCCGTCTGGTACACGCCTGAAATACCCATACTATACCTATATATGTCATTGGTCAAATGAGCAAATTTGCAGAGTGAGTAAGAAGAGATACCTCAGCATGTTCCTCCTTTTCATCCTGTATGTAATGGAAAGCCTTTGAATCGGTTGAGAATGATACGATGAAAGATTCCACCCATCGTTCTTTGTCTGGGATATCTGATACAAAATGAATAAGTATTAGTAGTCCTTGACATTGAGACGTCAGTAAACCAAATAGAAGCAAAGTATAAAGTGTACAGAATACTACTGGACTTTTTTGAGCCAATTCTTTGAATACTTTGTGAGCTTGCTTGCGAGTCCAGCTTCATCTCCAGCGCATGCTCATAAAAAGGCCTTCAATAGTTAGCGGAATATGGGGAAGGAGAGTGATCACGTGACCACTCCAATAGCCTTTCAATGCGTTTTTCCACACTTAAAAACATTCCATTATGATCATCTGCCAGTAAAATGATGTATCCCTGGCTTCGTCAGTGTCAACACACCTGTGTGTTGCTTATAGCCTTGTGATATTACAAACTTCTTGTGATAGACATTAGAAGAACACGCTGAGTTGTTAGGTTACATCGAGATTGTTTGCCAATGCTTATGCGCAGGAATTTGCACTGACGTCAAACCGGCTCCGGATTGAGAAAAACATTGTATTTTTGTAACTTTTTGTTTTAATTAAAGATTATACAGGCAAACAATATGTATCTTCATAAAGTCAACACTATGAGCTTACATTTGATTATTAGGTATAATTCGACCCTTTGCACATTTTGGATGGAATATATGGCTTCATACATAGCTGTAGTGAGGGTTATGTACAGCAACGTAGTGAAAATTCACCTAATGACTGGTGCCTTTGTTGGATAAAAGAAACTACCAAAGGTTGGCCAGCGCATTAACCATCATTGTCCCCTAATTTCAGGGTAGGTTTGAATTATCCTGGTAACAAAACCTTGATTTCCGTAGTGTTTGTCAGTTACAGAAGGTACAGTGTAGACATTTAATTCCTGCACCAGTTGACCGGACGTCCGCCAGTGTCTGGTTGTACAAATAACCGTGAATAATATGTCAAAAAATAAGCCAAGCACACCAATGACCCATGTAGCTTGCGAATCAAAGCTACTTTCATTTGTCAGGTCATACATGCATCAAGGCCCAGGAAACCGGGTGGCAATCGGGCATGCGGTCGTGTATCATGCCCGGGCTGCCCACGCATTTAGTGCAGGAATTAAATGTCGGCACTGTAGGATCATAATACCAGAGGTGTCTACACCTCCATGCTGAGCTAAGCTGTTAACTAAACGATTCCGGAACAGAATAGCTGTACACACGGAGATATCTCCATATGTACAACTATCCCGTTCTGGCATCATGCAGTTTCCGAATCCTGAGATTCTTAGCTTTCATTTGATGTATGATGCTGCTTGGTCTAACGTCGGTTGTGGTCAATCCCCAAATGTGGTTATTTGCGGCTACACTATAGCTATAAGATGTTCATTAAAGGTAAGGTGACAACGGCATTGGAAATACCCTACTGCTGAGTGATGGTGAGCTAGGCCAATTCTGGGGCAGCCTTTTTTGTACAGGGCGTCCCAAAAAAATGCAATCCTCCTCTTTTCTCAATATATTTTCAAGACAGATTAAGTAACATCAGAAATGGCTTCATGTTTACATAGAAGGATATCTTAGGGATATCCTGTTGAAGTTTCAAGCAAATCCGCTCATCCAAGTCAAAGTTGTAATGTAAAGTTTGACCCCCTAATCATTTCACTCCAACGCAATGTAAAACCTATGGTGAAAACTGTTTTTTTATGACTACTTGCCAGGAGCCAGAGCAGAATGCTAAACATAGCTTGGTCGGTATGCAGGCTTTGCATTGGAAATTTACATTGTGTTGGAGTGAAATGATAGAGGGGTCAAACTTTGCCTAACGGCTTTGACATGGATGATCGAATTTGCTTGAAACTGCAACAGGTTATCTCTAAGATATCTTACTATTTAACCATGAAGTCATTTTAGATGTTACTTAAGCTATTCTAAAAGAAATTGTGAAAAGGGGAGGATTGCATTTTTGGGGGGAGGCCCTGTATAGGTTTAACATACCTTGATAGGGTCCACGTGGAGTTTCCTCTTCTTTACCACCAGCTATGACTAGACCAGCAACATCATATAAACGCCCAAGATTTACCTGTGGATGAGAATAACTTTAAGTACTGTAAATCACTTAAATATGGCGTGAACATTATATAGCGCAATTGCGGTACTGCTCTGAATAGCGTGATCTAAGTATAGCGGTGAACGGGAACAGCAGCAGCAAGTTCAATTGAGAATTTAATAAAGACGGGGATTTTATAATAGCGCATATGGGCAGAGCGCTATTATCGCTATCTTATTGTTCCCGCTATACTTAACTGATTTACAGTATCCCGTCACCGATGCAATCAACATGCATACTTTTTTGTGTATTACATAACTACAACCCCAATGATGTGGGCTATAACATTATACAAATAGGACATCCCATTGGGGGTCTATTCTAACATGTAAACCCCATTTGGATGTCATATCGGCTTTATCATACCGAACGAACCCCACGATGGTAAGATATCAACGTTCTGACTGACCATATCAAACCACTGCCGGTCGCTGATGTGGGGGAAACGACCGTCTGCTGTTTTGGATGAGGTCAAGGTCACAGGTAATTGATAACTCGCACTTTCTCCGCTAGCAGCGGGAGGCAACTTTTCATGGGAAGTCTAAGCATGTGTATCGCCGGGGTTTTAACATAGCCTTGTGACGACAGCAGCATGGAAAGGTGCACCTCAGTTAGCCAATCTCGGATTACGATCTTCACGTGAGGTATAATACTGTAAATCACTTATGTATAGCGGGAGCAATAAGATAGGGATAATAGCGCTCTGCCCATATGCGCTATTGAAAAATCCCCGTTTTAATTAAGTTCTTAATTGAACTTGCTGCTGCTGTTCCCGTTCACCGCTATACATAGATCACGCTATCCAGGACAGTAACGTAATTGCGCTATATAATGTTCGCGCCATATTTAAGTGATTTACAGTATTACAACATGACTGGCCAGAATTTAACGCTTGAGGGTCCTGTGATACCCTAGAAAACTAATACTAATCCAAAGTCTCTTACAACATTCTCATGTACGGTAAACGTGATTGTCCATACATACTACCAAATAATCTGTGGCGATTGACCAACTCAAGATATGGATAACGCATGTGAGGAATAGGTCACAATTTTTCATTAACTACAAAAATTAGTTGTTTCTTTTCGGTTTTATACAACCTTAAACACATTAAACTCTACCGTATTTGTGGCAGCTAGAATTAAGTATTATATATTGTAAAGTTTACTGCAAATCTGTTTGTGTTGTGCAATCACTACCTCTTTTTCTTTTTGTTGTTCAGTTTTTTTACACATTATTGATGTTCACCTAAAATTATTTCATGAGGGGGAGGATGGGTGGTTGTGACAAACCTTATGTATGCATCCACTGAGAGAGAGAGAGAGAGAGAGAGAGAGAGAGAGAGAGAGAGAGAGAGAGAGAGAGAGAGAGAGAGAGAGAGAGAGGGAGACAGAGAGAGAGAGAGACAGAGACAGAGAGAGACAGAGACAGCGAGAGGCAGAGACAGAGAGAGACAGAGACAGAGAGAGACAGAGAGAGAGAGATCTTACCTGTAAATATACCGTATGGTATGTTCTAAGTCGCATATTCAACTCGTATAGGATATATTTACTGTTTGATGTCTGTCCTATAACTAGAGGGCAACCAGAATAGGTGGCAGTGTAGTTTTTCACTTTTTCATCAAATTTATACTGGAAACGGATAGATTGCTCTTCTCCGAGAGCGAAGGCAGGATGGCTAACTGGAGACCACACTCTGTTTCCCTGATATAGGCGAAACCAATAGGAGCGTCTGTATGACATCATTGATGACGATATCCGTAAGCGTCTACGCTTGCATGCTGTAAGGTAATAGAAGAGTTAAAAGAGTAAAACCTAATACAAAATAAGTTGGTCCAGAAATACCTTTATGCATACCTTTATAAATACCAAAGCAGAGATATTATGTTTGCTACTTTCTGGCAGACATACAAAATGAATATTATATTTACATTAACGCAATCAAATTTCTGCAATATTAAGACAAAATCGTATTAAGCGACCTGTTGAGGTGATAGTTGATTCAGACTCTAAGATGGGAAATGCAGTGTGCGTTTTGTTTCACCGACATGTGTGTCCGTTATTTGATAATGGTAGACCTCTTTAAATGTTGATATTTCAATTATTCACATGGATATCACGCACATATCATTTTGTCCATTTTTGCCAATTAATCTATGTGTATGTATGTGTGTCTTTTATTGGCTACGACAAACTGTCATAAATCTATGAACAGTTGAACCCTCAAATTTTGCTCTGAGACTATTTGACACACCTCCGCCCCTTGTCCGCCCTATCAGCTTTACTGCCTGTATTGAGTAGCGTTTCTGGAGATCTATCATAAGCCACGGGGCCGCATCATCGTCTGCAGACCGGAAGCAGAGGTCACCGCTCCATTGCGCATGCACAGTGCCCTCAACTGCATTGTCTGGTTGGTGTTCGTCAGAAAGGACAGACGACGCCATGGTAGGTTTCAGCAATGCCAAGTTGGTGCGGCGTGTATCTGGAAAGCATTAAAGGATACTTAAATACATTTATAAATCTCCAAAACGGATTTTTTTAAATATAAAAACATAAAATCAAACATATTAACTCTAAACTCTCTTAGGTTAAGAGCGCGCAGGCGGTTTTATAAATCTGGCAACACGAAAACAATATTCAGTTCATCCAGGGAGTTTCTGATTATAAGAGAAGTATTTGTATCTCTGGTTCATCCTGCTAATACTGATTGCTTCACGTCGTTATACCGAAGTACACTTACACCTTACCTTAAATCAACCTCCTTGCCATGTGAATCATAAAACCTATTTCCCTATGAATTCCCAAACAAAAATATGTGAAGTGCCTATTTCTATCCTCTTAATGTAAGTTGTCGACTGCAGCTTTTCTATGTTACACGAAACCTGTTTAACTATTCAACATTGAAGGCTTAGCCTCATTGAGTAAAATCTCTACCAAGATACTGACACTAAGACAAAGTGAACGGGGTGTTTAGTTAAGTTACGTTAAACTTACTGATTTGGTACTGGCATAAGAAAGGAAGTTTTGTAGCACAGTCAAGTGAGAGAAATCCCTCGCCTTTCTTCATGGCAGCACAATAATCCTCTCTGGAATCTGGTACCGTTGCATTCTAAAAATGTTTAGAATGAAAGAGAGAACTGAAAATAGTCTCCAGAAATCTGACTTAATATCCTATCAAGTGACGCAGCATAAAAAAAGACAACGAACCAGTTAAGACTTTTACATCCAATATCATTATTTTATCATTATCATTATTGTTGATGTTGTTGTTGTTATTATTATAATCATTATCATTATTATTGTTATTAGTAGTATTAGTATTACTATTATCATCATTATTATCGATATTATTATTATCATTATTATTATCGATATCATTATCATTATTATTATTATTATTATTATCATCATCATTAATATTATCATTAACATCATCATTATTATTATTATTATTATTATTATTATTATTATTATTATTATTATTATCATTATTATCATCATCATCTTCATTATTATTACTATCATTACTTGTAGTAATAGTAGTAGTAGCAGCAGCAGCAGCAGCAGCAGTAGTAGTAGTAATAATGATAGTATCATCATCATCATCATCATCATCATTATAATCGTTATTATGTGAATTGCCAGTATGTAAAATTATCATAAGTCGATTGCGCGAATCGAGCAATACTAATAACGAAAATCTCACTTTGAACCAAACTATGTTCATTTCACTTGCAACTGATGCTCCAACAAACCGAAGTTAAGAAACAAGCTGTGCTGCTTTGCCAAAATACCTGCAAGAACTCCATCCACTGCTTGTAGTTGATGTTTTTCCTGTGCCGTATTTCCCATGACGTGCCATTCGTTACCGCGTCCACCCACAGACGTCGCCCTGCAGAGAGAACAATGGGGAATAAACAATGGTTAAGTAAAACAATTGATAGATAAACCAACATTTCTGATGCAGAAAATCTATGCCTATTTTGAAAAGGTAAAGAGTTAGTAGAGCATATTGGCTACAGAATGGTATAGATTAAAAAAATACACACACGTAAAAATCCTATTACAATCCTATTAAAAAGAAATGCCCTCAATTTAGTTCAGTAGAATGACAGTCAGATGTATTATTCCTGTAATTAGAATATTCAACTTCAATATTGACTTTTCGGAATAAAACATCTCGGAAAAATACAATACTGTAAAACTGGTAATGTTTGCGTGTAGTAAATATTGCGTTTTTTTCATTTTCTCTTTTATGCGTGTTTTAATTAATGCGAATCTCCACCAATAAACAGAAGGGAAACAGAAGGGACAGATTTATGCGTGTTTTAATTATTGCGCCCTCATGCATTCGCATTAAAACGCAATAATTAAAATCACGCAATCATTACCAGTTTTACAGTATCACAAATTTTGTTAATTTGCAACTCGGATTAGTTTCCTATTCTACAGTAGAGCAGGTTGTATATGGAAGGAAACAGTCAATTGGTATAACTATGCTGGTTACAATATTGGGTTATAGACTGAACTACAGATATTCTTTGGTGACCTAGGATTCGACCCTATTTTCAATGAAATACTTCTTATTACAAGAACTGCAGTGTTTTAAAGGAAACACAAAAAAGAAAGGGTATATGTGGATCAAATCATGTCTTCCTTAAGCATCAATTCGAGACTGAAAACTTTCTTACTACAACCTCTGGGAAATTAAAATTCTTTAGATGCTTCTGGTCCCCGATTTGGAGACAAATGCAAACCTAATAGTTTGTAAGGGAGAGTACTATGTACCAATGCGGATTCGTTGTCCGTATATCTTATGTCTCTTTTACTGATGTCAAAACGTTTATGTTAAGTAAAAGAAACAGGTGGCGCCACCTTTGCTGACTGCACCAAAATCTAAAATAAAATATAACGAACAGTATTTAGCCAATTGTCTTGATGTCTGGAATTATTTTGTTCAACTAAAAGTATAGCTCATTTGCATTGCTTTTGAACAACATTGACAGCTTGGTAGCTCGTACATGTATACTTGCATATTGCACGTTTTCCATATAACATCGTGGGATATTGCTCTGATCCACGGCTGACCCTGTACTAGGTGCCTGGGGCATTTTTGCCAGGTGCCAAGGGCGAGTCTATGACCTTAATATACTGGCATTCCCATTTCCATAATCATTAACTACTTCCTAGTCGTGATTCAATTAAAATGGCAATAAAGATAACGATATATAAAGTTGTATACAACAGTGATAGAGCCAATGAAATCTCATTTTCTACAGTATATGCATTTAATTCCTGCATAAGTTGACAACTCATCTGCTAGCGACTAGTTGCCTGGTTGATCGAGCGCTTCTTGCTGCTGGGGCAATATTTAGGCACGCATGTTCATGGCAAACGCAATTGCTTTGAACCTTTTCTACAGCTGTGAAGACGAAGTGAAATAGGCCTGTACATGACTAGTTAAGGTGATAGTCTAGTACAGCAAGATCATCACCACTAGGTGGCGTCTTTGGCTGGCCCCTAAGCATGGATATCAAAACAAAAGATTGCACATGAGGAGTGTTCACCCGCCACGAATCTCGAACTAGCAACTTACTATTGTTGTACGACAACTAACGACCACGAGAACAAAGGGCGGCTCCTTTAGGGCCCTCCGCGTTAAATTGGTCCCAAACAACATGGGTGTCTGCTTCGACCATGCAGATTCCTTCGAGATAGACCATTTTGACCAATATTTTCATCTCGTTTTTTGGCTGAGAGTGAATAACGATACGGTCTTCGAAGCCATTGTTTTAGAATATGACAGATATGAACCCCCTCTAGGTGCAAGGTCCTGTCATTAGTACCTCGTATTATGACAGGACCTGAAAATCAGCATTAGCTACGTAAACCACGTGCTGTTAGCAATCTTGAGGCATATGGGAACATTCAAAAATGTTTTTAACATACTCATCGTGCAGATTTCCGGTTTAGGTAGGACCTTGCACCTTGCCAAAGACATGAATGATCAAATGGTAGAGTTTGGTTTTCAAGCAAAGGGTGAGTCTTGACATTTTGCCAAAAAACGAAACACCGACAGGTATGTGCGTAAAGGGTGCCATATCAACTCAAAATAGCAAATTATTGATAAGTTTATCATTATTCTGTAACTATGAGATGTAAGTTATACAATAGCATAAGTGCCGTTGTCTACATTTAACTCAGTTTTCAGATATTTAAGTTTTTAAAAAAATGACCCTGGTATCGGGTAGGGTTCTACCTTAACCGACTGATGTGGTCATGTAAAATGCCCGGTATGACGTTCATTTAGTGCAGAAATGACATGTCGGCACTGCGCCTGACTTTTTTATTTTATTTTTTTTTAAATTTATTTATTTATTTATTTATTTATTATTATTATCATTATTATTATTATTTTCACTGCGCCTGACTTACCGCTACGCTGTATTTGGCAGACAGTGGCAGTACTATACTTCCCGCATTCCTTCTCCGCCACGGACGTCCACGAGCTCCCAGTGATCACGTGACAGTTCTCTAAGTAGACAGTACGCTTAAAGCGAGCTTGTGCAGAAAATGGCGTTGCCTGATGATCGCCTATCACCCATGCTGAAGTTATTCTTATCCCTTTCTCTCGAAGGCTGTAGAAAAAAATAAAAAGGTTATGGATATTTGCTACTGGATAGGATACATTTTCTGATATGGATACGAGATTTTTGTCAGTATTATGTAGTCTGACATAAAAAAAATATCATTAATATTAACACCCCTGTGTCGTAAACGCCTTATAAATAACAAAACTCCCTGCATGTATATTTCTCCATCTATATTCTGAAACATTAGTACTAGTAATGGTTTATGGTATTTGATATACTGTATAACTGGTTATTTGGCGTGTACTTAAGTTTGCGTTTTTTTCAAAAAAGTATTTTCCCTGTATTTATTTTGGCGTTCTGAGCAGTCAGAACAACGCAATCTTCATGTAGACATATTTTTATGCGATCTTTAATTTGGCGTTGATGGGCATTCGCCAAAAAACGCCAAATTAAAAACCACGCTAAATTAACCAGTTATACAGTACCGCCCTTTCTACCTGTGATGTGACAATGACCTTATTTCTCCATTGTTTCGAGTAGTTTTAGTCTCAGAGGTTTGAAATCTATAACTTGACATACCATCATTATGTGAGTGGCTGGCGCGCAAATTCGGTTTGCATCCATCGATAATTCCACCTTTCTATTCTTAAATGCAAAACCTTATTAGATAGATGAAATGCTTACTCCCTAATGCTTTTGATCACAGCTTGGTGTTCGTTTTTTGACTTTATTGTGGCTATAATTCCTCCTATTGCTTTGCAATCCAACTGGGCCAATCCAAATGTTTTTGGGGTTGGGAGGACCTTGAAGCAGTGGCTGCCACCGGTCTCCCATCCTTCTGGGCACCCTGCATGGAAATAAAAAAAATAAACCAAACGTCCTAATATATTCTTTATTGACTGTAGGTATACTACAAAATGAACATATGAGAAAACAATGAAAAACGAAAAGAATTTATGGTCCTATTTATGGAACCTAATGGTTCTAATAATTTTACAATGATACTAATAATAATGAATGTAACTTAGATTTAGCAAATCAAAAAACATATATTAGGGCTAGGTATCTGAAACATTTTCCCGCATTTTGTAAAACATATGCTTAGTCTTAAGTTATATTGTAAATGCCGCATGTAATTGGCGTCATAACGCTTCCATGCTTCCTTTTTGGCAAAATAACACAATTAAACGGAACGACTATACAGTACAGACACCGGATGTCTGTTAGTGCCTGGTTGTACAAACACCCATGGATAATATGTCAAAGAATAAGCCAAACACATTAATGACGCACGAAGCTTGTGAATCAAAGCTACGTTCAGTTGTAAGGGCATCCGGGCATCCATACCCAGAAAACTGGGTGGCAATCGGGCATGCGGTCGTGTATTATGCCTGGGCTGCCCGCGAATTTAGTGCAGGAATTAAATGTCGGCACTGTAGATGACGTTTTCCTCCTTTTTTTCTTATTTTTATAATTTGAAACTAAAATCGTATATATTGCCCTTTTTCAGGCGATTAACAGCATATAAAGACAACCTCGTATCAATTTAAAATCATATACTAGTATATTTCCAGAAATGCATTTCTGAACAAAACCGCATCACACCAATAATAATAATAATTATAAAATCTTTATTAAAAGTCTAACTCAGTATGGATAAACATGTTACAGACAGATAAAACATGCAAATTCAATATACTGACCACTCTTAAAAGAGTTATGAAACATTAAGGTCTTACGACACTATTAGAAATCTCAGTTTAATTTTCCTGAAATTTTGCATAAGGAAAGAACATAGCACAGTGATCCTCAAAACAACTTAAAATCATGGGGTCATCAACTTATTTTTTTTTTCACAGATTTTTGAAAAATTAATGCAATTTATGTCACAAACATCACTTTCTCCAAAATTGGTGTCTTTCTTTGCTAGATTTATCCCTTCAGAATACTGACACTGCCTGAAATACTGTTTTGCCATGTTGAAATTATTTTTTTGCTGTTACAAAGGGATTATTGGACAAAATTAAGAAATTCGAGAAACAAGTTTTTAACCCAAAATTGATATAAGTCAGAATTGCCTAGTTAAATTTTCACCAATTTTTGTCTACACTATCTACACAATGCTCTTAATAAGAAGACACAAAGAAAATGATAGGTCATCAGGTTAGTTTACGAACCACAGATGGTCAAAGTTTGTGAAATAGGACATTTTTGGGGCAAATTTTCATGAAAATGTTAGAAAAGAGTTACTCAATAGTTACTGTTAATGCCCATCCTTATATAAGATATTGTTAAGAAAGGGAACCCCACTTATACACATGGATTATCGCACATTATTCCTGAAAATGTGTCAAAACAACAAATTCAATGAATATGGAAATCACTGTAGCCAAAAAAAACAAACTCATAGGATACTATTTATAATAGGCAGGTATAATCAGAATTGGTACATATTCAATAATATTCAATTTCTTATCAATATTTCCAGTGACGTCAGGTAAATTGTAATAAATTATTTTTGTTTGTCCAATACCCAATAGGTGTCACCGGTATAGAGTATCGTAAGACCTTAAAGCAAATTTTAAGTACATATCACACAGAGATGTTAAATCATAGACGCATTCTAAAATCTTTTAAAAGTTTATAAGACAAATTCAGTGTCCACATACAATTGCACCGGGTTTAGTTACTGTTAAGATAAAACATGTGCCCTGCGCATGCGCGTTCATGAAGACAAGAGGATGACTCACCATTTAATTTCAAGTAAGCCCTCTCACTGTGGGGGAAGCCAAGGTGTGCTCGATGTCGACGGCACAGGAACGAGGCTGCATTCCAGTCAAAGGGCATGGTGAATACCTTATAACATTGGTCATCCTGTCTCTGCCATCCTGCCGCACATTGCTCGAATCCCCTAGGAACCGCCAGCCGGCCATCTGTTTGGCCTGGATAGCAAATAAATAGTGCAATTACGTGTAAAATGAAAAGAAAAGTGTTTCGCATTTATTTTATCTGGGAATCTCAGAGGCCATGAAGATTTTTTTTACAAATCATCGCAAATGATTAGCAGTGTAAATTCAATATACCTGTACATAATGTATGACTTGTGTAGGTCATCATGTGATCATATTTTCCTACCACTCGGTCATATTGTTGAATGAACTGTAACATATATGGCGCAGGCCAATTGAATTCTTGCAATAAGGAGCGGACAAGAAGCAGTTGGCAAGGCTGGCCTGGGCAAAAGCTTTATTTTTTTATTTTTTTTATTTAGTTGCATGGAAATGGACAGTGGTACAAATAGATATTGCTGTCTATCGGTATATGATGTAAGCACAATATAATGGTATGATACAGAAAAGATATAGTGATGTAGTTGGACGCATTACATTTGAGCTTAATGCTATGTGACTTACATAGTGTGTATTACTCAGAGTTTGTATAGGTGTTGAAAGAACCATTGTATATTTTATATGAAAGTATTATTATTTCTACGTATGCTGATATGAGATCTGACTTTGTTGTTATAATAAAAAAATGGGCTGGGCAAAAGCTTGTTAACTAGCAAACATATTGGCATACGGGTGGGGAGAGTGCCAAAAAGTGTACATACACAAAATCATCGTGGTGTGAATGGCAGGATTGTGACCTGAAACTTAGCATTTCAGACAGTTTTAAATAATAGTAATACATTGACACATCTCTCCATTTCAATCTGCTTACTGTTGGTTATCATTGCTAAGAAGATTCATTCTTGTGTCTTAAGTTATTCATAGAAACTTATTGACCTGAAACTTGAGGTCTTTCAAAAGGTCTTATATAATAGTAATAAATTCTCACATTTCTTCATTTCAATATGCTTACCGTTGGTTATCATTTCTGAGAAAGTTCATTCTTGTGTCCTAAGTTATTTATTAACAAGTAACAGAATGGACGGTAAGCTCAACTTTAAAACGGACCAACTTTAAAAAGTACCAGATATTCATTTTATATGTAGAAGTATTTTGAGCCCAAAAGATTAGCGTGTCCAATTTGAATTGATTGAAATGACTTCAATCTTTTTGGATCCAAATTAAACGCTGAGTTACCTTTTATTTTCACGCCACTGAGACAAAATATATCCTTTCAAATAATTCAAATAGTAATAAGTTTTGCACCAATGTTATGATATATGGTTAGTACACATACTCCATATTTTAGACACAATTTTGCCATTTATCCAAAATGCAGAAAAAGAGAAAAATAGTACCTGCCATAAAAAAGACCTTAACATTGGTGTTGACCATTTTCATCTTGTTGACGATAACTTCGGTACCAATACCAAGGTATACGTTTCCTTCAATGTAGCCTTTAAGTGGTGTCGCTGTTGGCACTAGGGACTTTAAATCTTCCGCCAGTCCAATGACGTCACCCTTTTTCACTGTGACTTTTTCTAAGATACGGAGTTGCACCTGTATTACAAAATTAAATATAGAGTGCATTAAACATGACAGGAATTGCGCACACTGAACTAAAGGAAGTCAATAAATGCCACTTTCTGACTACTAAAGGGCCCTAGAACTCCTACATCAAGTTGCTAACTATTGTTTCATATAATTCCTTAAATAAATATCCCACTTTTGTGCAGCCATTTCTAAGAAAGATGCTTTTATACTCAATCTTCTTCAACGAGTGAAAATCTGTAAAGCTGTCACTCCTTGTGTTGACACCCCCGCCAATACACATAACAACCAGAACGTCCGGGCCTGCCAGAGGTAGCGTTCCCGAGGGGGTCGACTAGACAGGAAGCACGGCTGTATCACAGTGTGCCATCGTCCTGGAGACTACACAAGTTGAGTTTCCAGGACTGTTGGCAGTGTGGCCATATCCTGTAATGAAGATCAATTTACAGTGAACCGAACCTAGCCACTGTCGAATGGTCAACAATGGAAGGTGTTTTCCAATCCAGGAAATCTTTCTACGTGTTTTATATTCACAACAGCTATTAAAAGCGTCAATTACACAATAATCACTTTTCACATACAATCTTTCAGGTCGAAAAAAGCATGAGATAGCGGAGGTTTTGGATTGGTAATTGTAGACGATGGATGAAAGTTACTACCTTGTTCATGCCGCCGGTTAGATTCTTTAACGTAGTCAATCCAACTAATCGGTAAACTCGTCGCTTAGTTACGGTGGTCACGTGACGCCAGACCTGGGCTGTAATTTGTGCTGGAGCAAGTTCGGGGTTAATGTGAAATTCCCATGCTGTTATCTCGCCTGGAATAACACAATAAGTGAAAAACAATGATAAGAAATCAAAACGAAATAGATAAGTTTCATGACTTGTGTCGCATTCGTTCATTAATTGGTAAATGCGATAGGCAAATACTGTTAACCTTTTTTTAATTTTTGAACTATTTTTGTTTTTATTCCACATGAGTTGCATAACAGACGATATATAAAACTTCAATCTTGGTAGCTTTGTAAACATATGGTAAATAAAAATATATCTGAACATGGTCAATGTCCATGTTATTCAAGATGCTATTGATGTGTTAAAGAGGAACAGATTGTTAATGATTATGGAACGAAGTCAACCCAGTCACTGTTAACCCATGATGGCTAATCAAAACAGTAGTGAGTAAATCAGCTTTTATAAAAATAATTAAAACTGCAACACTCCGGGAAAAACTTAAGGGAACTGACACACATATGTGTCCATGTACTTGTTTATTTTCCATTTAAAATATAAAATTGAGTTGTATCAATTACACAATGTCACAATGATTAAATTTGGAGAGTTCGGTCAATTTCAAATTTATCTAGCATTGGCCGTTGTTAGAAACGGACCAGCGTCCATTCTCTCACCACCCAGAGAAAGTCCGATACAAGGTGATAGGAGTGGAAATGAAAGGAATGGAAAGTAGTATGAAGCTAGTGGCGCTGGGCGCAACACAGCGCAGAGGTTAGGCAGGTATGGTAGAGGAATGGATCCGTGCGCCAAAATATGTAGGCCGGCGCACGGATCCATATCTCAAGGGGAATTGATAGAGATGTAATAGTTATGAAATATGAGGAATATGGGTAGTGAGTAAAAGCAAATTAGTGATCGTGTAAATATTTAAAGCTAAGTTCACCTGGGAAAAAAGGTCTGATTTGGAAAATATTTGTTACTGAAACAACATAAAGGTGAGAATATGGGGAATTCAAAAACATTAACCAGAATTTGCACCCCCCGCCCCCCAATATGATACTGACCACCTCTGGGTCATGGACTATTATGATGTATTCAGTTCAAAAGCAATCTCTGTGTGTTTCTCATAACTGGGAATTTGTCATCATGCTGCAAGTGTGATCTGCTACATAAAATTAAAGCTATTTCATAATCATACTTGTATGGTTATCAATTTGCCAACACCTGTAAAATATAATAGCCCATTCCTAAACTAATAAACTAATCTGACACCTGGTGGCCAGGATTGGAACCGCATAAAATCTCCTGATTTTGGATGGTTGAATGTTAACAGGTATGAATTATATAACTTGGTCAGAAATCTTCAGATTAGCTACTGATTTGCCAACTTTCAAAAATCATCCACCATTCCTCAAGAATAAATTTATTTTCTAGCCAAGAGCCAAGAATTTCATAATATGCTGAACATAGTAAGTATTTGATCTTGAAATATCACACAATGTCTGGAAAGATCACACAATGTAAATGTTGTTGATGAAGACATTTTCAGTTCCAAAGCTATCTGCGTGTTTTTGAAAACTGTGTGTATATTATCATGCAGCAATTGTGATCTGCTAAAATTAAAGTTATCCTATTAACATATGTTTCCATGATTACCAACTCTAAAGGCCCGCTCCTTAAGCAAAAGTACTAACCTGGCCCCTCCAAGAATTGGAACTAAACAAAAATGAAACCAAAAGACGTCGCAGTATAGTAAACCGCCTGATAAGTGAAATATCCTGATTTTGGATTGTTGAATGCTGACGGGTATGCCAACGTACGTGCACAATATCAATTGAACAATTCATAACACACACGTACCATGATTTAAGAACTTGTGGCCAGTTTAGCGATATTCTCAGAATGAGGCATCTCCGTAGTATAATAGTATGCCGTAGGTGTACGTCCTATACATATTTCGCTGTTTCGCTATGCGCGGAATTACCGTAAAGTCGTTCCCCTTTTTCGACATATTAGCTAGAAGTACACGGGCGCGAAAATATGCCAAAAAATTTCCCACATATGATCTTTAGACAATGTTTCAATCGCACGCATGACTTGATTTTTTGGCCGCTCAGTTTCATCAATAAACTCGCTACCATAAACCGTTATAACGACGAATTTATATCTGACACTTTTCCCTATACACCTAGTATTTTGCCAACTTGGCGAGTGGCAGAATGGTGAATCTATACATGTCCTACGGACGACTTGCTACCCTATCGCAAGTCCTATGCCACGTGGGTCAAGATATCTTAACCCTTATGATGCCATTGGCTTATTTAGCCATTACAAAATTATGCAAAAAAACCTGGAACATGACTGAAACCCTGGCATATGGTACTCATCTGCGAGTACTCAGCGAGAGTTATCCAATGAATACCAACATGAGACTTGATTTTTTGGCCGCTCAGTTTCATCAATAAACTCGCTACCATAAACCGTTATAACGACGAATTTATATCTGACACTTCTCCCTATACACCTAGTATTTTGCCAACTTGGCGAGTGGCAGAATGGTGAATCTATACATGTCCTACGGACGACTTGCTACCCTATCGCAAGTCCTATGCCACGTGGGTCAAGATATCTTAACCCTTATGATGCCATTGGCTTATTTAGCCATTACAAAATTATGCAAAAAAACCTGGAACATGACTGAAACCCTGGCATATGGTACTCATCTGCGAGTACTCAGCGAGAGCTATCCAATGAATACCAACATGACAGGGTTCAGATGAGTTTCAAAAACCTTTGCGTCTTTGTACTTTGGATGAAAGTAGCCTCAGCATTGGAAGGGTTAACTACATCTACACGACGTGGGCTGTAGAATAAACTCCTGGGAATTCCCCACACAATGTACCTGTTTTTGTTTAGGGCAACCCATCACAAATCTCATTCCATCGGCCGGAAAGTCGTGTTTCTTATTCTGATATTACATAACTAGTATGTGCAACAGCGATTTTTCTTTTTAACGAGTAAATATTCACATACAAAAATACCAAAGACACAGACACTTCGACAAAATCATATACGTATAAGAACTGCTATCTATTTTTTCAATACATTATTCGGCATACTTATGGATGAATTATTAAGACCATGATGATATAATGTTTTTATAGGAGCAATTATGGTAATCTCAGTTTGTTCTTAAAGTTTATCTAGATAATGTGGCCCATTTGCGTCAAAACATGAATAAAATGCCAACTGAAAGAGCTACACATTACGTCTGTACTAAAAATGAAAGATTATTTTTATGTTGTTACGTCTTACGTTTTGAAAATCGTGACCACGTGAATTTGTCCACATCAAGCGAATAAAAACATGCCCAGAACACTTACCAATGCTTGTTTTATATAAGTACGATTTTACGGCAATAATAAAAGCCTTATTAACTGCTACAGCACAGACATTTAATTCCTGCACCAGTCGACCGGACGTCTGTCAGTGCCTGGTTGTTCAAGGACCCATAGATAACATGTCAAATAATAGGCCAAGCACATCAATGACCCACGTAGCTTGCGAAACAAAGCTACGTTCATTTGCGAGGACATTCATGCATCTATGCCCAGGAAACGTGGTGGCAATCGGGCGTGCGGTCGTTTATTATGCCCACACATATAGTGCAGGAATTGAATGTCGGCACTGTTTATAATATCAACGCAAGAAGGAGGTCATCAATATTAAAACTATTCGAGTCTTTTTCTATACTTAGATATACCAAATCAGTTTCAATACGTTCCAGACCTATGTTAGTCACTATTTTGGGAATGATTAGCTTTTACCATGAAATAACAAAGTTAAATGCACTCACCATCAAATGGGACAGTCATATCAGGGAGAATTATAGTACGGTTTCTAGTTCTCAATGTCGACACGTCATGGTTATTGGTATGCAATAAACGGCCAGCATCGACAGTAGCTTCAGCTAGAAAGAAAAAAGGTAATAAATGTACCATAATGTGTGTTCGTTTCCTACAAACTTTATAACGATATGTAAGTTAAGGTAATACATTTTCACATGTTAGTTCTTCCATCCCCCAAATGAGTAGTTTTGTTAAAGCATTTATATTTCGATTCAATTATGTATTCGATTTCTTCCAGATGTATGTTCATTTGATAAAAATGCTCACACAAGAGGGAACCGTTTCAAAGTATAAGTTGCACATACATACATGGTTGTTTCAAAAGGAACTAAATGCTTAAAATGTTTTACAAACGGTAAAACAGACCGATCCCATGTAAATAAGATAAAATGCTGTCAGGAAGAACTTTCTCAAAGAGTTCTTTAAAACTATTTACATGAAAATGTCCATTTCTGATTTCAACACAATCGTATAAAATATGTTTGATAGTCAAACGACAATCACAGGATCCACCTTCTTAAAAAGGAGGGAGTGAGTCAATATATATGTATTTATGTATATTTATATATATATATATATATATATATATATATATATATATATATATATATATATATATATATATATATACGTGTGTGTGCATCTGTGTGTGTGTTTAAAACTTACCGGGACAACCGAATATATGGAAGATTGTATGTGGTTTGAGATACCATGATTGCGGCCACAGACGAACGCCTTGTGTTCTCATAGGAGGATTAAAATATTCATATGATTCGTCACTTGAGTTGTCATTGCCCCGGAACTGCAATACATAAATATCAGTATTTTCATCAAATTTGCTATTAAGAAAAATAAAATGGTTGCAATGCCTTCAGGTAAGAAGTGCTTTCCCTTGGATATGCTGTTTCTAAAATGTATTGCCTTTATCAGCTCTCATGAATACGAAGTTTACTCTAATCACATAGACCTCATGCTTTCCATTATATACGTGTAGGCTAAATTGAATGCAGACGCCTACCCGGCCGGCCGTCTTTCGGGAATACTTGGAATATATATACAGTACAGACATTTAGTTCCTGCACCAGTCGACCGGACGTCTGCCAGTGCCTGGTTGTACAAAACCGCATGGATAATATGTAAAAAAATGATCAAAGCACATAAATGACCTTAAAGTAGCTTGCTAATAAAATCTACGTTCAATTTGGAGGTAATCCACGCATCCATGTCCATGAAACTGGGTGTCAATCGGGCGTGCGGTCGAGTAGTATGCCCGGACTGCCCACGCATTTAGTACATGAATTAAATGTCGGCACTGTATATGTATATATATATATATATATATATATATATATATATATATATATATATATATATATACACACATATATATATATATATATATATATATATATTTATATATATATATATATATATATACATATATATATATATATATATATATATATATATATATATATATATATATATATGTATATATATATATATATATATATATATATATATATATATACCTACGCACACACATATGTATGTGTGAATATATGCATGTATGTATGTATATATGTAAGTAATCGGATGTATGTATGCATGCATGCATGCATGTATGTAGGTCAACATTGATTATATATTGGTGAATTCATGTGCTATTTTGAGTGGTCATTGTTATTGAGATGTATATTGGGTCACAGGTCAATTGACCCTAGGTATGATTTGTGGCAATAGGTGGCAGCACCAGTTCATGTTGGAATGCAACTGTCAGTAGTTTAGATGTTTCAGGGTAGGTGTCACCGGTGTATTCTTTGTTTGGAAGCCATGTTTTTCTCTGTCAAGAAAGTTTGTGAGATGGAAAAGATATAAGAGCCCACAGTTGTAAGTACAATATGTATTGCATGTCAAAACCTTAATGATCTAAAGGATGAATAGTTCTAGAATACTTGTAGACTTTCTTAAATGGGTAACTTTGAGTATTTAGTGATACTTTTGACTTTGTAATGATATGACAGATAACTTGACTGTTTTCACTGACACTGGTCAGTTAGCTTGCTATTGTGTACACATGTTATTGTAAAGCATATGGATAGATAAGTTGAAGTCAGTAGCATTAATTGTCAATGACAATCATTATGATTGATCATACTTTAGTAAATACATATTTTGATGTTATCTGATAATATTGTAGTTTGATTGAAAATGATGATTATGATGATAATGATGATTAAGATGAATATATTGTAAGACATTGTGTTTTCTGTTTGTTTATAGGTTGAACCATACTCGTTAGATACCCGTCGCATACTTGTCACATACTCGTCACATGTTCGTCATATACTTGTCATATACTGGTTGTATACGTCAAAGCGTCACATTGGTATTTATTGTCGACACATTGGTGTCAAATTCGTCATGCCAATGAAATAGAGATATGATATGGAACTATGTCAATAAACATCGTCATGCGTTCAACATTACTCAACTCTACTAGTTGTTTTTGAGTACATCTCTCCATCGTCCCACAGTGTTCTCTACAGTATGTATGTATGTATGTATGTACGCGTGCGTGTTTGTGTATATGCGTGTTTGTGCGTATGCGTGTTTGTGTGTATGCGTGTTTGTGTATATGCGTGTTTGTGTGTATGCGTGTTTGTGTATATGCATGTTTGTGTGTATGCGTGTTTGTGTGTATGCGTGTTTGTGTGTATGCATTGTAATATTTGATAGCACGGTAAGTTATGTTATAAGTTATGTTGAGTTATGTTATGTTATGTTAAGCATTCTCTCACCTTTCTCACTCCACTCCTATCCGTGAAGAATTGCCACGAGTGTTGGTCGAGACTTGACTGTACGGTATACACTGTCACACGTGCATTCGCACCCACTGCCTTAGTCACAATCGTAGTCACATCTATCAAATCACCAAAGTCTACCTATGGGTAAAATTACGGCAGAACAGATTAACTTATGATGTTTTTGAGGAGCAAGATATACATTTATGTTATTGTTATGAAGCTCTATACATCAGAAAAATGACAAACAAGATAACTGTTTACATAAATTTTACGCCTCACATGTTCTTACTATTCTGTCAGCCTCAGCATGTTACCCATGGATTGGAGTTGGGTGACGGTTTTCTCTGGATAACTTTGTACACCTTCACCCCTTACAACTTGCTAGCCTTAATATGTAGGGGTGTCATTGATATGGGGCATATCGAAATATCGATAAATCTCCTTAAACAATACAGTCTGCTTTCACTTGTCAATACATATCGCAATGTATCAAAATATCAAACACATGAAAATGGACACTTAGAGAAGAAATTGAGAGCTGAATATTGCTGGTGTTGCTAGACACATACTTTCTAAAAGCATTTCTCTACATGGTCATGCCTCACTTTTGTTGTTGCATTCCAAGATGAAGCAATACAATGAGGCTGGACCCTCATAAAATGGTGAAAAACCAGCATAAATGCTTCATGATTTTCCATCATGGCATAGATAGCATTTCTATGGATATATCAATGCATCGTATCGAAATAATCGAAATCGAAAACAGTCTATCAATATATCGAATCGAGAAAAAATTCTAAACAATGACATCCCTATTAATATGGCAGAAAAAGTGACGATAAACGAATATCTCCAAATACAAACACGAACGCCTTAACATTCTCTAATAGATATAGATAGAGAAATGAAAGTGTAGGAATGTTGGATTTTTACCTCATAATAATATCTTTCATGCTTGAACGGCACTGAAGATGTTAAAAGGAATGGGATATTGCAAATACCTGAAAGATAAAAAGAAAGTAAACATAGGCACTCTACTTATTCCTAAATTCATATCGTTTATCAAGTAAACATGAACTCTCAGTAAGTCACAAACATTTGTCTTATATCCTTAACTGAAACACCATGTTAACCCTTATGCTGCTGGTGGCTAATTTGGCCAAAACAAAATGATGCAAAAAATCTGGCAAATTACTGATACCCTGGCATATGGATACTCAAAAATAATTGCGCTCTTGTGCTCTCGACGAAAGTAGCCTTAGCATTGGAAGGGTTATCATTTTCTAGGCAAGTCTTGACAAGCCAGGTGTATGTAGTGGAGGAAAGGTAACTAAGTATGCTTTTACCTCCAGGAGAAGTACTAGACTACTCCACTGAGACGTTGTAATTTATAGGATGGTCGATTTTCCACAGCCAGTAAGAAAAAAACTGATTTAAGAATTTTTAAAAAGTATGCTTTTCGCCTGATGAGAATGCTATCAATATTTTGTATTGATGTGTGGCATATTTCATAATATAATTAATATGGAATCTGCCAACACCAGGCAGTAATGATAACGTGCTTTACACGAAGAAAAAGGCCAAAAGATACATGTCATGGCAAGGTATTTGCAATTCACAAAGGATGTGTACAGGTTCGTAGAGATGCTTGTATTCATACCCTGCGAAAATGAAGGAATATACACATATAGTGTTCCTGAATTTATATCTGGCATGGATGTGGTATAATTTCTCACCTTTTCTGGATTTTTGGCAAACAAAGAATCTTTTGTCATCACAGGAAAAATCGCTCCTACTCATATAGCCTTTCACTGTATTCCAGACCATGCAACTTGGACCAGAGAACATGAGCTTTGGTTGAGACTTTGCCCAAGTAAACGAATGAGCAGAAGCGAGGTAATCTCCAAATCTCCACACGTCCTCATCTTCCTCCTCATAACCAGGGTGCCAAAATCCAACCCAGGGCCAGTTTTTGTTAGACGTTGCTTTAGACCTGAAATCACACACATGTATAACACGTGGAACTTCTTAGCACTACACTACATAATAATAATAATAATAATAATAATGATAATAATAATAATGATAATAATAATAATAATAATAATGATAATAATAATAATAATGATAATAATAATAATAATAATAATCTTTATTGAAAGTCTCACTCAGTATGGATAAACACATTGCAGACAGGTAAAAACATATGCGTGTTCAATATACTGACCACTGTTAAAAGAGTTATGAGAGACATTAAAGCAAATTATATGTACATATCACACACAAGTGTTAGTTTATTAACACATTTTTAGAATCTTCTAAAGGGTTATAAGACACATTCAGTGTCCCTGTATGTACTTAGTAACTGTTTCAACTTTACTCACAATCCCAAACACATTGTATACAAAATCTTGACAGTACACACCATGTATTTAGTAACTGTTTCAAATTTACCCACAATCCTAAATACATTGTATGTAAAATCTTGACAGTAAACAGCATGTATTTAGTAACTGTTTCAAATTTACCCATAATTCCAAATAAGTTGTATATAAAATCTTGACAGTACACACCATGTATTTAGTATCGTTTCAAATTTACCCATAATCCCAAATACATTGTATGTACAATCTTGACAGTACACAGCATGTTTTTAGTATGTGTTTTTAAATTTACCCACACTCCCAAATACATTGGATATAAAATCTTGACAGTACACACCATATATTTAGTATCCGTTTCAAATTTACCCATAATCCCAAAATACATTGTATGTAGATTCTTGACAGTACACACCATGTATTTAGTAACTGTTTCAAATTTACCCACAATCCCAAATACATATTATGTAAAATATTGACAGTACACTGCATGTATGTAGTAACTGCTTCAAATTTTCATTTCCTACGCATATGGTTTATTCAAATATAGTATTTGTAGAATTTTGGCATCGCACGACATGCACTTTAAATAGTAACTGTGTTTCACATGAACCTACCCCTATATGATAATGCGTTTAAAAAGGATTTGATACTACATAACATGCATTTACCATTACTGTTTTACGTTAACACCTCATATGAGTAGTAAACGTGGCACAATGGTAGTTGTAACAATAGTAAATGTAATAAGTAGAAGCAGTGAATGAAAACAACACGCTTTAAGGTAGAACCCTACTCGATACCCGGGTTATTTCTAAAACTTGAATATCTGAAAATTGAGTTAAAAGAATACAACGAACTTATGCTATTGTAAAGGTTACATTTCATAGTTACTGAATAATGGTAGACTTAACAATAAGTGGCTATTTTGAGGTGATGTGGCACCCTTAATGAACATACCTGGAGGGGTTTCTTTTTTTGGCAAAATGCCAAGACTCACCCCTTTGAAAATGAGAATCTACCATATGACCATTCATGTCTTTGGTAAGGTCCAAGGTCCTATACTTCAACAGGAATACACACGATGAGTAGTTTAAAAACAGTTTTTAATGTCCCCATAAGCCTCAAAATTACTAACAGCACGTGGTATACATGGCAAATGCTGACTTTCAGGTCCT
>OZ012695.1:21844558-21864428 GCA_963942565.1 Maea johnstoni | reverse complement strand
TATATATGTGTGTGTGTGTGTATAAATATATATGTGTGTATATATATATAATATATTTATATATATAATATATATATATATATATATATATATATATATATATATATATATATATATATATATATATATATACATATATATATATATATATATATATATATCATTCAACACACGAATACTATTGGAACTTTCTGCTCGAATGAGGGAAATGATTGGTTGCTGGAACTTAACACGAACAGCATGGTAATAATATCTAGTGTATGGAATTCGATGCCCAAAGTATACTGTCATTTTTAAGGGAGATGCCAATGCATTCACATGTCGGTAATATGCATGTTATTACTGATGTTAGACAGGGCTATCTCTTTTAAGTTATGTCAAAGCGTCTACATAACAGCAATTTAATTAATGCCTGCGATGCAATGGTTCTTATATCCAAATGCCTGCTGGTTTTGGAAGTTTTGAGCATTTCAGACGATATGCTTATGTACATTGTTACTGATCATGTCACTGGCCACACATATAATTATAAGCTAAGGGGAAGTATCCTTGTATAGACATCTAAATTTGCCATAGACATGTTATACTTGTTTTCTGTCTTGTTAATAAGTACGGTAAACGAGTGGATGCAGAATTCTTTAATTAGTGAAAACGTGCTAACAAATATAACAAAGCGTTTAAAGAGGTGCACAGTTGGATGACGTGCACATGTTGTTCATATTTGTATCTGGTAACAGTATCAGTGCGTCACTGCACAGAGGGAATTGTTATCTATTGTTGTTTCGTGTTATACACAAGGCACTATACATATACAAGGGAAAATAGAGATCTTCTGGTTTGTCTCGCAACTAAACGTATGATCGCTTTCAACAATAGTTCATTGTAGGTTGTGTTTATTTGTTCACGATTCAAAGTCTCGTCATTCAATATCCTAAAAAAGGAAGCACGCAGCCTCCCTGTTTCTCCACGTATATCGAACTGAAAAATAAAGAAATTCTAGAAAGTACGGAGACAGTAATATCGGTTTTAATTGGCTTAACACCACTTTATATATCCTTTAAAATTTGACAGTGCGAGATGTCTTGCTTTTGAAGCAATTGATTTATACAAAAAAACTCACGGCAATAGGGAATGTGGCAATATTCGCGTAGGACGTCACCACCTTTGGTGTTCACGTGACACCAAGGGCCTAGATTGTCTTTGTTAGGATTGCGACAGTAATTCTCAGTCAGTGCCACCTGGCCTCGGGAAGAGCCCGTGTGAGTGAAGAGAATTGTCAAAACTGTCCATCGCCGGCAGGTGAGGCCCGACTTGCTAGTACTGAGGCGCCCTCTATACTCCACCCCTGTACTACTATACCTGCACTCGGCTGCTGCAGTAGAAAAACAAGAACAATTCGTTATTCAAATAAGTCGATGAAATAGAACCCATTCATACCATCATTAGTTGTAACTCAAGAACTTCACTGTCGGACTCATTCAACATACTTTTCCGAGTAAGGGTATCTAGGAGGTATTGAATGAAGAGATGCTAATATGATATCCAAAAAAAAGGTCTTTTAAATATTTTATATTTATCTATCTATCTAATATATATATATATATATATATATATATATATATATATATATATATATATATATATATATATATATATATATATATATATATATATATATATATATATATAATATATATATATATAGGTATATATATATGTATATATATATATATGTTAATATAATATATATATATATATATATATATATATATATATATATATATATATATATATATATATATATATAATATATATATATATATATATATATATATATATATATATATATATATATATATATATATATATATATATATAGATAGAGAGATCGAGAGAGAGAGAGGAGAGAGAGAGAGAGAGAGAGAGAGAGAGAGAAGAGAGAGAGAGAGAGAGAGAGAGAGAGAGAGAGAGAGAGAGAGAGAGAGTTATAAGTGTTGCTATGTCGGTGGCAATTATAAAGTCGTTGACCTAATGGCGTTGCTAAAATTCTTTTCCCGTTATTCATTCATGAAACTTCCTTTCTTCCGTTCTTCCAATTTTGTTCTTCGTTACTTTTTTATTCTGGTCCAGCAGTTTTAGTGAAGAAATTACTGGCATACTCGTATGACACCGAACTACATGTAACCGGCACGATTGACACCGTTCTGCAATGCCTCAAGGTAGCAAGAGTCAAGCACAGGTTGTGGACCTGATGCGATGATCAGACGCAGAGGCTCTTGTTATTGCAATACATTATACCGCTCGGCCAGCGAGGCATCCCTTGCATATTCCCAAATATTGTTGCGAGAGCAGGAACGTAAAACATACTGGAAACGTGATTTAAAATGCATCAATACATACATGAACGTGATTAGATGAAATGTTATATATTTGCAAGAGGTCTGACCGTGAAAGAATAAAGAATACAAATAACTTACGGGATGAAAGGGAATTTCGCCAAAATCCACAGAATAAGAACGTCACCAACAAACAAAAACGAAACATCATCACACTGAAATAAACAATATGAAAATTAGAAATGTATGTATTTTATGAGACGTGCTTGTCTTTAAAGACTAGGTTTATAAGTATTTGGATTTGGAATCTTTTGTTTGTCATCACTTTTCTGCCATATTGCAGCTAAGTCGTGATAATCCAGCTGTAGGTGTTCGAGGACACCAGAGTGGTAGGAGATCCGACAGGGATGGTAATGTGTACATGTAGCTCCATTGATGACCGACCCCCCAATTGATAGCACTTTCAATAAAACCATTGTTGTGTATAATGCAAAGTCATATCATAAAATTAAGGCAACCTGCATCAATTGCTAAAAAAAACGTTTAAAGGTTTGTCAGGTTAACTTTGCATACTTAGATCAATGAGTCACTTTTTAAACCTTAACATTTCAATTCAAAAATGGTTAATTTAAATATCAGCTATTTTTATGTAATTTTAATTTCTAAATTACATTTTAGATGAGTGTGAACCAACTGTTTTGTGTATCTGTGTTGCCAAAGATCTTGGGGTTCGATCCAGCCAGGGAAAGACATTAGAAGATTACTAATGGCGGAATTGGTCGGTGGTTGTCTCCAGGTACTCCTCAAACCTTAAACACTGTCTAATCACCATTCAGGCCAAATGTGGCAGAAACGCGACGATAAATGAAATAGCAAAGCATAGACCTTTAGAGCAAGCAATACTTTTAGTTTGATTTTCCTTTAAAGGATTTTCGATCTTTTCTAGTATCTTATTTATCACGACGCGTTAGTTTAACAAGGTCAAACATAGTATAGAAGGTTATGGATTGGTTGGAACATTGCCACTTTGATCAATTCCCCACAACGAATTAAAGAGCAATCGATTATATGTCGATAAAATGCTTTTAGCCGCTTCACACGCTTAAGACATTCTCTAAAGGTTGTCGCCTGGACCTTTTTGACTTCAAAATTAAGAATGATTTTTGCAAAATATTAGACGGAGATTTGTTGGTAATGACCTTATAATTTCGATTCGTCATCATATAGTTTTTCCAAATTGACTTTTGCTTACAAGTTTTCACCAAAGTTGACCGACTGCTTCGAGCTGCTGTGAGCATTGATGGGTTAAAACCTTTAATTCTCCATCCATTATATGGATAGAGAATTGATTATATTCAAGCTCATAAAGTTACTTCGTTAATATACGTTTATCTTTTGTACAGCAAGGGTAAAAAAACGTAACATTCGCCTAGTAATTGTTTGTACGCTAGCGTTTTGAGTATCATGTGGGGACGTTTCGTGGTTTGAAATGGCGGCATTATTGTTGGCAGCACGACGTTTTCACTCTCGGCCTCAAGATATGTTCGTATGTACACCAATATTTGAAATACATAGGTGCTATCAATATGTAGCCCATTGAGTCAATATGGAGACTAACACAAAGGTTACATTACAAGAGTTATATACATCTTAGTTTATATCAACATGACTCACACTATGTCCCAGGGGGGGGTTACGGATGCTTGTGCCGTGTGCAAAATATTGCATGTTATCGAATGCGCATGGGCTTCATCGGGGTTCAAGTTGCCCACAGTGTAGCAGACGACCTAAACATATACTACGAGCAGTTTCCTTGTGTGGGAACGCCCAAATTTCAGTCTCTAAAATAGACCAATGAAAGTTGGTGCTTTTTACGAGGCCACGGCCGAGCTGAAGGGCTTTCATTGAAGAAATTCTTTTGCACACGGCACAAGCATCCGAACCCCCCCCCCCCCCGACTATGTCCTATGTTATTTACGCTACTAGTATGTATAATTGATAGTAATATTTATCAACATGCCAACCAGTAATTTCAGTTAGTCTGAATAAATAGTTTATGGGCACAATATTATGTATCCCTAAGATTCATCCCTGTGTAATAACTATGTGTTATCTGTTCCATGTTTCTGTTGTTTATCATGTTACTTACATTGCATATGTATAACTTTTGTCACGAATATGTTGCAGTCAATAAACATACTACTACTATTGCATATAATATGCGATAGATAAGCTAATGCAGAGACTGCAACATTTCATGATAATAGCAATTCCATTGTTCATAATCCTTTTTAGGTTCTTTACTTTGAAGGTAACATTGCTACAAGGTAGGCAACCACAACCTGCAAAATATTTCCTTCCGTTTACGAATAACTCCAAAAGATCTGTCAGTTGCAAAATTATTATTGTCCCTAAACAGCTCTGTCTAACGCCGCGCATTTAGTATAGCGACCATGCCAACCAGCTATCGCAACCACTATGCCACGGCGGATCCTTCGTGATATAGGTACGAGCTAATAGAACATTTGAAACAATTTTTCTTCGAAATGTAGATATATGGAGGGATCAAAAACGGGCCCATAGCGGGGCGTACGGCCCGCCAATTTTTACCTGTGTAGGTCACGGCGGATCCTTCCTGATCTCGGTCCTAGCTAGTGGAACAGCGGAGACTCGAACCTGCGACTTCACAATTGGGAGCCAGACATCAAAACCACTAGGGCACAGCAGACCCTTCCTGATACAGGTCTCATGTAGTGGGCAAGTGGAGACTGGACAACCGCGACGGATCTAATGGAATAACCTACATGTATATGTGGAGGGGCTAGGAAACGTTACGCACCATGATAGCCCCTGTCTACAGTATGTACCCTTGAGAGTTTGAGATACATTATTTAATCCCCTGTTGAAACAGCCTAAGATGTGGGAAAGCATCCTGTGTGGCCAGATGCTTGACCACGGACGGCTGACCAATGTGTCAACATGCTTCGACCAGCCTGGACATCATCAATACCGGCGGAAATGCAACGCCACTGTAGGGCTTCGCTGGTAATAGGCGTGGGGCTATTCGCTTATAATTTCCAATCAGTTGCTTTTGGGATTACCGGTCCATCCATTGTGACTGTCTTGAATTGTTTGTGGTTTCTATGAGTTTTCCAGCTGCAACGTTTCCGTTTACGCTTAAATCGCACAGCGCTATTGAACCAAACCCAAATACAGGTATGCAGTGTTCACATCGCACTGAATATCCAAATCGGGCTCCAGGTCTAACACCTATTGACCAATCAGCATCGAGAATTACAGCAGAGCAGGTGATAATGCACCAAACTTAGCCGGGGCCAACTCTATTATCTATTTTATATGTTGATACGTTCTGGTTATAGTGTACCTGGCAATGTTGAAATTCTTTCTTCCAGAATTTCTCCTCGGTGCCCAAACTACCTCACACCTGACTGCACAAGGATGGTAAATGTGAGCATGCAGTGCATGCCGCTACTTTTTTTGAATAAACCCATTTACAACGGAGAGGTACTCCTAAAAAAGGAATTCTCGATTGTATTTGTTTACCTGGCAGCCATCTTTAGAGATTGAGGCACCTTTCACGAGAGATAAAAGAGATAGGTGAGCTGAAGGGGCTATTCAATTTCTAACTACGCACATGCTGAAGGTCCTAAGACTATTTCCATACACCATATTTCTCAAATCAATCACCATGAACTACGGTGTTCTTTGTCAGAAGCATTTGTTTGTAATTTGTATTTTTTATCAACGGAGATTTTTCAACTCTTTTCTGGGTTTTTTTTTGCAAAAAGAATCACATGCCTGTCAACTGTACTGATTCGAGCAGTACAATCCAAAGTTAAGTATAATACGGCTTGTTAGCCCCCTCCCATCATCAGTCTGGAGGTCGATTTCTGATAATGATCACAGGTATATGAGACGGTGCGAGAAAGTAAAGGTATTCGGTTTATAGTCTTGTATCCACCGAAACGCTCACACGACCTTCCTCCCCTAGCAGGCCTGTACACACCATTTCAATCCCCCGGGGGATATATCCTGACACCTACCAATAGGGAACTGGATAACTGTAGTAGTAATAACTCATGCTGAAGTTTTCTGTTGTGCATAATATGTCTCTAAATGCTGTGGTGTTATAGTAAAATTAAGGACAATGACAGCCTGGAGTCAGAACTAGGGAATGGTATTGAGGTCAAAACCTAACGAGCAGTTAGTTGTCCATATGCCATAGCAATAAATGAGGTGAATGTCCACATGAATAAATTCGTGGACCGGACGAATGATAGGCATTTTTGAGTTAACATTAACAATTTGTATTTATTTATATAAACCTAATAAGTGTTTACATAACTTGATATAAATATTGTGTGATAACATATATGAATATTGTATGACCACAGGCAGAATACCGGTGAATGACTTAATACTGTCTAGTTATATGCTTGTACATAAACTTCTGTTATAGCAAAGCTGTGAGCAGAAAAAAATTCAAACTAGGGATAGGAACATGTCTTCGAAATTGTATTTAATTGTGTTATGTATGTAGAATTGTAAGATGAAACCCAAGTGGTCACTTGAGAAGAGTAATGGCGTTATATAATGTAAAATGTGTATAATTTACCCTGTATACTAGTATGGATTACTAGAACAGATCTGTGAATAATGGCTGGACAGTACACAATATGGAACCAGTCCTGGCTATCTGCTATGAACAGCAGAAGTGTGCAATACTCACTGCGAGAAGTAGGAGTAACACATGAGTGTAAGGGCGAATTTAATACTATTACTGTATAACTGGTTAATTTGGCGTGGTTTTTAATTTGGCGTTTTTTGGCGAATGCCCATCAACGCCAAATTAAAGAACGCATACAAATATGTCTACATAAAGATGACGTTGTTCTGACTGCTCCAGACGCCAAAATAAATACAGGGAAAATACTTTTTTGAAAAAAAAAACGCCAACTTAAGTACACGCCAAATTAACCAGTTATACAGTATTCTTTTTGTGCCCTAATTCCTGTATGGTAATTTGTACCCATGTATATATGTCACCATTTGGTATAAGGTGAAAAACCTATGAACTCACTTAGTAAGGAACTGAAGTGACATGACGCCTAGTACATGAGTTGGGGAAAAATTATGAATACACCCAGCAAGTAGCTGTAGTGTCCTGATGCTTGTCCCATAAGGTGTGGGAAATACCCTTTACGTAGTTTCTCCCTGTGAAAGGGTGAATGTAATACTACTATTTATTTGTATGATAATTCCTATATAGGAAATTGTAGCTATTTCAACGTAGGCACCTAGGTAAGAAACCTATGAAACCACTCAGCAAGACGCTGATTTGTCTTGATGCTTATTTCACGAGTTAGGGGGAAAACCCTTAATTATCATTTAGCCCCTAATGATAAGAGTATTCTCTGGATACAGGATGAGAGTGCCCTGATGACACAGAATGTCATATTACTTATTTTCTGATACAGGTGGAAAACCCGTAATATTAAATAAGGGAAACTTGTACTAGTGCCCCCACTTTGGTAGGGGAGAACCCTTAGAACCCTTATGGTGCTACACTCCTTACTATATACGTGCTCTATGCACCAACTAGAAGGTATTTTCTTTTACATCAGGTGTACTTTAGTGGTTGGCGGACAACCAACATTTAATGTTCTCATTATCCCTAATGGCTACCTCTGTAACAGGCAATCTAGTGCCTGACGTGATATGTATTATGTATTAACCGGGTGATTAGGGGAGTGTCATAATGAGACAAAGTGTCATATTATTTATCTCCCGACGCAGGTGAAAACCCTTAAATGGTTATAAAGGAAACGCCTGCGATAACTTTTGTAATGGCCTAGGGGAAAAACCTTTGTATGACTGGAGTGATACACCCACTACCACATATGTGCCCTCTGCACACACTAGTAGGTGCTAATATTTGTTTAGTTTCATGGTGTATGGTGGATAACCAATCAGTAGTATTCTCAGGGTTATTAATGACTAGTTTTGTAACAGGTACGTTAATGCCTGAATAATTATATAGTATGTATTGGACGTTTGAATATATTATTTGTAATTGTATGATTTTTGTGACAATATGTTACAGCCAATAAACAATTCAATTCCAGAGCAAATGGCAGCATATAGCACACAAGCTCTAAGCACTGCCTTATTTATGCTAGGTACCCATATTGCAGCTGGGTAGACTGAAGCAATATGGAATAAACATTTTAATTTTAAAGTTATCTTTAAACTTATCATAGTTCCAGACTATTTTACAAGATATCCAGACATGAGTGTGTTAAGGAGTTAGCCTTTTTGCAATATTTTGAGGAATCAGTAGATCTAGAAGTTTATTTATATTCCATACAATTTCATATTTACTAATTCAACATACAGTAACTGATTGATAGTGTTATGTTTAGACCACATATCGCTAAATGTTGTGAGAACTTGGGCGCCATGATGGACTCACATACCGTTGACTTGTCGCGAGATCTTGAAAGCGCTTTTGTTTTCTAATTACCATTTACCTTTATCTAAAAAGCGACAGGCTCGTCCCCTTGAGCATACCCAAAGAGGGAGTGCGACTGTCTATTTATTTATAACCTATCACTAGCTGCATTATTTTTGTTGGGTGTGAGTAATGCAAAAGGACGATGTCCATTTTCCAATATGTTGTTACAACACGAACTCAACTAACAAGTCTCCATATCTTATGATATATTTTGTATCTAAGGTATCTTATTATTTTCTATACATATTGAATATGTTTTTTGTAATGTAAAAATTACAGTCAATAAACAATCAATCAATCAATTAATCATTTGAATGAAGAGATTCTGAAAGCTCGCTTTCATCACACGTGAAAGTGGCCGCAGCACCTATTATGGCTGACGTAGTCTTGTTTACAAACGACCTCAACACTATTCCTTGGACTACTGCTCCGTTATAAGTGAGTCTATCAGGAAATGAAAGTAGCGGCACGCTTTGCTAGCTGACATTTATCATCCTAGTGCAGTCAGGCCTGAATTTAAGTTTGGGCACTGAGAGAGTAATTTGGGAAGATTGAGTTTTGACATCGCAAGCTATTAGGGAGGTCCCCCGACTCTAATACCAAATAGCATCAATATATGAAATGAATATTAGAGTCGAATAAGAGTCAACTAAAACTAGCAACTCAGATACGCAGTCACGGTGCAGTATGCATTATATATATATATATATATATATATATATATATATATATATATATATATATATATATATATATATATATATATCTTATATATATATATATATATCTTTTATTGACTGTAATGTTGATTACAAAAACAAGATATCATGTCTAAATATATACAAAAAGAGAACAAAAGACAAATACAAATAATAAATTAAAAGAAAACCGGGTACATTGACCAAATCCCTTTTAAAAACCAGCGCAGAGATATAACACAAAATCCAACTACAAAGTCTTATATTATACAGTAGGCAGTAGGGTCTCATCGCACTAAATCGAACGGAAGTACTGCGCTACATTCAAATACATGACGTTAGATGGGATCGACTCTGTTACTTATTAAATCGATGGCATTGGTGGTATTGGGCATTAATACCACAAATCTAATAGTAAAATGTTTAGATTGCAGGGTACAGCTGAGCAAACAATTTTACTTATTTAATACATTGATGTTTGTGTTCAGTACTAGCCGGGGCCGACTCATGATATTGCCCATTTCATAAGAGACATTCCTCAAATAAATAGCCATGAACCACTGTGTTCCCTGTAAGAAGTATTTAATGTTTAAGTATTTATTTTATCAACGGAATCTGCTTTGCGGTTTCCCTACCGTGTTCATAATTTATTGATAAGAAATCAAAGGAGTTTCCAACGATCTCGCGACATGTCAATGATTGGTGAATCCAACATGGCTCCCGACGTCTTAAAAAACTTTACCGGCAATTATATGTGTACATTTTTTCAGTGATCAGATACAGGAATTGCAAAAACCTAAATATTTAGCGGCACGCATCCATATATATCCAAGTAAACGTCTATGCTATTATTTGAGCAAATGTGTTAGTAATTATTCGCTATGAGTGAAAGTCCATATACATTGTCAGGTCATAAGGACTTATAAGGAGGTGTGACGATGTTCATACGGTATTACCATTCAGTCAATAGCGAAAAAGTATATATATTAGGGTATTATATATAAGAGATCGCTGTCGGCTAAGTTCCTATTATATAGTATCCATTCGATTACTCAACTCGCACTTACTAGGGTAAGTTTCTAGGGTAATCAATGCCATGCGCAGTTGGAGCGAGTAACCGAACGGGCTTCGGACTTACTCGAGTAAAGTGTCATGGCGTCTACGATCAATGCGAAGCCAGATAAGGGACGTGCATTGTACTGGGTCGGGGCCTATTGTGTCACGTCGTTTGAATTCGCCCCAAGCACTGCAGCTGCCAAGCCGTCTCTGTAATTTAGATATTTGTGACGTATCTTGTGTTTGCTACTTATTCAAAATCAAAATAATAACTAATAAAAGAAGTACAAACATGGAGATAATTTTCGACTCAGATATGTCAAGCAAGTACGAGCAGAGCACTTGGAAACGACATACTGAAAAGAACTACAGAGTCTTGACAGCTTTTATCTGTTTATATATGGCAAGCATTTTTAGATTTTCTTTTCATTTTTTTAATACTTGAAATTTTTATTAATATTTTAACTAGTTATAGATATCAATAAATTATTCATAGATATTAGAAAATAATTGTAAATACTAGAAAACATCTTTGATATTTATCTTTGATTTTTTTATATTTATTAATAATCTACATTTTTTAATAAATATTAAGAAGTCATTTCTAAATAGAAAAGCATTTATAAATACCAGAAAATGATTAGTGAATACTAGAAAATGATTTTAGATACTAGGAAATGATTTATTAATATTAAAATTTGACTTCTTAATATTTATTAATGTAGATCGTTTATAATCATTGATATCAAAATATCAATTGTAGCTATTTGAAATGTTTCTTGTATTTACAATTATAGTATTTTCTCATATATATGAATTTATTTATCAATATCTATTACTATTTAAAAATACTGATAAATATTTTCAAATACTAAAAAATGCTAGAAGAAATCTCAAAATGCTTGCCATAGAAATTCATAGATAAGTACTAAAAAATGATTTATTAGTATTAGAAAACCATGCACATTCATAAATACAAATAAATCATTTCCTAGCATTTAAAATCATTTTCTAGTATTTATAAATCATTTTCTGGTATTGATAAATAATTTTCTAATATTAGAAAATGCTGCATTTACAAATATTAGAAAATGAACTATAAATACCAGAAAATGATATACAAATACTAGAAAATGATTCATAAATACCAGTAAATTATCTATAAATACTAGAAAATGATTTATAAGTATTTCCAATTTTATCACAATTTATAGAATTCATAAATGATTTTCTTTTATTTATAAATGATTTTCTGGTATTCATATATTATTTTCTTGTATTTGTAAATGCAGTATTTACAAATATTAGAAAGTATATTATGAATACCAGAAAATAATTTATAATCACAAGAAAATGATTTATAAATACTCGGAAATGATTTATTGATATAAGAAAGTGTGCTTGGTTTTCTTATACTGAAAATGTTTTTTTTTATTATTATATGATTTTCTAATATTTATAAATCATTTTCTAGTATTGATAAATCCATTTCTGGTATTCATTAATTCATGTTTTAATATATGGAAATGCAGTCATTTATGAATTATGGTAAAATTCAGTGTCTGCCTAATCACTGGCTAATACGATTTTCTCATTGTTTTAATAGTGCTTACGAAAGTATCAAAAACATTTTTTTTTCAGCATTTTACTGCAAATACGGCCAATCTTTTATTCATTTTCAAAAGTAAAACAATATTCGTTAAACCTTAGATGACCTAACACAAATGGATTCGAAACCAGCCGGTCAACCTGAACATGCTAGCCTCAACCAGCGACAACTAATAGCCGCTAATAGGCCAAAATTGGTGCTCTGGGCACCCCCAGCTGGTGGTGGAGATTTATATTCTCAGTAATGTTAAATCGATGCGAGTGCCCTGATTGGTCCTTGTTCCCACGTGCATTCGCGCTGATGCCTTATCTGGTACTCCTTACATGAGTCCAGCACTTAACTAAATGGCATATAGTAATTGGTCTCTTGCTACATATCCATTCTTTATTTCATCCAAGGTTAAACGTAAGTTTCGCCATGTCGTCCATGGTCACGCGTTGCATTGTGGGATGCCTACCCATGTAAACGACTCGGCGAGTGGTTTTTATGGGGCCAGGCACGAGTAAGCGCGAGTTGTGACGTCATCGCTAACCTGAAAGCTTTGGCGCTTACTCCGGCTTCACCCGGGTAATAATCTGACCGCTACCATAGTAAACAGCCACGAGTATGTAAATTAGGGTATGGACATCTACCCTTGGTTAGCATCGGTATGCCCACACTGACAGTGCCTTTTTTATATCCGATATTATACCACACCATATGCATAGTGGCCACACACCCATACTGTTGGTTTAGGCACCTACCTTTGAATTGTCAGCGCAACCATGACACGGTATGTGGCATCTTTTTTTATCGACGTCGAGGGAGAGAGAACTGCGGACTCATGAGCCGTTCATTACCCTTTCTTCATGTTGAACAAGGGGCGAGTTTTAGCGAGTGCGGTTGTCATCTATTACGTCACAAGCCACTTGATTAAACTGCCTGAGACACCTACATACAGGGACTAGTTTGAAAATAGCCAAGCACGCGATGTTTATCTTCCATAGTTCATAGTTAATTCAACCTTGCGTGAACCACTATCAATCGGTGGTTACAACTTTTTGAACCAAACCACGTGACTTGATTCAAACCAAGAGTGAACCAGCTCGTCAAAACGACTTTGGTACGAACCAGATCACGTGACTAGCGAGAACCGTTCTCGCCAAAAACGAGCCCCAGTAAGCGACGCGGCTCGGTGTCTTCCAGGTGGTCCAGAGTACAACCGATCCCACAGTTCTAGCGCCTCTATACAGGTGAGATCATGGCTGAACGACAGGTGGACACATCCATGGGTAGCTGTGATTTGAGACGATAACCTAGACGCGACGATGCGAAGCCGAGTAACCCCGAGGGATATCACAGCACAGCTTGCGAGGGCCTCATGTACCCTTATCACAGTCAACTGCCATCCACCAATCAGATGCCGAGAAAGCGTGCTTGCGCTCTCCTGTTCAATACACTTGTTAAGGTAGAACCCTACCCGATACCCGGGTCATTTTTAAAACTTGAATATCTGAAAACTGAGTTAAATGTGGACAACGGCACTTATGCTATTGTATAGCTTACATCTCAAAGTTACTGAATAATGATAAACTTATCAATCATCTGCTATTTTGAGTTGATATGACACCCTTTACGCACATATATGCCTGTGTTTCGTTTTTTGGCAAAATGTCAAGACTCACCTTTTACTTGAAAACCAAACTCTACCATTTGGTCATTCATGTCTTTGGTAAGGTGCAAGGTTCTACCTAAACCGGAAATCTGTACGATGAGTATGTTAAAAAACATTTTTGAATGTTCCCATATGCCTCAAAATTACTAACAGCATGTGGTTTACATAGTAAATGCTGATTTTCAGGTCCTGTCAGAATTCAAGGTAGCTGTGACATGACCTTGCACCTAGACGATCTGTCATATTCTAAAGTACTGGCTTCGAAGGAATCTGCATGGCTAAAGCAGACAGCCATGTCGTTGGGGAGCAATGTGACAAGGAAAACCCCAAGGGACCTTCCTTTTGTGCTCTTGTGGTTACACCATTACAATGTTGCCAGCTCGAGATTCGTGGCGAGTGAACACTGCTCATGTGTCATCTTTTGTTTTGATATACATCCTTAGGGGCCAGCCAAGGGCACCACCTAGTGGTGAAAATCTTAACTTTCACATTAAGGTGATAATTTAGTACAGCAAGATCCTCACCACTAGGTGGTGTCTTTGGCTGGCCCCTAAGCATGGATATCAAAACAAAAGATTGCACATGAGCAGTGGTCACCTCCATGAATCTCGACCTCGCAACTTTGTATTGTGCTACGACCACAAGCACAAAAGGCGGGTCCCATTGGGCCCTCCGTGTTAAATTGGTCCCAAACAACATGGGTGTTTGCTTCGACCATGCAGATTCCTTCGAGATAGACCATTTTGAGCAATATTTTCATCTCATTTTTTGGCTGAAAGTGAATAATGATACGGTCTTCGAAGCCATTGAATTTGAATATGACAGATATGAATCCCCTCTAGGTGCAAGGTCATGTCATAAGTACCTCGTAGTATGACAGGACCTGAAAATCGGCATTAACTACGTAAACCACGTGCTGTTAGTAATCTTGAGGCATATTGGAACATGCAAAAATGTTTTTCACATACTCATCGTGCAGATTCCCTGTTTAGGTAGGACCTTGCACCTTATCAAAGACATGAATGATCAAATGGTAGAGTTTGGTTTTCAAGGAAAGGGTGAGTCTTGACATTTTGCCAAAAAACGAAACACAGCCAGATATGTTGGTAAAGGGTGCCACATCAACTCAAAATAGCAAATTATTGAGTTTATCATTATTCTGTAACTATGAGATATAAGCTATACAATAGCATACGTGCCGTTGTCTACATTTAACTCAGTTTTTAGATATTTAAGTTTTAAAATTGACCCAGGTATCGGTTAGGGTTCTACCTTAAGGTGATAATTTTGTACACGTAGATAATCACCACTAGGTGGTGTCCTTAGCTGGCCCTTAAGAATAGATATCAAGACAAAAGATTACACATGAGTAGTAATCAAATCGCCGCGAACCTCAACCTAGCAACTTTCTATTGTGGTACGGCCTAGTGAACAAAAGGCAGGGCCCTTTGGGTCTTCCGTGTTAAATTGGTCCCAAACAACATGACTGTCTGCTTCCACCATGCAGATTCCTTTGAGATAGACCATTTTGATCAATATTTTCATCTCATTTTTTGGCTGAAAGTGAATAACGACGCGGTCTTCAAAGCGATTGTTTTAGCATATGGCAGATATGCACCGCCTCTAGGTGCGAAGTCATGTCACATGTACCTCGGATTATGACAGGACCTGAAAATCAGCATTAACTACGTAAGCCACGTGCTGTTAGTAATTTTGAGGCGTATGAGAACATTCAAAATGTTTTTAAAATACTCATCGTGCAGATTCCCGGTTGAGGTAGGACTTTGCATCTCACCAAAGACATGAATGATCAAATGGTAGAGTCTGATTTTCAGGTTAAGGGTAAGTCTTGACATTTTGGCAAAGAACGAAACACAGCCAGATATGTTCGTAAAGGATGCCCCATCAACTCAACATAGCAAATTATTTATAAGTTTATCATTATTCTGTAACTATGAGATGTAAGCTATACAACAGTATAAGTGCCATTGTCTACATTTAACTCACTTTTCAGATATTCGAGTTTTAAAAATGACATGGGTATCGAGTAGGGTTTTACCTTAAGGTAAGGGCTCGGCCTTTGTTCTCGTGGTCGTACCACACTATAAAGTTGCTAGGTTTAGATTGTGGCGAGTGTGATCACTACTCATGTGTAATCTTTTGTTTTGATATCCAGTCTTAGGTGCCGCCAGCCAAGGACACCACCTAGTGTTAATTATCTATGTGTACTCAATTATCACCTTTAACTCGTCTATGGTGTAGGATAGAATGGTTCATACGTATGCGATTTCAGTTATATACCCGACTTTTTTCGAGTCTTGTGATTGACGGAAGGCTGAGATAAAAAGTGCACAAAGGTTATACTCGGAGTGGCAGCATAGATCTGTCATCGGTAGAAGGGTCTCACCGTAGGTATGATCACAACTGATTTCGATCTCGCCCCGTGTGACCGGGTCTGCCCTAACTGCGTTGCCACTGTCTGCTAACTGTCTCTCACCATTGCCCGGGTTCGAATTCCGGCAAGTGATAAAGTTCACTGTGACTTGGAGTCAGGCAGTGATTTTCGCCGGGTACTCCAATATCCTCCCTCACTTACAAAGCAACCACTGGCTAGTCACGACCTAGCCGGATTATGGCAGAAAGAATGACAAAAACCGAAATTCTAAGGGAAATTCCTTTGCAACAGGAATATGAACGATGTTAGGAAGCACGATCGTATCAACCATTCCTCACAAAGCGAACACAAGGCAATCGCAACGTTCGACGCGTTTCTCGCACGGTATACAACCCATGCTTACGGCGCTTAGTGAGTGTGACGCTCTCGACAAACGATGCATGGCTGATGCGATCATAATTTGATAAAATTCTATATTGAGAAAAAAGCCAAAGACCGTTCCTGCTTGTACACAAAGCCTCTCTCAAATTCTTTGTAGTATGGTCTGTTAGTCTCCTAGATAGCATCAACAATTATAATTGGTCTGATTATAAGCATATAATATAAAATCCGCGATCATATATATTTGACATTTCAAAACTGTCATCAAGATCCAGTCAAAGCATACAAACATACATGTACTTTCCTCTTTATTGCAGTCATTGGTTAGAATTCCCCAAGTAACGGACCCTAATGCCCTGCTACAGTTCAGACATTTAATTCCTGCACCAGTTGACCGGACGTCTACCAGTGCTCAGTTGTACAAATACAAAAGGATGACTTGTCAGAAATTAAGCCAAGCACATCAATGACCCACGTAGCTGGCGTACACATCATTCTCTCCTATCTGACCAGTGCTGCCCTCTATTGCCGGATCTTCTACGTGGCCTTCATGAATCCATGCCATGAAAACGGGTGGCAACCGGGCGTGCAGTCGTGTGTTATATGTTCGGGCTGCCCAAACAATTAGTGCAGGAATTAAATGTCGACACTGTAGCTGTCTTTCACTCCTTGCCACATTTGAATACCGGTCGCAAGATGTGACAAAGTTGCCATTTTGGCCTTTTCGAAGGGTCTCTAAAAAAAGGCCAGCGACCAAAGTCTAATAGTGAACGCAATATTTGATTCTTAATGGACTAAATGGTATATGATTGCCCTTAAATTGTATCTATGGTATTTAAGCATTGCCATATATGGCAATGATTAAGTACCATTCACCACATACTCATGCCAATAAATAGCCAAAAACCTTTTTCTTTTTAAATAACATGCCTTTATTCTTATCTTATTTCTAATCGCTAACACTTTTTTGTATTTTTTCAAAATAATTTCAACGAAATGAACCATGTTTATGCTATCAAAATTTCTTCATTACTTTGAATGAGATTATGACAAAGAATCAGTCACTTTGAGTTACTGCCGTAAGAAAAAATGACACCTGTTGCACCCCAACCCTAAGATCAGAAAATAGCCGAAAATGATGAAAAATCAACAAAAAATCTTCGGAAAAGGGTCTTTTTACCTTAGGTAAGGAGCTAATTGCTTAAAATGTACAGTGTATTTAAACCTAGATCAACAGTATTTTCAGGGCTATGCAAGTATACTGTGTGCATAATGTACAGGGGAGATGATTTGTTAGCCAATTTGATAGTCAAATAGGGCCATTTGAAAGTACCTGTTTGACCATAAAATAGGTATATTGTGGTCATTCTCTCAGTTTTTGCAGATCAGTATCTCACAACTTACTCAACTTCCTATGAAAGGCTTGCGGGTGGTTTTATTTGAAAGGTGACATGTATAGGCACATTTTGAACCTAAATTATGATGGTGCATTTGCCCTTTAAGGTGCTTCAGTGGGGGCTTAGAAACTGTAATTCGACACCCCTAGAATACAGCCTGTATGTCCATTATATCAGAGAGTCTATATAATGCATAGGTGCAGGCGAGTATAAGCCTGCATGAAGACCATAATATTAAACTCCTGGATAGTGCAAAACAAATGAAAATATTGATCAAAATAAAAGGAAAATAACAACACCCAAACGTTTTAATTTGACGACCAAGTTATGGTTTTTGAAGTCCAATATGGTTTATGTGTAAACATACCCTGATGCATACCGCAAAATAAACTCATATGATGCTGCCGACTCTATACAGTTTATGCCTGAAGTGATCATGTGTACTAAAATCACTAACTCGGTAGCCATTTGCATTGTTTGCCCTGTCACTGAACGGCTTACATGACCACACACTCGGGTTAACAACTGTCTCATTAGTTACGATTGTGGTATGCCTGTGCAGGGTAATATGAAGAACATTGTACGCCAATAAAACTAAAATTTTGGGTTGTTGTTTATCTTATAATTGCAAAACGACACTAGTGTGAATTAGATTTGTGCTGCCTGCCATCTATTATTGCTAGGGCCAGTTAATAGTATAGTATAGAAAACAGTTATTGCTTGGCTTGTTGGTGGATAGTGCAGATTATCACCCCGAGAATGAATTATTTCCCGATGGCAATGCCCGAGGGAAATAATCCCCTTCGAGGGGTGATAATTTGCACTATCCACCAACATAACAGGCAACAACTGTGTTGTTATACCAAACATTTTATAGGCCTAAGAGGTGGCAAAATCGTAGGACAGGGCCAGAGCTGATTTCAATGTTCAGCAGCAGCATTCATTTAATAAATAGGCTAATGAATTGGTGCACCATGCAGTGTACTTAAAACTATAATTGTAATCGCCTTTTCCGTTGAAGAACTCTTGTAACCACCTGCTAAATGTTTCGGCAAGCTAATATTATAATCATTTCAGTTTTATCAATAGTTAGTCAACCAGCCCACCACATTTCACCCGGTCTTATTAATCAAATGCGGCCGGCCGCCATGGAATAGGTTAGATTATTGACTGGCAATTATTTACCTGCGTGTGCTATTATTGCACTTTCTGGTGGATAGCGTGAATCATTGAATGACTCCTAATATAGGGTGAGGTATAATTATATGCTTTATTTACTGCACTATTGTACACAATCATACAAAATACATATACAGGTGAACTTGGATATGACAGACTCAGTGGGACCAGGAAAATTGGTCCGTCATATGCGAAATCCGTCATATGCATATGATGGACTTAGTCCGTCATATGCAAGTGTGTATCTTATTGCATTGGGGACCTCAGTTGATCTCTATATAAAAGTCAAAACAGCGAAAGAATATGTCTGGCTGGATTTTTATTATACATATATTTGTCTGCTGAGAAATACCAGACAATGTGAACTGAGTTCTGTCTGGCCGAACGTAACTCAGCACATGTGTTAGTCTCGGCGAGAATAAGCCGACTGCTAGACACGTGTTTGTCCGTCATACACAATGCTAATTACATAGTAAATAGCATCGTGTGTGCCGTGATATTGGTCCGTGGTAGCCAAGTTCCGGCATACGGAATCCGTCCTATGCATGGTCAAATACACATAGTTAATATGCATGGGACTGGGACCAAGCATATCGTCCGTCATAGCCAAAAGTCCGTCGTACAGTGGTC
>OZ012695.1:21829558-21839558 GCA_963942565.1 Maea johnstoni | reverse complement strand
ATTTTTAAAAGAATTTGTTAATAATTCTTCTCTCTTTCGTAAATATCAGCAAACTGAGGGTCAGTTGTTTAAACCAACTGTACTACTTGGTGTGGGATCTAGATTTATAGTGGCTGAGGCTCACATACAAGCTTCCTAGCACGCTGCTGACGTCATGAAGCCACTAGGACCCCTGGTGCTCAGAGACCACTTCAGTGGCTGGGATGTCATGAGAGGTCAGTCAGGATAGCTCTGAGAAAAACTAAAGATGAATTTTTAAAGCAGATAACATTTTCTTTCACACCAGGTTTGATTTGATTCTTATATAATTACATCTGCTCTATCTAAAGAACCCCAAACTAAAAATAATTAGACCGCTCCTTTAACAAACGGCATATAGACATTAACCAGAATAGTGTGTGTGTGTGTGTGTGTGTGTGTGTGTGTGTGTGTGTGTGTATATATATATATATATATATATATATATATATATACACTCTCGCTGTATCTCTGTATCTATATGTCTGTATGTACACACATTTAGCCTCTTGTAGAGTAATTAGGACTGACTTCGGCAACCAAAGATCGGAAAACATCATTAGCAGGTGTCATTACTGTTATTGATATGATTATTGTCTTGTCTAAATGCGCTACTGTGAAGATGATTACGTATTAATATGAGGCAACGTTACTTGTCATGAAAGATTATCACATATACCCCAAAGCCCCATCATAACATACGTACTGCTGCTGCCCAGGGTTACACCATGACACCACATGCAAGAAAGAGTACATCTATCCCTACATCTGCGAATATTTGCTTATTAAGATATGAACAGGCCTCTATAACTTCCAGTTGTAATTATATGTCTGCGTATTACAAGTGATGAGTCGGCGGGTCTATTCAGAGAGCAATATGGCACAGCTGAATGCATCGCTTTCACAGGAGACACCATTGCTTTCATCAAACACATCTGAAGAATTTACAGCTTTTGTGATCTTTACTGGAATCATACTTGCCCTTTATATCTGTTTCTCCAATGGACTTGTCATTGCCAGCGTACTTAGGTACAGTCAACTGCAAGGCACGAAGAACATCTTCATCGTCGCACAATCGGTTGCAGACTTTTTGGTAGGTGGGGTCATTATCCCAATCCGCTGTGTACAGGAGCTACTTGTCAGAGAGAAATGGGATCTCTGCCGTGCACTGATCATAACGGAACTATATTTTACTTTAATTTCAATTTTCACGGTTTTTGCGATATGTGGGTGCCGATACATACATGCCATATTTCCGCTACGCTTTGGCACGCTGGTGACCAGACAAAGGTGTCTTGCTGTGATCGTCCTGATATGGGTGTACTCATCTTTGTTGAGCATCGCTGCCGGTATTGATAAGAAAAACACAATGGAAGACGTGCACAATGAATTGCCAGAGTCGGTGTTTCAGCCGTGTTTTTCCTACATGGTCATAAAACGAGGGTACTTAGAACTTTTCGGCGTACACATCATTCTGTCCTATCTGACGAGTGCTGCCCTCTATTGCCGGATCTTCTACGTAGCCTTCAAAGCGCGGCGGCAGATCATCGCGCAGATGTCAGTGGTGAACCACCAGGCGGCGGTGGACTTCAAGAGGGAGAGCAAGATCAGCCAGAAGATGGCGCTGGTGCTGGGGGTGTTTGCTGCCTGCTGGTTTCCACGCATGATTGTGCCTAGCCTATTCAGTTGGACGGCATGGACGCACGCCAACAAGACCAGGTTCCTGCTCCAAGCCCTGGCGTTCAGCAACTCTGGACACAATGTCTGGGTGTACGCCTTCAGCGATAAGCAGCTCCGTGAGCACATGCTCTCTCTACTACGGAGGAAGTGATCCACACTGACATCTTGTAGAATTTAACCCAATAAAATTAGAAAAACATTGCATCCCTGAGGAAGTGTGAAGAAACTAAAAGAGCTGCCCTGTAACAAAAAGATTCGAAACGAGAATTTCATACGCCTCATCCTCAACCCAACTATCTGCTTGCTTTCCTTAAGAAAAAAGGTCGGATCGAGACTTCAACGAACGAACAAGCGACGGTGCTATCAATAAGGGTGCTTTGCTATCGATTCTCTCTGCTAAAGGTTAATTGAAGTATATTACACATATGCATCTATTGCATATATATATATATATATATATATATATATATATATATATATATATATATATATATATATATATATATATTAATGGTTACACTAATGGTTACGATTTTAGTGAATTTGTCGTTGCAAAGTTCCAACGTGCCTGACTCCATGAAACAGGCGCTAGTCTCTCCGTTACTGAAGAAAGATGATCTCGACCCGGAGGTGCTCAAAAACTATCGTCCTGTAAGCAACTTATCATTCTCGTCAAATGTATTGGAAAGGGTAGTTGCAGCAAGGCTTACCAATTACATGACTATTAATCAGCTACATGAACCCATGCAGTCGGCATACAGAGCATGTCATAGCACTGAGACTGCACTTGTGTGGGTGCAGAACGACATCCTTCGCACTCTCGATCAGGGTGGGGCCGCCATCCTTGTGTTACTCGATCACAGCGCTGCTTTCGATACAATCGATCACTCTATCCTTTTATCTAGGATGGAGTCATTTCTTGGAGTTAAAGGATCTGCTCTACAGTGGTTCAAATCGTACCTGCTAGGCAGGAAACAGAGGATTAAAATCAATGATGACTTCTCCGAAAATCAGGAAGTCCTGTGGTCTGTACCACAGGGATCTGTGTTGGGCGCACTATTGTTCCTAATATACATCATACCTCTGGCACAGCTAATCCGATCCTATAGTCTGAACAATCATGGCTATGCTGATGACACCCACCTCTGCTTATCATTTAAAAAGACAAGTGATAACGCAATTGTCAAACGTGAAATCCTAAATCTTGAGAAATGTTTGTGTGACATTAGTGTCTGGATGTCTCAGAACAAGCTAAAACTCAACAATGACAAGACTGAACTCATTCTATTTGGCTCTAAGAATCACCTAGCTGAACTGAACATTAAGTCACTCTCTGTAGCGGGGACTGATGTGCCCGTTGCATCTGAGCCTGTGCTGAATCTGGGAGCTATGTTTGACTCTCAATTGATCATGGCACCCAATGTCAAAAGTGTTGTCAAAAAATCTAGCTTTCACCTTAGAAATATTGGAAAAGCGAGACATGTGTTAACAGAAGATGCCACAAAAACAGTGATGCAGTCACTGGTGATGTCTCGCTTGGATTACTGCAATGCTCTCCTAATTGGAATACAACAGGATTTGATTTCAAAGCTGCAGCGACTACAAAATAGTGCTGCAAGGATAGTATCGATAACAAGGAAGTATGAACATATCACACCTGTTCTCATCAAGCTTCACTGGCTACCAATCAAATTCTGCATCCAATTTAAGGTCATACTGCTGGTATACAAGGCGCTAGACTGACTTTCACCTAAGTACATCAAGGAGCTGCTCGTGCCTTATAAACCTAGACGCCATCTACGATCAGAAGCAAAGGGCCTTCTGGATGAGCCTCGGACTAGACTCAAATTTGGAGATCGCGCTTTCTCCATTAGTGCACCGAGATTATGGAATGCGCTTCCACAACACCTGAAGGATTCTACATTGTGTCAGGCCTTCAAGAAGTGTCTCAAAACACACCTTTTCAGGCTCACCCATTGAGGCATTGCTGACTATGACTCAAACTATGACAATGCACAGCGCTTTTGAACATCTTATGAATGGAAATGGCGCTATATAAATTACAATTATTATTATATATATATATATATATATATATATATATATATATATATATATATATATATATATATATATATATATATATGTGTGTGTGTGTATTTGTGTGTGAAGAACAAGAGATGCCTACTCAGCTTGAACGAAAATACGTTTTCCTACATGTTAAAGAGCGATAGGTCAAATTTAAAACTGTCTGTGAAAAATATTTTTCTGAATATTGCTGTGGTCATGCATGGACGAAAAATAGGAGTAGTATTTATCATACATTAACTTTTATGTCCGCTTTTTAACAATGCATTAGACCACCGTATAGATGCCCGTATGCCTGTATACATCGGAAATATACATTCAATCAATAAGATGGAATACTGTAGAACACATATATGACGCGTGTCCCAAATATAGCAAATGTGGGAATTTTCGCATCATAGCGTATCTTTATGTTAGCGATGGTAGCCGCCACTGACAGCGCCAGTACAGTAAGAAAAAGTACAGCGTTTTTGTATATAGGGAAGTGGAAGCACACGCTATGTACGCTATATATAAACAGACGCTAACATTGTGTGTTCTACAGTAATTAGCACATCATTTACCTGTGGCTGTCGTCTACAAAGGATTTAGCTATTGTAAGGACAACACTATACTGAAAGTCCATGTAATTGTCTATTTTCTTGCAAAAACCATCAGTCATAACATTCTAGCAAAAAGGAAATTCGTACACACAATGAAATCATTAGCGTAGAGCTTGCCCAGCTATGTCAAGAAATATATCCTAGTGAATACCTCAGACTGGTACCTGGTAAAGGAATTGTGGGTTGGACATTCAATGATATGAGCCCAATCCCGGCGGGGGCACTCAGGGATAGAGGGGGCCGCACCCGCGTTACCTACAGTACAGACATTTAATTCCTTCACCAGTCGACCGGACGTCTGCTAGTGCCTGGTTGTACAACCGCCCATGCATAACATGTCAAAAAATAAGCCAAGCACTCGAATGACCCTCATAGCTGCGAATCAAAGCTAGGGTCAGTTATCAGGTCAGGGTTCCCATTCATGCCCATGAAATTGCGTGGCATTCGGGCATGCGGTCGTGTATTATGCCCGGGCTGCTCAAGCATTTAGTGCAGGAATTAAATGCCGGCACTGTATTTCGCGGAGGAAGGGGTCTTTTTTAGGACTTCCGCATGTCCGCGATTTTGTAAAAGAAGGGTACCTTTTTGTACCCAGATACGAAGAATGGGGGTTGAAAATCCCCTTACGAAATATACGCGGCTCTGACGCCTAGTGACTCCCGAAGTGACTGGGCTTCCGAGTCTGTAGTTCAACTATATTGAACCTTACTTATGCATCTGATGTTGTTAGTGTTGATGTTTATGTCTGAACTACCGAGTCTGCTGCCGCTAAACGGGCAGAGGATTATAAAATCTAAAGTTAAAATATGTGTTCCCGTTTATCCAATGTCAGTGTTTTGATAAAAGAAGGGGTGTTTTTTTAGTGGAAAAAGTCAGCGTTTTTTAAAAATAAGGGTGCTTTTTTGGCCAGAAATCAGTGCTTTAGGGGTATTTTTAAATTTTGATAACGAGCGTATGCACCCCCCTAAATACCTGAGTGCCCCCGCCGGGAGCCCAATATGGCAGATTTCATCTGAGCACGTCTGGGCAATGTATCCAGACACCCTGGGGGCTAAGAAAGGAGTCGGCTAGATGCCTTATCCCCATCCATATACAGGATAGGTTTCTCCTGTTGAGTATTCCTGGGTGGTAAAGGGGCCTGCAGGTCCAGTAAGACCAGTGGGCAGGCACATTACGTACTGTTTTCCATTTAGGATTGAAAGTTGTATCTGTAATTCTCATTGTAAGCCACCTGGTGGCGCACATTTACCTATCCCTGCTGTGCTATGATTTCCCCGATTTCAAACAGGTTTTGGGGTTTTGTTGTTATTCACTATGATTTTGTAACCGGATGTTACAGCAAATAAACATACAATACACACACACACACACACACTCATATATATATATATATATATATATATATATATATATATATATATATATATATATATATATATATATATATATATATATATATATATATATATATATATATATATATATATATATATAAGAGGTGAGGATGCGCAACAATCAGAGACTGTGCTTGGCTAACCATTGCCAATGATGCCCTTTTATAAGTAGATTGGAATAGAGTGATCGGTTAGAGTGTTGACCAAATGTTAACTTTTGCTTGATTGAATTAAACTGTTCAACTATAACTTTATCAAAGTCGTAAATAGTTTAAAATATTTCTATTGAAAGAAATATTCTTTATTTTGTCACATTGCGGAATTAAGTACTCTTTACACCTCTGTGGGCGTCTTCTCATCTTTCTTTATAGCCGCTCATGGATATCAATTGATATCATTGATATCACGCGAAAAACCGAAAAATCGGCTTTTCGTGAAAATTTTGTAGCGCAATATATACCTTTTATACAGCATAAATATATATATATATATATATATATATATATATATATATATATATATATATATATACATATATATATATATGTATATATAAATATATATATATATATATATATATATATATATATATATATATATATATATATATATATATATTTATATATAAATATATGTATATATATATAAACATATATATATACATATATATATACATATATATATATACATGTATATATATATATATATATATATATATATATATATATATATATATATATATATATATATATATATATATATATATATATATATATATATATATATATATACACTGTGGAACACACAATGTACGCGTCTATTTATATCTAGCGTACATAGCGTGTCGTTCCGCTTCGCTATTTTTTTCTAACTGTACTGGTGCTGCCAGCGGCGGCTACCGACTTGCTAACATAAAGATACGCCACGATGCGAAAACTCCCCGATTCGCTATTTTTGGGACATGCGTCATATGTGAGTTCTGCAGTACATATATATATATATATATATATATATATATATATATATATATATATATATATATATATATATATATATATATATATATATATATATATATACACTCGCTGTATCTCGGTATCCATACATCTGTATGTACACCTTTAGCCTTGTGTAGAGTAATTAGGACTGACTTTGGCAACCAAAGATCGGAAAACATCATTAGCAGGTGTAATTACTGTTAATGGTATGATACTTGTCTTGTCTAATGAACTACTGTGAAGATGATTGCGTTGTAATATGAGGCAGGAAAGATTATTACATAATTACCCCCAAAAGCCCCATCATAACATAAGCCATACGTACTGCTGTTGCCCAGGGTTACACCATGACACCACGTGCAAATAAGAGTACATCTACCCTTACACCTGCGCATATGTGCTTATGAACAGGCCTCTACAACCTCCATTATTAGGAACGTCTATTAGGAGAGCATTATGGCACAGCTGAATGCATCGCTTTTAAAGGAGACACCATCGCTTCCATCAACCACATCTGAAGAATTTACCGTTTTTGTGATCTTTACTGGAATCATACTTGCCATTTACATATGTTTCTCAAATGGACTTGTTATTGCCAGCGTACTTAGGTACAGACATCTGCAAGGCACGAAGAACATCTTCATCGTCGCACAGTCGGTCGCAGACTTTTTGGTAGGTGGGGTCATTATCCCAATTCGCTGTGTACAGGAGCTACTTGTCAGAGAGAAAGGGGATCTCTGCCATGCACTGATCATAACGGACCTATATTTCATGTTGAATTCAATTTTCACGGTTTTTGCGATATGTGGGTGCCGATACATACATGCCATATTTCCGCTACGCTTTGGCACGCTGGTGACCAGACAAAGGTGTCTTGCTGTGATCGTCCTGATATGGGTGTACTCATCTTTGTTGAGCATCGCTGCCGGTATTGATAATAAGAACGCAATGGAAGACGTGCACAATGAATTGCAAAAGTCGGTGTTTCAGCCTTGTTTTACCTATATGGTCATAAAACCAGGGTACATACAACTTTTCGCCGCACACATCATTCTGTCCTATCTGACCAGTGCTGCCCTCTATTGCCGGATTTTCTATGTCGCCCTCAAAGCGCGGCGGCAGATCATCGCGCAGATGTCAGTGGTGAACCACCAGGCGGCGGTGGACTTCAAGAGGGAGAGCAAGATCAGCCAGAAGATGGCGCTGGTGCTGGGGGTATTTGCCGCCTGCTGGTTTCCACGCATGATTGTGCCTAGCCTATTCAGTTGGACGGCATGGACGCACGCCAACAAGACCAGGTTCCTGCTCCAAGCCCTGTCGTTCAGCAACTCTGGACACAATGTCTGGGTGTACGCCTTCAGCGATAAGCAGCTCCGCGAGCACATGCTCTCTCTACTACGGAGGAAGTGATCCACACTGACATCTTGTAGAATTTAACCCAATAAAATTAGAAAAACATTGCATCCCTTTCTTTCCTTCGTGTTGATCTTTCCATCACAGTTGTGAAATTTAGATATCCCTAGACTCTAATTGTGTATAGGAGCTCATGCTATCAGTATTTCAATCCAAAACACTTTCACCCTGTTATGCGAACCTGTTAAAGATTGAACCCTATATAACTTTTCAACTATGTAATTGCTGATATGTTGATCATCAAGAGGAAGTGTGAAGAAACTAAAAGAGCTGTATGGAAAAGATTCGAAACGAGAATTTCATACGCCTCATCCTCAACCCAACTATCTGCTTGCTTTCCGTAAGAAAAAAGGTCGGATCGAGACTTCAACGAACGAACAAACGATGGTGATATCAATAAGGTTGATTTGCTATCGATTCTCTCTGCTAAAGGTAAATTAAAGTATATTACACATTTGCATTTATTGCATATATATATATATATATATATATATATATATATATACATATATATATATATATATATATATATATATATATATATATATATATATATACATATATATATATATATATATATATATATATATATATATATATATATATATATATATATATATATATTAATGGTTACACTAATGGTTACGATTTTAGTGAATTTGTCGTTGCAAAGTTCCAACGTGCCTGACTCCATGAAACAGGCGTTAGTCACTCCGTAACTGAATAAAGGTGATCTCGACCCGGAGGTGCTCAAGAACTATCGTCCTGTAAGCAACTTATCATTCTTGTCAAAAGTATTGGAAAGGGTAGTTGCAGCAAGGCTAACCAATTACATGACAATTAATCAGCTACATGAACCCATGCAGTCGGCATACAGAGCATGTCATAGCACTGAGACTGCACTTGTGCGGGTGCAGAACAACATCCTTCTCACTCTCGATCAGGGTGGGGCCGCCATCCTTGTGTTACTCGATCTTAGCGCTGCTTTCGATACAATCGATCACTCTATCCTTTTATCTAGGATGGAGTCATTTCTTGGAATTAAAGGATCTGCTCTACAGTGGTTCAAATCGTACCTGCTAGGCAGGAAACAGAGGATTAAAATCAATGAGGACTTCTCCGAAAATCAGGAAATCCTGTGGTCTGTACCACAGGGATCTGTGCTGGGCGCACTATTGTTCCTAATATACATCATACCTCTGGCACAGCTAATCCGATCCTACGGTCTGAACAATCATGGCTATGCTGATGACACCCAGCTCTGCTTATCATTTAAAAAGACAAGTGATAACGCAATTGTCAAACGTGAAATCCTAAATCTTGAGAAATGTTTGTGTGACATTAGTGTCTGGATGTCTCAGAACAAGCTAAAACTCAACAATGACAAGACTGAAATCATTCTATTCGGCTCTAAAAAACACCTAGCTGAACTAAACATTAAGTCACTCTCTGTAGCAGGGACTGATGTGCCCGTTGCATCTGAGCCTGTGCGGAATCTGGGAGCTATGTTTGACTCTCAATTGATCATGGCACCCCATGTCAAAAGTGTTGTCAAAAAATCTAGCTTTCACCTGAGAAATATTGGAAAAGCGAGACGTGTGTTAACAGAAGATGCCACAAAAACAGTGATGCAGTCACTGGTGATGTCTCGCTTGGATTACTGCTCTCCTAATTGGAATACAACAGGATTTGATTTCAAAGCTGCAGCGACTACAAAACAGTGCTGCAAGGATAGTATCGAGAACCAGGAAGTATGAACATATCACACCTATTCTCATCAAACTTCACTGGCTACCAATCAAATTCC
>OZ012695.1:21810835-21825835 GCA_963942565.1 Maea johnstoni | reverse complement strand
AATATAGTAGAAAAGCATCATTTCTACCCGAAGTTAGTGTGGAAAAACATTATCTTGGAAAAAGGATGGCAACTGGAAAATTTACACTATAGAATTGAGAAACAGCTGCATAAGAGCCTGGATATTCTCTGTGGAGTTAGCCCTGTAAATAGATATCTATAAATAGAGATACTATGTTTAGAGAGATTGGTGTGATTTGTGACGAATTTGGCTTTGAAGTTTTTGACAATAGCTATGATATGCTCTATACCATACTTGGTAGACCACATGTCGACCTGAGTGAAAATCACATGGAGAAAATCTGGCTAGTCATATTGAAGTCAGTGTCTGTCATGTATAAGAAGAATATGAAATATAAGAGGGGTATAGGGTAAGATAGTCTAGTACCTCCTTAATGATAGTCACTTAAGGCAATGCGACACACCCACACCCCTGGATTTCGACTCTGTCCTCTGATTTAACATTGACGCACCTGGATACACCTGTAAATATGTTATGCTTTTCTCGTTTATTAGTTACCATATCTTGTTTTTGTTCTACTCCATAACCCAATAGCGTTTTGGCTTTGTCGCTTTTACATATGCGCGGCATTGTGAAGGGCTTTCTTATGGTGCCCTTGCAAGGACCCCCTGGAACCATTCGTAAAAGGAAATGGAATTGCTTCCCGGTTCCAGATTTCCATCTCGTCGTGATATGAAATTAGCTGGTGAAAGCCACGTAAACTGCAATCCTTATATAACTCTAATGTGCAATGAGAGGTACGTGTATATTGATAAATCAGATACATGTATCTGATTTATCAATATACACGTATGTATTTACATTGTAAACTGACCATCACCCCTGCTCATCCAATTCATCGCTTATCGTGTGGTTTATATACAAGGGCAAAGTATCCCGCTTTCTTTATCTAGTGAAGAAGCAATGTTCTATAATTCATATCAGTGTCCAACCTGAATACGTCATGGTTTTACATTATGGCTATATATATTGCATTTTAATAGGAGTCATTTGTATCTTAGTGCACTCACCTGGACTGCCCTATAATATGATAAATAAAAGAATACATTTATCATATTTTTTGAAAAAGTGCAAACCAATTATTGATAAATATAGTAGGGCTAATTTGAATTTGATTTCGCGGCTCAAGACCAATGACTTTGAAGCGTTACATTTCTTAAGTTGCTGAGAATGTCTCAAGCTTTTTATATCCTTCGGTATAGACCAGATTTATGATAAAGAAGTCTGAGGTCACATTAATAATGGCATCTCAGTTGTCCGTGTTGACAACGCGTAGATAAGTGCTATGAATAAATGTATATGAACTGCGCAGATGGAACCAGCTTAGAAGTTATGAAATGCACTATTTTTAGTATCACGATTCTATATCTAGCTATTTGGCCAGGTTTTACGTGGATAGCAAATGACATTGATGTGCTGAGCATTTACACCACAAAGTAGTCCCATTCGGAAAATACTAAAAAGATATACAAGTCCCAAAGGGTCTTTCGTTTAGATAAGCACCATTATGACATTTACGCTGTACATCTATAGAGCGAACATGCCGGCCCACTGATAGTGATCCTGTGGGCTCTCTGATTTGTAAAAAGGGACATATGATGACGTCATCCTTTGGTGAAGGAAGAAAGGAATGGGTTTTATTACGTCGCTTCCAACAGCTTAGTTCATATCGCGACAAGATAGAACCCCGAAACCGGGAAGAAATTCCCTTCTCTTCAGGAATATTTCCAATGGTTCTTACAATTTCAGAAGGACCATAGACAGCCTTTCACAACGCCGCACATTTATATAGCGACACGGCCACGAATTCATGTAAATATCGCCCTAGGGTTGCGTACGATCAAATATTACACGGAATAAATAACGGTATTGGCATATTCCAAACGCACTCTATGACATATCAATGTCTTGGTATGTTTCACAAACAATAGATTTACGTGTTAATCCATTCATATCTGGTCTAAGTGCGCACATGTTCTGACAGATGTAAAAACATCTTGTTAATAAGGCATGAATAAGAGAAATATGTGATTGAAAGCTATGCGTGTTGGGTTCAATAACCTCTCTTCATATTTGTCCATATGATGCTTTAATGAATTAGTCATATAATAAATTGTCAGAGCAGGTACAGTGCTGACATTTAATTCCTGCACTAAATGCGTGGGCTGACCGGGCATAATACACGACCGCACGCCCGATTTTCAGGGATGACCCCACAACTGAACGTAGCTTCTTTCTTCAAGCTACGTGGGTGATTGGCGTGCTTGGCTTAATTTTTGACATGTTATCAAAGTGAGTTTGTACAATCAGGCACTAGCAGACGTCCGGTCGACTGGTGCAGGAATTAAATGTCTGTACTTTATACACTTGCGATGGGAATTGGTTTCTCAACCTCGAATACCTGCTGCAGGATGATGTCGATTGCACGCAGGAATTCGCGTTGTTATGTTATGACGCTTTCACTGTCGTAGCGACCACAACACCGTCTGACTGTTTTGATGATAGGGACCCTAAAGGCTCACATACATATCAGCTTATATGAAAGTAATACACTTCAAGAACAGGATGCTCCCCTTCATTTTCTCTCAGTGATCCCATTAGGGGAGATGTTTGCATATTGCCATCATCCTGCCCAGTCCCTGGCAGCGGCCATGTTTTTCAATTGGGTGGAAATCTGCCCCTAGCTCTGTGCTTATAACACTGACCACAACAGGGGGTGATGACCCGGATTCACAATGGCGGTGGCCTTGGCTCAGAGGAGGTGCTATTCACTAATTGCAATTTTTGATTTATCCTTGTGTGGAGCTCTAGGGCTTCTCTGTTTATGACAGATGTTGAGCTACATGTATGTTCATGAACTTTCATATACACCTATGATTTGTTCTTCCCCAAGTTCCCCTTTAGCCCTCTTGCTGCGTGTAGCTAATTTTGTCAATGCAAAATGATGCAAAAACAGTGAAATGACTGAGACCCTGGAATATGGGTACTCATCTGAGAGTACTCAGTGAGAGCTTTCTTAAATGAATACCAACATGACAGGGTTTCAAAAATATGTGCGTCCTTGTGCTTTGGACGAAAGTAGACTCAGCATTGGAAGAGTTAGCCAAATAATGCTTGGGAGATTCGCTTGAAATTGTCATCTGGATCTATGATACTTTATATAATAACTTTGGAATTCAGGATAACTTTACAAAATGGTTCAAGGTCAGAGTTATTGGCATTATTCTGAGTAATATCCCACTTCAAATTTCTCCAACGTAGCCTTTTCCTGCTATAGTTTATCAACATTTTAGGCAGCTGATTGGGTTAACTTCCTAACGTCATGAAGGTATTGGAACATCATAAGAGGAGTAGCACCTAACTAATTTAAACTCGCCTTCAAATATTCTGAGAACTCATGCTCCATCTAGGTAAATAAAATCAAAACTAATAAGATCACATTCAAACCCTTTGTCCAATTGCGCGCTACTTATACTTATTAAATCTAGATGGCATTACACTTATAAAGCAAGGAAAATTGTGGTGATGGTATACGGAGACACACAGAGTGAAACCAGGAATGGGATTAAGTATAGAAACTTTGTGCTGGGAAAAAACAGAGTATAGGAGAGGTTAAAGTATGATCATGTGTAGGGGGGGGAGAATTGTCTATATGGTATATTTCCTAGTAGGACCGATGAAAGAGTAAGCAAGGGGGTGAGAGCCTTTCAATGCTATTGTGAGTATTGGGATTAGGAAAAGTGGGTTTATTATGCAATCTTTTGGACCATCATAACGTCGATAGTTACCTATGGGAGTAGAGCTGTGGGTGATGGGAGCGGATGAAATAGAAAGCTTGAGGAAATTTCAGAGGTTAATATAGAAAGGAGTTGTCAAAGGTGCCATAGGAGATCACCAAACATCATTGTGGTCCTCTGGGATGGATTAGTATAGATAAATTCATATGGGTAAGGAAAATGCTTTTACTGAGATCTCTTATCGTGCAAAAGGATGATGACGTATGTAAAGGGTTACTTGTTGGTTAGAATTAACAGAGGCTTATAACGGAACTATAGTAACAGCTGAAAGGAAAGAAAATTTTCAATATCCTAAAAAAGGATCTTGGGATTTTTTGTATGTGTATCAGGATAATATGAACTGGATGTTATTTCAGTAAGTGATCGTAGTATAATTATTTGGTCTAGAGTGTGGGCTAAGGAGGATGAAGAGTATGACATTATGGGTAGGAACACATCAGAGACATTTAATCTACAACGTGACTGATAAGCCATGCTGTCTGACATGTTGGTGGGCGATAGCATTGGTAGACAAAGGGATGATAAATGACTGTGAAGTGATGTCCACTTTGTCCTGTCCAGTATGCAAAGCAAACTACCTGAAAGCTAGCTACTGTAGACTTAAAAAGCATCCTTTTTGAGTAGAGTCTTGGTATGTGTATTTGGATAATATAAACTGTGTGTTATTTCAGTAAGTGATCGTAGTATAATTATTTGGTCTAGAGTGAGGGCTATGGAGGATGAAGGGCATGACATTATGTGTGGGAACATAGAACGGAGACATTTAATCTATAACGTGACTGATAAGCCATGCTGTCTGGTATGGTGGGCGATATCATTGGTAGACAAAGGGATGATAAATGACTGTGAGGTGATGTCCACTTTGTCCAGTTTAGTATGCAAAGCAAACTACCTGAAACCTAGTTACTGTAGACTTAAAAAAGCATCCTTCTTGAGTAGATTTTGGTATGTGTATTAGGATAATATAAACTGGATGTTATTTCAGTAAAAGTGATTGAAGTAAACTTATATGGTCTAGAGTGAGGGCTATGGAGGATGAAGGGTATGACATTATGTGTGGGAACACAGAACGGAGACCTTTTATCTATAACGTGACTGATAAGCCATGCTGTCTGACATGGTGGGCGATATCATTGGTAGACAAAGGGATGATAAATGACTGTGAAGTGATGTCCACTTTGTCCAGTCTAGTATGCAAAGCAAACTACCTAAAGGTTGTTACTGTATACTTAAAAAGGCATCCTTCTAGACTAGATTTTTGGTATGTGTATTAGGATAATATAAAATGAATGTTATTTCAGTAAGTGATCGTAGTAAACTTATATGGTCTAGAGTGTGGGCTATGGAGGATGAAGGGCATGACATTATGTGTGGGAAAATAGAACGGAGACCTTTGATCTATAACGTGACTGATAAGCCATGCTGTCTGACATGGTGGGCGATATCATTGGTAGACAAAGGGATGATAAATGACTGTGGGGTGATGTCCAGTCTAGTATGGAATGCAAACCGCTGGACGGCTAGTGACTGTATACATGTACTTTAAAAAGCATCCTTTTTGCGTAGAATGTGTCAGAATGCAATTTAGGTATTGAAGAGAATGTGTTACATATGATGATGCAGTGTCCACGTTTTAATTATATCTGAGAAGAGATGTTTGACAGGTCCGTGTGGCGGAGACTATGAATGACGCAAAACAAATCTTTTATATACTGATGAGTAAACATCCACAAGAAATACGTTTGTGGTGATATTTGAAATCTGGCAAAAAGTGGGAGGTGCATCGCAGGGATGTACCGGCGTGCTATCTCCAGGCGCTGAGTCTAGCTAGTGGTTTTGAATAGAGACGGTGGTTCTGTGAAATACCTTAACATATGAGATATGCAATATTTGGCATACGGGTATCTTAGCTTTAAGAGGGAACCTCCAACAGAGTCCGCCAGATGGGCAGGTGCACATATGTATATAATGAGGGTATATATCTAACGTTTCTGTCATGATGTAAATATAGTAATGGATCCTTTTGAACAGATATATTTTGTGTTTTATATAGCAAGAGGCCAACGTTTTCTTTGTACTTCTGGTGTTCTTGAGTTGAATGTTTTTTCTTTGAAGTTTGGTGGTACACGGCAAAGGAATTACAGATGTCAAACGGTTGACAAATATTTCGGTCGACCGTTTGCTGTCCGTTTGTGCACAAACTGTTGACCGATATATCGATTAATAAATGTTCCTGTGCACTATTTGTGCAATGGGACATTTGTGCACAAATCGTCAACCGAACATTTGTGCACAAACGGTTGACGCATATTTTGATCGACCGATTGCTGTCCATGAAATATTTATGTGTAACAAGATATAGATGAAATGAATAATATATAGATGTATATGAAAATCCTTGTTGACCGTGATACTTATTCTACGTTACAATACCCCATTGAAATTGGTATGCCCCTTATTAGCATTCGGACAGCAAACGGTTGACCGATGTTTTAGTGCACGAACGGTCGCATGGGCAGATTTATATCAATTTGATGTCCGCTTGATGTCCAATTGCTGTCCAACTTTTTAGCTGTGTACTTTGTTAATTATAGTTCCATGTGTTATTATGAAAATGCTGTACTATGTATGATTTTTGTTCTTTATAGGCGCTGTCAATAAAATACAATAAAATACAATTAAATCAAATTAAGAACTGTTTAAGTCTGTTTTCGTAACCGCTGTACTTACCTGTAGCGTTGACCTGTCCATGGTGGACAGTGGTATTTACTGCTTTAGGGTCACATGGCTGGATGAAGACCACTGTTAGCGTCAATGCCAGGGCATAAACGCACCATTTTGAGGTCCGTATCATATTCCCCTTACTTACAACTTCAACTGACACCTACAAGAGAGAAATTCCCATTAACCCATGAGCCCAGTTACAAAAGTTATGATCACTATATATGCAAGGGCTGTATCGCTGCATCCGCACTACGTAATTAGAGTCCAGGATCAGCGGTGTTACATGATGATTAAATTATTCCTAAACATTTTGACGGTGAATTTTAATCACCAGGGTATACAAAAATAACTCTTCTTTAAATGTTTGCAAATGTATGCTCTATGATCATTTCTATTTTACAATTGGTTGTAGCCTTCAGACGAACTTGACAAAGGAACTGCAGGATGTTCGCCCGATAAATGGAGAGTTGACTCTTTGTGATAAGCTTTTGAAGGGGGAAATTACAGGGGAAATGAATTCAGCGAAATATATATATGTGGAATCCCATATTTACGATATGAGAAAATAGTTTCATGTTTTCGCAACAAATACTAGAATACCGCTGATGTTTGACTCAGCCTACATTGAACACCTCAGAATGCATTTCCCATCAGGTAATGGCGCGTAAGTTAATAGAAAACAATTTACGAAGCTATAGTTCTGAAATACTTTTTAATATAAGTCATGCAACGTGAGTCAATTATTATAATAAAATACAATACAATGGTGCGTAAGTGAATATAAAACAATATGCGAAGCTAGGGTACTTTAGTACTTTTTAATATATAAGTAATGAAACTTGAGTCAATAATGATAACGAAATACAATACAATGGCGTAAAAGTGAATAGAGAACAATATACGAAGCTACAGTACTTCAGTACTTTTTAATATAAGTTATGAAACGTTTAAAGTAAGAACTTAAGCATCACTGTACCGTATCTAATGATGAGTAGTACCTTGGTTGAATTGAAATGGACAGTACTGTTGCTGCTGCTGTTTCTGCTGCTTCTTCTGCTTATGCCGCCGCTACTGTTGTTGTTATTGTTATTTTTCTGATATTGTTGTTGCTGTTGTTGTTTTGAAAAGGACTGCTATTAGGTAGCGGCGCCCTAGCGCTTGTGATGCTTCTCTGTCTAATCTGCCCGGCGGATGGGGTGATAATGTGATAATATGAAGACCAACACACCTTTGTATCCGTCATTCATGATCAATTATGTTACCTCTGTCAGCTCGGACACGTAGTAAAGGGACTGGAATGTTTACCATATCAGTTGAATGACACATACTATGAGGTAGCCGGTGTAGCGAGTATTTATGACATGGGTGCCACGTCAAAATATGCATACACTGAATACCTAGCTCGTCCCATGAGAAAGCGTGAACATATTACGATAGTCACACAATCTCACGAGTCACACACTCTTACGCTACACTGAAGACGCGCGAGTGTGTCCAGTTCTTCGCTGCACACTATTTACTGCGCGCAACGCAAGCCTTTGGGAGAATGGGCGGGTAGGGAAACCCGATTGCTGTGATGAGAGCCAAGATTGCTGGGGTGAGAGCCAAGATTATTCAAGGGAGAACTATTTAAGGGGAAACCATCTTGGTTCTTCCTCGCTGAGCTTGAAAACATGTTCAGTGGCGGATCAGGGATTTCTGTATAGGAAGTATGTTCTGTAATAGGGGTTCGTATTAGCATAGAGATCTACCTTGCTGATTTTATCCTGCATTTTTAAAAAGGGACAATCCAAGGCAGAAATATCACAATTTTGAAATCTGAAGTGGGTCAGTTGTACCCCTCAGTATCTGCAACTGATGATGCATGGTCTTACCTTATTAATTTTCCGAGTGCCAATTATTATTATTATTATTATTATTATTATTATTATTATTATTATTATTATTATTATTATTATTATTATTATTATTATATTATTATTATTATTATTATTATTATTATTATTATTATTATTATATTCATTGTTCTTCTTCTTCTTCTTACTATTATTATCATTATTATTACTATTATTATCATTATTATTATTATCATTACTATTATTATTATTATTATTATTATTATTATCATTATTATTATTATTATTATTATTATCATTATCGAATCCTGGTCATGGAGCGGGAAAATGTTGCCAGTGACTTGGGTAAGGCGGTGGTCTGTGTTTCCTTCACTACTTATGACTGGCCATTCATGACTTAACCTGAATATGGCAGAAGATGCAATCATTATATTCAGATTCCCAAAATTGTTCATACATCGGCCAGATCCATACTTTCCAATCCGTAGTAGTAAAGATCTCAGCTGTGATCACTGATTCAGTGCTTCGTCCGGGCAACGCTACCACAAGTGACACCCTAAGAATCAGGAAGACAGCATTCAATTCAAATTATAGAATCAATCAGTATTCTATAAAACGCCACCAGGATTATACGAGTCTAGGAGAAACATCATATATCTTACAAATTAAAAGCAGCGTCCGCATACAATTATAGACTTCTGAGGAGACACGAAACAATTGAATGACCCGATTAGCCCTGGATGAAATGAACGCATTAATAGAAACGTTCGTCTTATCACTATATAAACATATGTTTATTTATAACTTAAGGATATCAATATTTACATGTACGACGCACGATTCATTTCCAACTTCATGCGGATACTGTCTAACCGCAAAAAGATATCCGGTTTCATAACAAAACTATGTTGTCTAGCCGATGATTCCTAACAGGAATAGGATGCTAACTTTCTGAGAAAGGGTTTTGGAAAGAAATGTGCTGACCTCTAGATACCTGTGGTCACCTGGTGTGATTCCTCATAATATATATATATATATATATATATATATATATATATATATATATATATATATATATATATATATATATATATATATATATATATATATATATATATATATATATATATATATATATATATATATATATATATATATATATATATATATATATATATATATATATATATATATATATATATATATATATATATATATATATATATATATATATATATATATATATATATATATATATATATATATATATATATATATATATATATATATATATATATATATATATATATATATATATATATATATATATATATATATATATATATATATATATATATATATATATATAAGTATACATATATATATGCTGCAGCCCAACTACCGTTCCAGCCCAACTTCCGATCGGAAGTTGGGCTGGGTTTAGCTGGCCCATCCTAAGATTGGCTGACTAACTTATGACAAGTACGGTTGTAGATGCAAAGCATTAATAGTCAAAAGGCGGGGCCAAGTTATTTATGAACTTGTGCGGGAACCGGATGTATAAAGAACATTAACATTATAGAGGACAATTATTTATAATGACTAGATTTGTATCATTTTTGTAGAAATGAAACAAATATCGGAATTCTAGGCGCAAGCTGGAGACTTCGAAGTCTCTTGAGTGCGAAGCTACTTGGGTACACATCAGTTTGGTTACGAACCAGTTTGGTTACGAAGTCTCCTGATCTCATTCTATACACATAGTAATTTTTCTTTAGTAATTTTCCTTCCTATACTGAAAAATATACTTTATGTCCGCTTAAAATATTTTATATATTTGAAAACTTCATGCTAAAATAAAATAAGGAAGGCACGATTTTCCGCGGCAAAGGCAACATTTATATTATAAACAATCAGAATAGAGAATTATATTCAGTCCGGCCTCAGCATTTCCAACATGGCCGTCCGGACTATGAACATATCAAATCAGCTTCCCAGATAGGCGCGGCCTGAGGGCCCCGCCAATAACCCAGAGTACACAGTAGCCAAGCCCAACTTTCCATTGCACTGATGATCTTTCTATGAATTGTTATTCTAGAAGAAGTTGTAGTTTCATTGCCTTGCTAAAAAAATGCCTGTTTTTGAATAAAATGTGAGTTTAATACGGTGAATATCTTACAACTTAATATTACTCGTTTACATAAATAATTCTGCACTTGAATACTTCAGATTATGCTGAAATGATTAAGAATTATCTCCCATTGTAAATAAAACCCAGAAAAAAAATAAGAAATTCAATGTTCAAAACACAATAACTCTAGTTACAGCTGTAGTGTTTCACATAGAGCTGGATGTCAGCGCAACTGTTAATTGCATTTCTTCTTAAATAGTAACGTGTCAACAGGTACATGTACTTAAGTAATGTTCCACCCCAAAACATTCCGAAGATGAAGTGATCAGTGTAAATTTCCATCAAAAGTTAGATTATCTAAATTGGTATAAATATGGATCATCTGTTGTTATTCTTCATACTGAGAAATGCTAATAACTACGATGATGCAAGTGTTTTTTTCTCCACCGTCTTTCCAAAAACAGCAGAATTTTTATTTTTCTGCCTTCACACTTGCACCATCGTAAATAACTGATATCTTATCCTTAATCGTTTTATGAGTTGATCTTAAGGTCTTACGGAATTATACCGTTGACATGCATGAGTATGGGGTGACTTGTCTCTCTTAAGGGATTACCTGTGATCGTTACATTTTAATGGCTGCACAACAAGTCTTAATCCTGGCTTTTAGAATTGGGTGAAAACAGTTTGTATCTGCTCAACAATAGTTTACCTGTCCTACAAAATGCAGTGCACAATTATTACATTATAATTGGATATCTGTAAAAGTACTTATATTCATATTATTAGTAAATGTGGTACATTTTAATCGATAATGCTTCTTTCCAACTAGATTTAGAAGAATTTGCGCTTTGTGACAAGTGTCAATAAAGGTCACAATGTTTGTTCGTTTTTTGACCTGTTTTCTTGTGTTCTAATTGATCTGCAATATTGATGAATAGTTTCAGAAAATAAATCTAAGACATAAATATTTTCTTCTTCTCCCTTGGTCTGCCCACCGTCCGGTCGAAAGTTAGGCCAGCCACATCTTTAGGTGACCATTGAAAGCAGGAAAAAAAGCCCCCTCCCAAAATATACCTCACAGATTCTCGAGTGTTATCAGGTAGAGAAAATCATAGCCAACCGTCCTTTGTCAATCCAGATTATATTCAATTTCAATATTAACTTTCACAGGTAATGGTCACTGCAGGTTCATTGGTCATTTGAGGGTTTTTTGGTTTATAATTGTGGATATAGTCCTGATATTTTTTTTGAAAAGCACCATGTATGTTTTCCCCCTCACATACAACCAGGTAACCGACAGGTGGAATTAAGGTATTGTTGTGTGATTCTTTAAGTATTTATGGACACCTATCACATTTTTGTCACACGATTAATAATGGAGATTAATAAGGGAAATACGTAGAGGCTCTATTGTTGCGATCTTTTAAGACTATATGAGTTATCGATTTACATGTATCCTCTTTTAAATAAATAATTATCTTTTTGTAATCGTTGCATTCTTTTGCCTTAAATGGCACGCATTGCAGCATTTAGCATTTGTCTGCTTCGTCACATATTTAAGGATATAGATATTCCAAAATACCATAGGAGTATGTGTATATTAAAATGTATTGAGCTGTAACTTCATTTGATAGTAAGAACATGTTAAATAAGCATGAACATGTATATTGTTCCTGCCCAATGCACATGGTAAATCAATAAACTTCAACAAGTCGGTATAATGGATTCAAACTCTTATAGTTTCTGCGAGACTAGAATTATCCACATAAGGTAGCTTGTGGGATTAATTTCTTTGACTCAGCTTTTCCTGCTTCTATATGACGATTTAGCCTTTACAAAGAATATGTTGCCTGAAAGTCTTCTGAGGAGGAATACATTAAACATTACAAAATGACTCTTGTAGCAGGGTTGATCTAAATGGCCTAAACATTCACCGTTTGTTGAATTATAAGGAACAAAATGTAGACCTTAGATAGGTCAAAATTTGAAAATGACCATATATTCACAAATTGACCCCAAAAGCCACATTAAGGTAAATGTATCTTGGAAACAGGTCAGAGATCATAAAATGATATAACACAAATTGCTTCAGTAATACTGTATTTACCGATATTGATATAATCTTACACAAAATGCGATCCCACCATTAAAGGTAAGTGTAACAATAAAACGGCATATACATAAATAGATCATAAGGAAGAATATCAGTGTTATTCACGTCTTAGATTTAAACACTTTTATGGAAAATTGTTAGCATAAATCCATGAACTAAAACATCTAATTTGATACATAATTATATCTATCACAACTTAAAAGACTCAACGTATGTGGACAAAATCTTCCAATCATGGTACAAATCTACATGGTGGAAAACTGAACTCCCAGTGAGAGGAAATTGACCATTAGTATATTATAATATTACCCTGAGTTCAACTCTATACTGAACTGAATTATAGATGTTTACTACTGATGATTTTTTTTACCCATTAGATCATTTTGTGCTAATTCATTCAGCATTTTATGATAGTTTCCTAAAAAGAGAATATAACCGCAGGCAAAAGGTTTCTTTAAATATATTTCAAGGCAGGGGGTTGAAAAAGGTTAGAAGAGTTCCTAATTATAGGAATAATTTCTCTAATAGAATGGAGCATACCTTTTTAAAAAATACACATAAGGTATCTTCAACATTTTGGAAAACATTTTTTTGAGGCAAGTGCTTTTATCATTGGAATTTCAGCAAATATTCTTTTCTACCATATGCAACACATACATATATTTTTTATTTCAGAGAGGTTTGCCTCTTCGTTTATGACATATTCCTATCAGACCTCAAGAGCTCAAATTCTGTTCTTAGACTTGTGAATGGTTGTGTCCATACTAAATCTCTGTATTTTGGCTTTTAATTATGTTGTCTCGAACATAAATGATATAAACTTTTAACTCTGCTAAGAATGTAACCAGTTAAAGGTATATAAACATTTTCAAAGATAGTTATAATGAGATTCAAATACATGTAGCCATGCTGTGCCATATCCATAGTGTGACACTTTGCATTCCACACGCCCTACAAGTTCACCCACTATTAGTGCTCACAGTAACAAAAACAGCCTGACAATTTTGATAAAATCGTGCAGGCAAAATCAAAGGTGGGAATATACTTGAAAGAAATGTTACTCAGAAGAATAAAAGAACATATCTCAATATAAGTAGTAGTAGTAGTAGTAGTAGTCGTAGTAGTAGTAGTAGTAGTAGTAGTAGTAGTAGTAGTAGTAGTAGTAGTAGTAGTAGTAGTAGCAGCAGCAGCAGCTGCAGTAGATGTTAGTATTGATGGCAGTGGTGTTGGAAGTAGCAGTAGTAGTAGTAGTAGTAGTAGTAGTAGTAGTAGTATTCACCGCTTCTTCAATACTCCCGTCGTCCACCATAGTTAAGATAGTAATCAGGTATGGTACCATTCACAACACCTTCTTTACAGCGCATGCTCACTTCATTCTGATTCTCATTCAGATAGGATGCCAGAATACCTAAACCACTCCGACTGATGTGTAAGTAATCACACTCCGCTAAGGTAAGGAAGTCGAGGATGACCCTTCTGAGTGCCATACAGGCAGCTTGTGGTTGTCCATCATCAGTGTGTGCAATGCGGCCATGTGTGTGCAAAAATGACTTCCCATATCTAGCCTTAGCTATGGCAATAACTTTCTCCGAGTCACTTGCCACAAACACGGAGGCATTGTGTAGCCTGTTTTTGATGTCGGATAGGAAATCTAGGTGTTCGTAGACTTTGTAGAATGTGGTGCGTGGTTTGCCATCCGGTATAGACTCACTGCTACCGAGACGAATCTGTCCGCAAATTAGAGGGCGGCGTTTTTGACCACTCTCTACATGTAGATCTGCCACGCCCCCAATGAGTGCCTCGTACTGTTCTAAGATTGCCTCAGACCACATGAAGACCTCGTAGAATGCCTTTTTGAAAAGTCCACGTGTGGAGAAGTCTTGATAGCCATGCTGGTAGAGGGTTTGACGGTATTCTTGAGCGATGGTAAAAGATGACCAATAGTGGACATTACTCAGCAGGATCACCACTTTGGACGAATACTGTTTCTCCAATTCACCGTGTGCTATAACTGTTTTGCCAAAATACTCGATATCGTGTAGATCTAATGTGATCGTATCGGGTGGCATGGGGTATCTGATATTCCACTTTACCTTATTTGGTACGAGTAGATTTGCTAGGAAGTTTGGGCAGGGGTGTGACAAGTCCAAAACGAGGCAGCGATCTGTAACTAACGACCAAAGATATGCATTCAGCATTCCTTTAATTCTGTCTGCAAAACCACCGCAACCTCCGTAACACCTATAAACAATGAATTTCTGCGATTTTGAGCACTCTTTGGTATAATTACTACGAGCCCATTTGTCGTCATGTTTCCTCTTGTTTGTAAAAAATCCTTTATGTTTCCAAAATTGT
>OZ012695.1:21798335-21805835 GCA_963942565.1 Maea johnstoni | reverse complement strand
ACGTTCTCCAAATAGGTCACCGATGGGCAATTTCTATATCTATTGCTTAATACTTATACAATCATAAACTCATTTCCAGCAATACGAACCCTCTTGGCTTGCTCAATGGTGTGGGATAAGATCTAGTGCATCCGGAGAAACCCTGAACTGGTGTGGCACCCTGCTGGCCAAATAAAAGAAGGGGGATGTGTGGAACTGTCTATGGATACCACGCAAGTAAAAAAATGGTCCTCTTTTGATCTAATTATGGGCTATGCTCTTACTCTCCCTTTTTCTTTTTTAACCTAGAATTAATATCCGTTGTCATTGTTCTTAAACAATGAAAAAGTACCACTTCTTGGTAAGAGTTTATATGGCACTAAATGTACTTTGTGTGCCAGAGTGCCTTAAAACCCTCATTGACTCACTTCCTCAGCAATAGGAAGCTCAGACAAATACGTGTAAGTGAAATGCGTATATTCTAGTTGCACATTTGTGGTGTTGTACATTTCTTCTATCACTCAACAATAAAATCCCGGGGGGGGGGGGGGGGGGGGGGGGAGACACTCAGGTACAGAAGGGGCGCATACGCTCGTTATCAAAATTTTAAAATACCCCTAAAGTACTGATTTATGGCCAAAAAAGCACCCTTATTACCCTCTATATTAAAAACACATTTTCAGGAGAAGTCAGTGGTTCCTGCTGACTCTTCTCCAGTCATTTTAGTTATGCTTGAAATGAGATGAAGAACCAGCTCTTAACATTTCCCAACAAAAGTATAACATTAGAACAGTTATCAACACTTTAATTGATAGATAAAATAGTATACCACTAACTAACTTCAAATGTGTTTTTATATCGTGGCATTCGAAAATGTGACCCAATCACGGTCGACGAATGACAAATGCGGAACTGTCGTCTATTAATAGCCATGAGCGGCGATAAAACAAGATGCAAATACATCCACAAAGGTGTATAAGGTACCTAATTCGGCAATGTGACAAAATTAAGAATATTTCTTTCAACAGAAATATTCTAAACTATTTACAATTTCGATAAAGTTAAAGTTGAACAGTTTTATTCAATCAAATAACTTGCAAAAGTTAGAATTTTGTCAACTACTCTAAGCACATTACTGTACTCCAATCTACCTTTATAAGTAGCATCATTGTCTACAGCAAGGCAAGCACAATCAATGAATGTTGCGCTTTCCCGAGCTCCCTCTCGATGTGTCATCAGATCGGGAGCGCGAGGGGAATGCTAATTTAGGGTGAGGGTGTATCGGTGGCCTGTCTTGTGGGACACGGCGTTGCTAATGCCTGCTAGCTGTCTCTTGACCCTGTCTGAATTTGAGTCAAAGATGAAAATTCCAGATTAAAGTTTTAGCGTGTTCCTGCGCGGCAGCGTAAGCAGGGTCTACCAACTGCAAGATCGCATTAGCATGCGATACCTTCACTACCCTAACCCCGAGAATACTCGTAGCACTAAGAAATTACGAACAAATATGTAAATTTAACTGAATGACCAAAGTTCGTGGAGAATAACTAGGACGACTGCAAATGACATGAGCTTCAGCCGGTTTAACATCTCATTTATCAATTTCATATCTGTTAGCCGAGCTTTTTGAACTTTTGGTACATAAGTTAGGTAGCCCTAAGTGTGTGGTCGCAGGGATATCTGTGTGCTCTAATATTTATTTCATTAAAAAGAATCGCCAAACGAAAAAAAAAAGGATTTCTCTAATTCTTCCACCTGTTACAACTGCCGAAATACGCCCTAGCCGCAATTTGGCAGAAAAAAACTGACAAAACTTGAAAATTCCAAATTCTGGTCTCAACGTGTTCAACGTGTTCCTAAGCGGCGGCAGAGGCAGGGTCTACCAACTGCAAGATCGCAGTTCATGTAGAATGCGATACCTTCACTACCCTACCCTCGAGAATACTCTTAGCGTTATGAAATTACGAACAAAGATGCGAAGACGCCTAAGATAGAACTAGAAATAATCATGAGTGATGTTGCAATCAGATATCTAGGTGCTCTGATCTTTTTTGCCAATTTGAAAATGTTCATGGTTACTATCTGCAGGGCGGGTACTTTCCAGTTAAAATGAATAGAACACCATTATTTGCTACAACATTGGTCAAGCTAATTGCCTGGCCCTGGTATTTGCCAACTACAGCTGTTACCGTTCACGACAGGAGTTGGCCCACCATTGTGCATACAATAAGCGCCAACTGTTGTCAAGATAGATGAAAACGCACAAACCACTATCTATGTTTCAATATTTCAAGCTTTTAAAGGTTAGGTCATAATATAAAAATGTGTCCTGCTGCCATTCGTTTATTACAATAACTTACAGTATTTGATATTATCACGAAAATCAAAATGTATATTAAAAGGCATATATCAGTTTCCAATCCTTTCTGTATTGAATATTTGAAGGTTAATTTGCATTAGATTAGACCATGGGTAATGCCAACACAGCTTGTCAACCAGAGTATATATATATATATATATATATATATATATATATATATATATATATATATATATATATATATATATATATATATATATATATATATATATATATATATATATATATATATATGTGTATATATATATATATATATACATATATATATATATATATGCATGTATATATATATATATATAAACATTTATTATATTGTGGCATTTCTACTGAACCTAAAACCGTTATTTCCAGTCGAAAAGCAAGTAAGAGATGAAGAACTCTTAAATAGATTATTAGGTACTTAGTACCAAACAAAACTTACATGATTATGTTCACAAACCAAAGTAGTGCAGCCTCTTAACTTTTTAGTTTTCTGCGGTTGGCCCCTGGTGGTGTTTTCGGAAATCATCATTAGTGGCGCCAGCAGTGTCACTGTTCGGAACTAAATTGAACCCCCCCCCCCCCCTTCTCGAATCCTGGATCCGCCCCTGTTAAGTACAACTTTTTAAATCAATAGTTGTTGTTTTGTTTTAATTTTTGCATTTGCACCATTTGAAATTAGCCCAAAGCATGCCTTTATTAGGCAGATATTACATGCACCTGGATGGTAGGGCCTTTTTGTGACTACTGTGAAAGCTTTGACATGTCCAGAGCATCATGTTTGATTGTTAACCCACATTAACCACCTGCATTTACCAATGATTAAAGATAATTGGTTTCGCATCGTTTTTCTAGGGTTGTCCTGCCACTGAAGAATCAGTGATATTAATATTTCATATTTTCCTTTCAATATAACTCCATTCTCTGAGTGTAATTTAACTGCCAGTAGACTCCCCGCAGGGCTTGTTTTAATAAAAACGCTGACTTTTTCCATTAAATAAATACCCTTCTTTTATCACAACACTGACATAGTATGAACGGGAACACATTTTAACTTTCGATTTTATAATCCTCTGCGTGTTTAGCGGCAGCACGCGGCGGCAGCAAACTCGGAAGCCAAGTCACTTTGGGAGTCATTCGGCGTCAGTACCGCGTATATTTCGTGGATTGTAATCGGATTTTCACCCCCCCCCCCCCCCCATACTTCGTACCTGGGTACAACAATGTACCCTTCTTTTTACAAAGTCGCGGACATGCGGAGGTTTTAAAAAATACCCCTTCCTCCGCGAAATACGTAACGCGGGCGCGGCCCCCCTCTGTACCTGAGTGCCCCCCCCCCCCCCCCCCCCCCGGATATAAAATCCATATTTCATTTGTTCCTACGAATCGGTCGTTCCCTTCTAAACATGTAATACAATTCAGAGTAAAATCAATAGCATGATTAATCGCTTGATTGTCAAGAGAGATGCCCGGAGAGATGACAATGTAGTCAAATTGTGGGTGGCAACATGTTTCCATGCTAGATGAATAAAATATAGTTGATGACATAATTCCCACCTCTACCTATAAGCAGATGTTACCTCCAGGCCAAGAGAGCTGGTGTTTTGATTAACCAATCCATCTCTGTTGTAAGTGTTTGGATACTGTCAGCCATTTTTCCTCATATTTTAATCCCTGGTCACATATGGCAAAGACCTCCGTGAGGCTAATTGATCGCCCTGACCAGGTCGCATGCGGCCAATCAGAGATCTTTCATTAGTAGTCACAAATGAATTGGCCGTGCGGCCAGTCGTGGCAAGGGAAATTTTTAATGCACCATTCTCTTTGCGCGGAGGATGCACGGCAGCCTTAAAGAGGCCTTGAGGAGGCCTTCCTGTGGACTCACGGTCCTTACAGAATAATATTAACGTTTATTTTATAAAAGTGCCGTGAGGCACGCTCAAGGATCAGTGAGAGCGCCGCACGGCCTTAAAAATCGCCGTGCGTCAGACGCTCTGTCAGTAAATGTCCGGAGGAAGGTCGTGGACCGTACATTTGTGCTTTATTCACAAAAAATAACGTAGGTATCAGATCTTAGCTTGAATGCACACGTCCATAAAACCTGGTGCATTTATCTATTTCAATTTAATTACTTTCGCATATTAGATGAAAATATAAACCTTACAATGGCACTACAAAACTCCCGGGGGGGGGGCACTTGGGTATTCACTAAATAAACACCCCTTCTTTTATCAAAACACTGACATTGGATGAACGGGAACACGTATTTTAACTTAAGATTGTATAATCCTCTGCGTGTTTAGCGGCAGCAAGTGGCGGCAGCAGACTCGGAAGCCCAGTCACTTCGGGAGTCACTCGGCGTCAGAGACGCGTATATTTCGTGGATTGTAAGGGGATTTTGACCCCCATACTTCGTACCTTGGTACAAAAAAGTACCCTTCTTTTACAAAATCGCGGACATGCGGAGGCCTTAAAAAAAGACCCCTTCTTCCGCGAAATACGTAACTAAGGTGCGGCCCCCCTCTGTACCTAAGTGCCCCCCCCCCCCCCCCCCCCCCCCGGGACAAAACTACCTCTTGATGTGCCCACGCATTTTTGCTTAATAGATACAAAAAACTAAAATGCTGAGTCAGGCCTAATTGAGAAACGTTTCTATATCGAATGCCTATGCATCACCAGTATATATTTATCGATGTGCTTTAGATCAGATTCTACTGTTACTAGAATCATGAACGCCAAGAGGAAACTAGCAATCTTGATTTTTGTGATATCTATGGCTATTGCAAATAATTATTGGAGTAGGATCTTTCGAATGCTGAATGACTTGAAATCAGGCACGTTACCAGTACCAGGGACTGGACATTACCTGCCAGTACAAAATGAAAGAATAACTTATAACTGCTCCTGTATTAACAGGACAATCCCAGCCTTTCCGAGCATAACAGCAAATAGGTCAACTGCGATTGAAAAGTTTGGCATACCAAAAGAGTTTTTCGATGCATCGTTACGTCACGAAGTGCATGATTCGTATGGGATAAGCAAGCAACCATCTGGATTATGTACACAAGGCAACGCAGTGGACTACCTTCTTCTTGTTCTGGGCGCGGTGAAAAACTTCGACTTGCGGATGTCAATACGAGAAACCTATGGAAACATCAGCAGGATAGAGAACAGAACCTTGGACCTTGTCTTCGTCATAGGGAAAGAGGAGGGTATTGGTGAATATGCTGCAGCAGTTCAAAATGAAAGCCGTACATATAAGGACATTCTAGAAATTGACTTCATTGACTCATATCAAAATCTGACTATAAAAACAATCCTTGCTTTACGATGGGTCTTGACTGATTGCCCACAGGCTAAGTTTGTAGTCAGAAATATGGATGACTGTTTCTTAGATGTTTTCAAGCTGGATAAGGAGATGAGGAAAATCAGGGACTTTGATATCTTTCTTGGGTGTGCTATTCATGGTAGCCATATAAATCATGATGGAAAATGGCCTTTCACATCTGAGGTTCCTTTTGTGAATGATCCAAAAATATATGCTCCATACATTTCAGGAATATCCATAGTTTTCAGTGTAGATGTCGTAAAGAAGTTTTACTATCTGAGCTGTTTTGTACCGTTAGTCTGGCCCGATGACTGTTATCTTGGGTACCTTGCACTTCTTATAGATATCACTCCTTATCACCATGTCCAATTCTGCTATGAAGTTATAAGACACATGTTCTTGTCCTCAAACACTGCGAAAATGATGCGAGATGAGTGGCAGAAGAGATACAATTAATGAGTACAGTACAGACATTTAATTCCTGCACCAGTCGACCGGACGTCTGCTAGTGCCTGATTGTACAAACTCACTTTGATAACATGTCAAAAATTAAGCCAAGCACGCCAAACACCCACGTAGCTTGAAGAAGGAAGCTACGTTCTGTTGTGGGGTCATCCCTGCATTCATACCCAAGAAACTTGGTGAAAATCGGGCGTGCGGTCGTGTATTATGCCCGGGTTGCCCACGCATTTAGTGCAGGAATTATATGTCGGCACTGTAGGTATCGTTATTAGTTCAGGTTGTTTATCCGATGAACAACATTCAAACGTACAGTGCCAACATTTAATTCCTGCACTAAATGCCTTGTCAGCCCGGGCAAAATACATGACCGCACGCCAAATTGCCACTCAGTGTCCTGGACATGGATGCATGTACGACCTCACAACTGGACGTAGTTTTGGTTCGCAAGCTACTCTGTGCTTGGCTTATTTTTGACACGTTATCCATAAGTGTCTGTGAGTCCAAGCACTGGCAGACGTCTGGTCAACTGGTGCAGGAATTAAATGTCTGTACTGTAAATTCACATGTGTGATTGCTGTCAACTGTTCCCCAGTCTCCGTTGGAAAATAAAATAATGAGCATGTATGATCGTCTTAAAATCATGTGAAGTCTTTGAATAATTCTTAGCTTGGGTCGTTTTTAACTATTGAATTTGGGACTAATAGGCCATGTGCACAAACTAAATTTGCAGATGATTGACAGTATTACATGTATGACAAGGTGAGATGAACTGATGTGATGCTGAAATAAACATGTAAAATGCCCCTCTTACATCAAGGTCCTTTTACAAATGTTCGATTGATTGAAAGGCAATAAGCGAAAATGTGCAAAGATGTGTATTTCAAGAGCCTGACCTGATGGCCGTGTGGTCTAAGGCCTTGCCACTGATCGTCTTTAGTCACTGTCTAGGTTTAAAATCCCAACCGGGGAAGAGAGAGTGTCCAGACTTGGATTTAGGCAGTGGTTTTTTTCGCCGGGTATTCTGGTTTCCTACACCAGTTACAACTGGCTACTCACGACTAAGCTGCAATTTGGCAAAAAGTGACGAAAGATGAAATTGAAAAATCTGTTATTACAAAGATTCCTGACCTGCAATGAATTTCCATTAAATTTCGAAATAAATATTGGTAAATGTATGTTAGGAATACCTAGTTAGTATACTCACAAACCTGGTTTTATATATATATATATATATATATATATATATATATATATATATATATATATATATATATATATATATATATATATATATATATATATTATTCGTTATCCTCCTTGTAAAAAAGGGATACGGCCTGGTATCTGCGTGCAGCCAGTCGTATCACACGCGGCC
>OZ012695.1:21753631-21798135 GCA_963942565.1 Maea johnstoni | reverse complement strand
AAAAAGTGTCCTGCTGCCATTCGTTTATTACAATAACTTACAGTATTTGATATTGTCACGAAAATCAAAATGTATTTTAAAAGTCATATATCAGTTTCCAATCCTTTCTGTATTGATTATTTGAAGGTTAATTTGCATTAGATTAGACCATGGGTAATGACAACACAGCTTGTCAACCAGAGTATATATATATATATATATATATATATATATATATATATATATATATATATATATATATATATATATATATATATATATATATATATATATATATATATATATATATATATATATATATATATATATATATATATATATATATATATAAAGGTATTCGGTTTATAGTCTTGTATCCACCGAAGTGCTCACACGACCTTCCTCCCCTAGCAGGCACGGTACATACAGAAACCGTTTCAATCCCCCGGGGGATATTCCAGAGCAACTGGCAGCATACAGCGCACACACTCTAAGCACTGCCTTATTTATGCTAGGTACCCATATACAGTGCCGACATTTAATTCCTGCACTAAATACCTGGACAGCCCGGTCATAATGCACGACCACATGCCCGACTGCCACCTAGTTTCCTGGGCATGGATGCATTGATGACCTCACAACTGAACGTAGCTTTGATTCGCAAGCTACTTGGGTCATTGATGTGTTTGGCTTGTTTATTGACATGTTATCCATGGGTATTTGTACAACCAGGCACTTGCAGACGTCCGGTCGACTGGTGCAGGAATTAAATGGCTGTACTGTATATATATATATATATATATATATATATATATATATATATATATATATATATATATATATATATATATATATATATATATATATATATATACATATATAGATATATGTATATGCATGTATATATATATATATATATATATATATATATATATATATATATATATATATATATATATATATATACATGTATATAAACATATATATATATATATATATATATATATATATATATATATATATATATATATATATATATATATATATATATATATATATATATAAACATATATATATATATATATATAAACATATATATATATATTTATATACTAGATTGATAGTAGGTTGATACCTTTATTATTAGCTCTGCATGGCAATATTCTCTCCCGGGATGCCTATAGACCATATGTGGTCAGGCCTACGCCTTAGGAGTAAATGCGGATAATTCACACAATTCCATCAGCTTGTCACCCCCTGGGAGTTAATAGTCTTGTTGAACCTAAATATGATAGACCTACTTCTCCGACTCTAAATTCGTATGCCGTTTGTGAAATCCTTGTAGCTATTATATTGTGGCATTTCTACTGAACCTAAAACCGTTATTTCCAGTCGAAAAGCAAGTAAGAGATGAAGAACTCTTAAATAGATTATTAGGTACTTAGGTACTACAAAACTTACATGGTTATGTTCACAAACCAAAGTAGTGCAGCCTCTTAACTTTTTAGTTTTCTGCAGTTGGCCCCTGGTGGTGTTTTCGGAAATCATCATTAGTGGCGCCACAAATGTCACTGTTCGGAACTAAATTGACCCCCCCCCCCCCACCCCTTCTCGAATCCTGGATCCGCCCACCTGCATTTACCAATGATTAAAGATAATTGGTTTCGCATCGTTTTTCTAGGGTTGTCCTGCCACTGAAGAATCAGTGATATTAATATTTCATATTTTCCGTTCAATATAACTCCATTCTCTGAGTGTAATTTAACTGCCAGTAGACTCCCCGCAGTGCTTGTTTTAATAAAAACGCTGACTTTTTCCAGTAAATAATTACCCCTTCTTTTATCACAACACTGACATAGAGTCGGGAACACATATTCTAACTTTCGATGTTATAATCCTCTGCCTGTTTAGCGGCAGCACGCGGCGGCAGCAAACTCAGAAGCCCAGTCACTTTGGAAGTTATTCGGCGTCAGTACCGCGTATATTTCGTGGATTTTAAGGGGATTTTCACCCCCCCCCCCCCCCCCCCCACCCCATACTTCGTACCTGGGTACAAAAATGTACCCTTCTTTTACAAATCGCGGACATGCGGAGGTTTTAAAAAAGACCCCTTCCTCCGCGAAATACGTAACGCGGGCGCGGCCCCCCTCTGTACCTGAGTGCCCCCCCCCCCCCGATATAAAATCCATATTTCATTTGTTCCTACGAATCGGTCGTTCCCTTCTAAACATGTAATACAATTCAGAGTAAAATCAATAGCATGAGTAATCGCTTGATTGTTCAGGAGAGATGCCCGGAGAGATGACAATGTAGTCAAATTGTGGGTGGCAACATGTTTCCATGCTAGATGAATTAAATATAATTGATTACATAATTCCCACCTCTACCTATAAGCAGATGTTACCTCCAGGCAAGAGAGCTGGTGTTTTGATTTACCTATCTATCTCTGTTGTAAATGTCTGGCTACTGTCAGCCATTTTTCCTCATATTTTAAGCCCTGGTCACATATGGCAAAGATCTCCGTGAGGCTGATTGATCGCCCTGACCAGGTCGCATGCGGCCAATCAGAGATCTTTCATTAGTGGTCACAAATAAATTGGAAATTTTTAATGCACTATTCTCTTTGCGCGGAGGATGCACGGCAGCCTTAAAGAGGCCTTGAGGAGGCCTTCCTGTAGACTCACGGTCCTTACAGAATAATATTAACGTTATTTTTTTAAAGTGCCGTGAGGCACGCTCAAGGATCAGTGAGAGCGCCGCACGGCCTTAAAAATCGCCGTGCGTCAGACGTTCAGTCAGTAAATGTCCGGAGGAAGGTCGTGGACCGTACATTTGTGCTTTATTCACAAAAATTAACGTAGGTATCAGATCTTAGCTTGAATGCACACGTCCATAAAAGCTGGTGCATTTATCTATTTCAATTTAATTACTTTCGCATATTAGATGAAAATATAAACCTTACAATGGCACTACAAAACTACCTCTTGATGTGCCCACGCATTTTTGCCCCGGGGGGGGGGGGGGGGCACTTGGGTATTTAGGGGGGTGCATACGTTCGTTATCAAAATTAAAAAATACCCCTAAAGCACTGATTTCTGGTCAAAAAAGCACCCTTATTTTAATAAAACGCTGATTTTTTCCACTAAATAAACACCCCTTCTTTTATCAAAACACTGACATTGGATGAACGGGAACACGTATTTAAACTCAAGATTTTATAATCCTCTGCTTGTTTAGCGGCAGCAAGTGGCGGCAGCAAACTCGGAAGCCCAGTCACCTCGGGAGTCACTCGGCGTCAGAGCCGCGTATATTTCGTGGATTGTAAGGGGATTTTGACCCCCATACTTCGTACCTGGGTACAAAAAAGTACCCTTCTTTTACAAAATCGCGGACATGCGGAGGTCTTAAAAAAAGACCCCTTCTTCCGCGAAATACGTAACGAAGGTGCGGCCCCCCTCTGTACCCGAGTGCCCCCCCCCCCCCCCCCGGGCTCAATAGATACAAAAAACTAAAATGCTGAGTCAGGCCTAATTGAAAAACGTTTCTATATTTAATGCCTATGCATCACCAGTATATATTTATCGATGTGCTTTAGATCAGATTCTACTGTTACTAGAATCATGAAGCAGGCCAAGAGGAAACTAGCAATCTTGATTTTTGTGATGTTTATGGCTATTGCAAATAACTATTGGAGTAGGATCTTTCAAATGCTGAATGACTTGAAATCAGGCACATTACTAGTACCAGGGACTGGACATTACCTGCCAGTACAAGATGAAGGAATAACTTATAACTGCTCCTGTATTAACAGGACAATCCCAGCCTTTCCGAGGATAACAGCAAATAGGTCAACTGCGATTGAAAAGTTTGGCATTCCAAAAGAGTTTTTTGACGCATCGTTACGTCACGAAGTGCATGATTCTTATGATATAAGCAAGCAACCATCTGGATTATGTACACAAGGCAAAGCAGTGGACTACCTTCTTCTTGTTCTGGGCGCGGTGAAAAACTTCGACTTGCGGATGTCAATACGAGAAACCTATGGAAACATCAGCAGGATAGAGAACAGAACCTTGGACCTTGTCTTCGTCATAGGGAAAGAGGAGGGTATTGGTGAATATGCTGCAGCAGTTCAAAATGAAAGCCGTAAATATAAGGACATTCTAGAAATTGACTTCATTGACTCATATCAAAATCTGACTATAAAAACAATCCTTGCTTTACGATGGGTCTTGACTGATTGCCCACAGGCTAAGTTTGTAGTCAGAAATATGGATGACTGTTTCTTGGATGTTTTCAAACTGGATAAGGAGATGAGGAAAATCAGGGACTTTGATATCTTTCTTGGGTGTGCTATTCATGGTAGCCATATAAATCATGATGGAAAATGGCCTTTCACATCTGAGGTTCCTTTTGTGAATGATCCAAAAATATATGCTCCATATATTTCAGGAATATCCATAGTTTTCAGTGTAGATGTCGTAAAGAAGTTTTACTATCTGAGCTGTGCTGTCCCATTAGTCTGGCCCGATGACTGTTATCTTGGGTACCTTGCACTCCTTATAGATATCACTCCTTATCACCATGTCCAATTCTGCTATGAAGTTATAAGACACATGTTCTTGTCTTCAAACACTGCGAAAATGATGCGAGATGAGTGGCAGAAGAGATACAATTAATGAGTACAGTGCCGACATTTAATTCCTGCACTAAATACCTGGACAGCCCGGTCATAATACACGACCACATGCCCGAATGCCACCTAGTTTCCTGGGCATGGATGCATTGATGACCTCACAACTGAACGTAGCTTTGATTCGCAAGCTACTTGGGTCATTGATGTGTTTGGCTTGTTTATTGACATGTTATCCATGGGTATTTGTACAACCAGGCACTTGCAGACGTCCGGTCGACTGGTGCAGGAATTAAATGTCTGTACTGTATCGTCATTAGTTCAGGTTGTTTATCCGATGAACAACATTCAAACGTACAGTGCCAACATTTAATTCCTGCACTAAATGCCTTGTCAGCCCGGGCAGAATACATGACCGCACGCCAAATTGCCACCCAGTGTCCTGGACATGGATGCATGTACGACCTAACAACTGGACGTAGTTTTGGTTCGCAAGCTACTCTGTGCTTGGCTTATTTTTGACACGTTATCCATAAGTGCTTGTGAGTCCAGGCACTGGCAGACGTCTGGTCAACTGGTGCAGGAATTAAATGTCTGTACTGTAAATTCACATGTGTGATTGCTGTCAACTGTTCCCCAGTCTCCGTTGGAAAATAAAATAATGAGCAGGTATGATCGTCTTAATATCATGTGAAGTCTTTGAAAAATTCTTAGCTTGAGTCATTTTTAACTACTAGTATTGAATTCGGGACTGATGGGCCATGTGCACAAACGAAATTTGCAAATGATGAAAGTATTATGACAAGGTGAGATGAACTGATGTGATGCTGAAATAAACACGTAAAATGCCCCTGCTTACATCAAGATTTCAAATTTTAGGTGGGGTCCTTTTACAAATGTTCGATTTATTGAGAGGCAATAAGCGAAAATGTGCAAAGATGTTTTTTTTCAAGGGGCTGCCCTGATGGCCGTGTGGTCTAAGGCGTTGCCACTGACTTCTAGCTGTCTTTGACCACTGTCTAAGTTAGAATCCCAACCGGGGAAGAGAGAGTGTCCAGGGACTTGGACTTAGGCAGTGGTTTTCCCCGGGTATTCTGGCTTCCTACATCAGTTACAACTGGCTACTCACGACTTATTTGCAATTTGGCAAAAAGGTGACGAAGAATGAAATTGAGAAAAGTGTTATTACAAAGATTCCTGACCTGCAATGAATTTCCATTGAATTTCCAAATAAATATTGGTAAATGCCACCAATTTCTTTTGAATTTTAAGCTTAATTCATTTATGTCTAGCTGGAAAATGAAGTTGAAAAAAGTGTTATTACAAAGATTCCTGACCTGCAATGAATTTCCATTAAATTTCCAAATAAATATTGGTAAATGTATGTTAGGAATACCTAGTTAGTATACTTACAAACCTGGTTTTATATATATATATATATATATATGTATATATACGTATATATATATATATATATATATATATATATATATATATATATATATATATATATATATATATATATATATATATATATATATATATATATATATATGTGTGTGTGTGTGTATGTGTATGTGGTTTAAAAGGGGGCTGCTGGCCCTTGAACTGTATGCTGCTGACATCCAGAGTGGATGCGTCTATATGTTCTCTGTTCTCAATTAAATCTTTAGAAAATTGTAATGGATACAGAAGTGATAGGGCGGTGATGTGAGCCATTTGGTCAGCTATCAGTGTGTGTGTGTCTAGTTTCAGAATGCCATTAATGATTCCTGCATTATATATTGATATCTGCATTCGATTGGTACAGCTACATGTATGTTTATATAAATAAATCTACTTGGTATCTAAGCTTTGATTTTGGATTTTTAGTTAGTGTATACTTAGAGTTTATACGTAATAGAGGTGGATTCTAGCTTTTAATGAAGGCATACCATGTAGTTGCATGACAATTTCCTAATGCAAGCAAAATCATTAAACCTTAAGGTACTTCAGTACAGCGGGGCGCCACTCTCTCTTTTCAATCGGCCGCAGACGGGGTGCAGCCGTCTCGACCGCAGGCAGCCCACTTTCAAGCAAGGGCGCGTTTTTTCAACCTTGACCACATTCATGCCTGTAAGCCCAAACATTGAACTGGTTATAACTTTGTGATCAGAGCAATTATAAAAAATATTCAAAGAGAACTGTTGATCGAAAACTAATGACACCTGTATGAGAACCGTAAATGAATCAAAGAATATTTCTTTTCCAAGGCATATTATTGTACGGACGAACTTAAGTTTATTTTGGTCACATACAACATCATTCTAATTTTAAAAAAATTAATTATATTGCATCAAAAAATTTGGATTGGTTAAGAATTAAATACGAGAAGAGCGATTCAGGAGAAATTTACGTACGGTCCGTGGTGTGCACATCCCAGGCAGATAGGTCACTCGCAATGTCGAACAACCCAGAGTGTAATAGTTGTAGCTAATGGGGAACATAACGCAGGAAACAGGCTTGAGTATCACTGAGCTTTTATTCTTTCTTTCGCAATGAAAAGTCGCAGGTACAAACTCATGGTTCGCAGTAAATTCAACTCGTGAAAACTGCAAAGAAATAACACAAGTACCATTTAGTACATAGTCAAACATACTGATAAAGATACACATTAAGTAGAAAATACACTAAACCTCAAATACACTAAGCCTCAACAGGCAAATACACTGAAGATATAAAGAAGAACCACTAGAAACATACCTCTGTACAGCCTTTGTTCCATAATAGAGAGCCAAATCACCCAGCAGTGCACATGGGCACACCCAGAAGAGAAATAGAAAGAACCAGTCTCTACACACATATTTATAGACTCACACCCAAAGAGAGGCTATGACGTCCAAAGAGAGGCTATGACATTTGACCTAAAACTGACACCTAAAAAACTAGAAATCGAAATAAGCAAAAGAGGGCAGCACCAAAGCAAAGAATGCTTGCTGTAACAATAGTCAAACAGCATTTGGTTTACTGTTGCATAAAACAGACGCCAGTGACTGACAGTGCCAACACTAGATGGCAGCACCAATCTAATACACACGTGTGCCGTTTTGGAAATATAAGATAAACAACAACTCGAAATTCTAGTTCATTGACGTATGCTGTATTAACACTACTGTGCACAGGCATACCACAATAGTGACTAGTGAGGCATTCGTTAACTCGAGTATGGAGTAACGTAGTGCATCCGGTGACTGGGCAGATAATTTAAATGGCGACCAAAGCAGTGATTTTTCTGCACTTGGTCACTTGAGGCATGAACTGTATAGAGATGGCAGCATGATATTAGTTTATTTTGTGGTATGCCTCAAGGTATGGTTACACATAAACCCGTAATTACATTCAAAAATCTTACTGATGCGTAGTTAGCTCATCAAATAAAAAGGTTTGGATGCTGTCATTTTCCCTTTATTTTGATCAATATTTTCGTTTGTTTTGCATCATCCAGAAGTTTAATGTTATGGTTTTTAGGCATTCTGGGTGTCTACGTGCCCTGCACCTATTTATGGACCCTCTGATATAATGCATAATAACGGACATATAAGCTATATTCTAGGGATGTCGGACTACACTCTTTAAGCCCCCACTGGGGCACCTTAATGCATCATTTTCCTAGGGTTGACAGCGAATGTTGTCTTCCTTAATACACCTACTCTTAAGTAAAATGCCATCAAATTCTTTTCAATTTTAAGCTTAATTCATTTATGTCTAGCTGTAAAGACATGGAGTGACAAAAAAGTCATCCACTAATATATTTATCAACACGTACCATTTCTTGTACAGCTGATGATGATGTTAATCTTAACAATAAATAGAGTGAACGATAAAATGCTACCCTGCAGTACTCCCATTTCTTGGTCATAAAAATCAGAGAGGGAAGTGCCCACCATGACTCTGAATTTTCTTTAATATATCTTTTTTGGAATAAAAAGAGGCCCATGTTGAACAAGACTTTCATGGTGGTTTTTGCGCTGCTGTCGCTGTGCGGTGCGCGCTCATCCCTCATGTTATGGCCGCGGACTCGAGGAGACGACGAGCAGACACCAACCCATTAAGACATGTCTTGGAAGGCCTCCTTCACTGGACCAACCTGTGAGTTATGTCCCCTCTCGTACCTCCTGTGACATATGCGGCACAGGTCAAGGGGACACATGTATCTTTAGATGATTTTGCTAATACTCCTGCATTGGCAACAACTTTGAATAATGCTGTTGTTTCAGGTTTATTGATAGTTGGCCCGGGACATAACGGTGATCATGGTTCACCTGCTCTGTCAGATGAAGACAAGAAATATCAATTTCCTGAGAGAGAGGGAAGGGGGAGAGAGAGAACCAGGATCAGTCCTCTAGTGAAGTCCAGAATTTCATGGCTCGGATTACTGAGCAATTTAACATTAGACAACAAGTTTTTGATGATCAGAGTGCTAAGCTTAGGGACATGTTTTGTATTCTAAAAGACCAAAACGATAGGGTAGAGTAAACTCTAAAAAACATGAACATGAGGTTAGGTACCTTAGAACAAGAGAAAGTAGTATTTAATCCTCAACCTCAAACATTTCCCAGGAAGTACCTGTAACTACAGACCCTTACATTCGACATATAGAGAAAGCAATAGACCAAAAAGCTTCTCCCGTTCCCTCGCATTTACGAAGAAATGAAAAATCGGGTAGGTATGATTTTCCAAAGTTAAAAGTGTATGATGGGAAGGAGGATTTCAATGTGTTCATTGAAAGGTTTGAGGGGGTAGCAAGGGCGAAGAAATGGGATGATTCTCAAAAACTTGATCATCTTTGTGTGATACTCATAGGGGATCCCTCTGAGTACATGCATTGGCAGAAAGCTGAAGTAAAGAAAAGTTACAGCAAATCAAAAGAAGTCTTGGCTAGGGTTTATGGGAAAGAGACTAATCCTACCCTGGTTAGGGCTGAGTTAGCAAATGTGCATCAGAAGGAGGGGGAAGATGTGGAGGAGTACGGGAGGATGATCTTTCGACTCCTGTATCAGGCTTATCTAGATGCTTCTGATAAAATGCTGGAAGATTTGGGAATTGGGTTCTATTCTCGGGGGTGTATTGATCGTTATGCAGTGGAAATTGCAATGATCATGGATCCAAAGACTCTAAAAGAGGCCATACAATTTACCAAGGTGGCCCAATCTAACCATTCCTTTATAGGCCAGAGCAAAAGGTCGGTGCGAAATGTTACTTTCGCAGATGAGGGGAATGTTTCGGTCCGGCGTATCCATGGCGGTGACTCTCCTCAAGGTGGTCAGGCTCAGTTGAAAGATGGAAGTCTGGAAAAGATGACAGATATCTTATCAAAAATGCTGACTGTGATAGAGAGTCAAGCTGAACATCGGTCAAGGCAATCTGCTGCTGGGGATTCTCCCATAGGGTCTCCAATGAGAACAAGAGCAGCTTCGCCAATGCGAACTATATCCCATTTCTCAACCCTAACTCTCCCTCCAGATTCCAATGTTATAACTGTCACAATGAGGGTGATATATCTAGGAATTGCCCCCAAAGCACCTCCAATAAATTCAGGTGTTTTAACTGTAATGCTGAGGGACATCTGGCGAAGAAATGCCCTATGTCGAGTCCGCCAAAACCTTTAAACTAGTGCGGACTGGCGTTAACGACCAATCGTCAGTTCTGTCTGGTTATGGTCGTACTCCTTATGAGAAGAAAAGAGAAGGTAGTGTTAGGATATTAAACCCGGCTTCTGCTGGGTTTGTATGCCCTGTAACCAACGAAAATAAAGATAGTCAGGGGGGCCCTAATCAGCCCTTATTGTCGTTGTCAAATTTGCCTGCTACAAGGTTGACAGGTCTGGTACATACTGGGCCAGTCTCAGGTTCAGAATTTGATGCTGATTTGGCATTAGCTGGGTGCAGTACAAGTAATTCTGTGGATTCTAATTTAATTGAGACCAGGTGTAAGGATCCGGCTGTTGCTGGGTTCAAGTCACCTGATCCAAACAAAATCTGTGGGGGTAGTGAGGAGATCAGGTCAGGATTTAATCCGGTAGTAACAGGGTTAGATCAACAAACCAGACCTAAAACACTGCGGGAAATCTGCATTCCTATTTGTATAAACGGTGTCTTAACAGAGGCTGTTATTGACACTGGAGATCAATGTACGGTTAGCAGCGAACGACTGCTACAGTTCATGCAACAGCCATTAAATTTTGCTGAAGATATAATCCTTCGGGAGGCTCAGCAGAATAGCAAAATGGTTGCTAAAAAAGCTGAACAAGTCTAAATTTCCATCGGTGCATCGGAATATGTATGGGAAGTCTATGTGGCTCCGTTAACTGATAATTGGACTTAGGGAATAGACTTTTTACGCAGTCATGAGGGGGAGATAAGTCTGAAGTGGAATACGTTGACTCTTAATGATAAAAGGATTAAGGGTCGTGTTCGCTTTCAGAGTCCCTTGACGGAAGCTCCAGTGGTGCGGCCGGTAACTTTGGGTAGAAAAGTAGTCATACCACCTAACTCTGTCATACAGGCGAAAGCTCACCTTTCTTCACCTGCTGCTGGAGTTTATATGATCAATGCTCCAGCATATTCCCATAAAGGTGTGATGATACCTTATTCAGTGGTTGAGGTTAAGGTAGGAGCAGAGGGTTCCCTTTCTGGAAAAACACCTGTTGTTCTTAGCTTTCTAAAGTATAGTGACCGTTATGTGTATCTGAAAAAGGGCCACATAATTGGGAACACTGAGGAGGTGGACACAGTTGGTCCTCCGGTACAGGAATCTGATATGGACTCAACAAAGACTGACACTGGTGTCCGGCATCTGCTGAGCACAGAACAGTCTAGGGAGAAGTGTGGTGAATCTGGAAAGGAAGCAAGTGACGGGGAGGTGTGCTCAGGTGTCCGGCATTTGCTGGATGCTGTGCATTCCTCGTTGACTCAGGAGGATATTGGTGGCGTCCGGCGTGTGCTGGGCGTAGCCGAATCTTTTGGGCTGGGTTCTGCGACACAATCTGCTGAAACTCACACAAAAGAGCATGTACAGGATCTTTGGTTGCAGTCCTGTAAACATCTAAATCAGGACCAATCTGAACGTCTGGCCAGGGTGTTACTGGAGTTCGCAGATCAGTTCTCCAAAGATGATTTGGATTTGGGATGTTTCGCTGGTGTCGACCACAAAATAGATATTGGGGCGTCCAATCCAATACGACAAAAAATGTGTCGGACTCCTCTTGGTTTTGAAGATGAGGAGAAACAGCATTTGGATGGTCTATTAAATATTGGCGTGATTCAGCCATCATCTTCCAAATGGGCGTCGCCGCCGGTTTTGATTCGGAAGAAGGATGGAAAAGTCAGATAATGTATAGATTATCGCGCCTTAAATAATGTGACTATCAAGGATGCTTTTCCTCTTTCCAATATTTCGGAATGTTTAGATGTGGTTAGGGACACTATGTTCTCCAGTACTCTAGATATGAGTAGTGGATACTACCAAATACCGATAAAGGAGGAGGATAGGGGTAAAATGGCATTCCTTGCCAAGTATGGGCTATTTGAGCAGTGCAGAATGCCTTTTGGGCTATGCAATGCGCCAGCCACTTTCCAACAGGCAATGATGCTTATTTTGAAAGGATTTACTTGGAAGGAAGTCCTAGCATATCTTGACGATATTATGATACTGGGCAAGAGCTTTGATGATCACCTCAATAACATAATTGAGGTTCTCAAACGTTTCAAGGATGGAAATTTGAAGCTCAAGGCTAAGAAATGTTCACTGTTCCAAACTGAAGTATACTTTCTAGGGAAGAGAGTTAGTAAGTCCGGAATAGCAGTCAATCCTGAATCTAAGGAAACTATTCAAAATTGGCAAAGTGAAGGAAGTACAAAGGATTCTGGGTATGGCTTATTATCACAGAGCCCATATATCAAAGATTTTAGCTATATTGCTTCTCCTTTGCATGGTCTCACTAAGAAGGGGGTGGTGTTTGAATGGACAAACAAACATCATATCAAGTGGCATTTGATATTTTAAAGAAGGCGCTTCTTTTAAGTCCTGTGTTGTCTTTCCCTAGAAATTCTGGGGAACCATTTATTTTGGATACTGATGCTTTTGGTGTAGCTATTGGAGCCGAATTGCTCCAATTGCAAGATGGGCAGGAAAAGGGGATTAGTTATGGTAGCTATTCTCTGACACCTGCGCAGCGCAATTACTGCACCACGCGGAAGGAATTGCTAGCCATGGTCCGGTTCACCAGGCAGTTTCGACTTTTTCTGCTGGGACGTCAGTTTTATGTGAGAACAGACCATAACTGTCTGACCTGGCTAATGGGTTTCAAATATCCCACTGGTATGCTTGCCAGGTGGTTAGAGGAGCTCAGTCAGTTCGATATGGTGGTGATCCACAGGAAGGGTATAGACCACGGTAATGCCGATGCTTTGTCTAGGATTCCTGACAAGTTAGAGTACTGCACTTTTATTCCCCGGAGAAAGCTGTGGAAGAACTACCTTGTTTTTCGGAGTGTAAATTCTGTGAAAGAGCTCATCGCCAGTGGCCTAGGTTTGGCATCGAGGTAGATGACGTGATTCCGTTATCTATGAGCAAGGTTCCCTCTAACCAGAGTGTCCGTACAGTCCGGCATATGCTGGGCTCGGAGGAAACCTGTCTTAGAGAGGGTGCGGGAGAGTCTGTAAGACCGGTCCAGCGCGTGCTGGGCTCAGAGAGTCTTCAGGTGAGCGAAGGTCAGTGGATACCACTTCCATTCGTTTGGCCTTCAGCTTTGTCCGAAGCTCATGATGATGATGGAGTGCATCTGAACAGAGCGCATACTTTAGCGGATATGCGGTCTGCTCAGTTGGAAGATCCTGATGTCCTGAGATCTTTTAATATGGACTGAGAGTGGTCAACAACCCACTAAGGCTGAACTTCAGTTGTCTTCTCCAGCGGTGAAACATTTTTGACGATGTTCCTCACTTCTTTCTGTTGTGGGAGGCGTGCTGTACTACCGTTGGGTTACTGAGCTCTTGTAACACCTTTTACTGATTGTGCCAGATGGTCTCAAGGCGGAAGTGCTCTGGTTGTCCCATGATATCAAATTGACAGGACATCCAGGGGTAGCACGCACCATGTTCCGTTTAAGAGAGAGATACATTTGGTATGGTTTGCGGAAGGACTGTGAGATGTATGCCCACGGTGTAGCCGTGAAAAGAAGGCATCTAAGGCAGCTAGAGGAGCTCTGGGTAGTAAGGGTAATCGCTATATTCTTATGGTGATTTGCCAGTTTACTAAGTGGTTGGAAGCGTACCCAGATCAGACGGCAGAACAGGTGGCAAAAGGGTGGTAGATAATTTTATATCTAGGTTCGGTATCCCTACGATGATCCACACTGACCAGGGAGCCAATTCCACAAGTGCTCTTTTCCATGGTGTTTGTAATCTTTTGGAATAGTGAAAACCCGAACATCGCCTTATCGTCCCTGCTCAAATGGGCAGGTGGAACGGTACAACCGCACTCTGTTGCAGCTGATTCGTTGCCATCTGAAGAGTTCTGATAAATGGGATGAGGATCTTCCATTGCTCACCGGTGCTATTCGATCACTTCCAAACAGCCAAACTGGGTTCTCGCCTAACTTTCTGATGCTGGGTTGTGAAGTCACACATCCGGCAGATTTTTTAGTACCTGAATCCGGGTCTGTAGGGGATGAGAGACTTAGTTATGCTGAGAACTTACGGAGTAGACTAAGAAAAGCACATGCTCTGGTTCGGAAGCACCTTCAAGTCTCTCAAAAGCGTCAAAAAGACCAATATGACCTCCAGTTAAGGCAAACTAAGTACCAAGTTGGTGATGTAGTCTTGCGAAGGAATGATTCTTCCAAGAAGGGCCATAGCAGCAAATTAAAGCCCTCTTGGAAAGGACCTTTACTGATTGTGGAAGCAATGTTGTTTCGTGTCCACGGTCCAAGAAAGACCAAAATCCTTCATCATGATCTCATTAAGAAGTGTCATGATGTGGAACTCCCCATGTGGTTGAGACGGGCCAGGCACAAATTGGAGGAGGGATGTCTTCAGGCGGATTCGGGTGAGGACGTTCTCTGGGCGCTCAATTGGTTGTTTGGGGAAGATCCGGCTGTGACTGGGTCTGACTCTCTAAATCAGGGGTCTGAATTGGGTCCTGAAGCAGACATTCAGACAGAGGGTTCGGTAGCTGGGGATGATTCGGAGGTTGCTGGGTCTTCCTTGATCACCGACAAACTTGGGTACAGTGCGAAAACCTGCATTGTCTTAACTGGCGAAAGATTACTTTAGAAGAGGAGGCGAGGCTTGGGGAGGAGCCTTGGTATTGTTCTCGGAATCCAGATCCAAATCTATCATCTTGTGACAAGGACAAGGAAGAATTTGAGAGCTGGTTGGATAACTTGGAGCAGGAGGGATTGCAATATAACAATTAAGATTCTGCTGTCTACAAAAAAATCAGACACATAACTAAACTGATGTGACAATAACAAGGCATGGAAGAAAAACTAAAAAACCTGCACGTTATTGTGAGCATAAATTGTAACCACATCCGCACTAACAGGACACTTCTTGGTAATCTGTATGTTTCAATTTCATGTAGTGATATTTGAAGATTTCCTTTTTGTAGCTATGGAAGACGAAAAAGACATAGTGCCAGACTATAATGAGGAAGTGTCCGCGGAAGAGGAGGATCTGCTTGTCCATATTGAGTGACCCCTGATGTTCTCGATCCGGCAGTTGCTGGATCCAGTACGGAGGTAGAGGTGGACGTGGCAGAAAGTGCCAGCAGGAAGGTGACCTGGGAGGAGGGTCCGGCTCATGCTGGGCCCATTAGGAGCTCCTGGCTCATCTCGCCGCGGTACTACTACAGGGAAGATACAGGGCTACTTCCCGGCCCTTCTAAAGTAAAGGGGTCAAGCGAATGCCTAGAGTGCGGACTGCGATCGACAAACATGAAGCGGCATGTGGTTCAATACCACATCGCCAATCACTTCGGGCAAATTAAACCAATGATGGTCTGCTGGGTGTGCTGAAAATTCGAGACGCCGGCTGTTATTAAACAGAATTCTGCTTCACCGGGTGCAACGCCAAATTTTGTGATCCACCTCAGCTGATGACCGCTCACAGCGTTGAACATATTCTCCTGGAGAAGGGGGGTCTACGGAGTGGTGGGCTGCCACCCGAAGTTGGCCCATCAGTTTAATGGAAAGGTGTGAGCCTGAATCCTCGAGCTACTCCAACATCCGTAAGTAATGACGTTAGGGGAAGTGGGTTTAGATTTTAACGGCCGTATTTCACCGAGAGAAAAAGCTGTTCAACGAGATGTATTAAAAGAACTTTTGGATATCGCTGAAGCTACAGGGAAACCAGTTGTTTTTCATTCACGGGATGCTGGAGTGGATATTGTCTCCATTGCTAAACCCTTGCTTCCAGCTGATCACCCCATTCATTTGCATTGCTGCATTCAGGAATGGCCGGAGGTAATGACCTGGAAACGCACCTTCTCGAATGTGGTATTTGGAGTGACTGCGGCGTGCACGGACCCCCAGAAGGAGTTGGCGCGTCATTGCGCTACACTCATTCCTACGAGCAGTGTGGTATTGAAGACGGACGCTCCGTATTTCCTTCCTTACGATGCCCCTGCAGCCATGGAGTACTCTGATCCCCAGATGGTTCTGCGAGTGGCCCAGGAAGTGGCAAAGTTACAGCATGTCCCAGTGGACCACGTCCTTCAGTCCAGCTGGGATAATGCCACTCACATTTATGGGTTCTAAGAAGGAAAGGTAGCAATCTATTTATGATCCAGCTTTGCTGGTTATGCATGGTAGATCCGGCTTTGCTGGGTTTAACAACTTTTGTATATAGTAGCACGAAAAGTAGATCCGGCTTTGCTGGGTTTACCGACTTTTGTATGAAATATAGTAAAAGGTTGATCCTGCTTGTGCTGGGTTCACCTGCTTTTTGTACCAAGATATTAATGTAAAGTGTAAATCTGGGTTCTTGCTCAATTTTGTATTAAATATTCGTCAGAAATAAGCTTATAACATCAGAATGGTCCGGTTCTGCTGGGCTATAGGCAAGTACCCATCTGGCTTTGCTAGGTGGAATTTGCATGTTCTTGTATTGCAGCAGCATATAGCAGTTCTTTTATAGGAGGGGGAGGAATGTGGTGGCGGACCATCAATCACCTGCTTCTGCGGTGCGACCTAACCCGTGTGCCAGTGGAAAATCTCGAGATGGAGGTCCAGAACGATCTCCTGCCAGTGGTGATTCCCTCCCTTCTCCAATTCTACTTCATTCAGGACGGTGGAGTTTAGAAGTAAGACTCCTCCACCAGCTTCAGCTAAGCCATATAAGAAGTCCAAGAAGAGAAGAAGCTGTGTGGCATATTCTTTGCCTGGACGAATAACCAAAATTCCAATTTCCAGGTGGTTTCATATGCCTTTTTATGGTCAAGGAATATAGACACCACGTTCCCCATTTAAAAATGCTTCTCTTGCAAAGGTTTTGAAACACACAAGGTGATCCATTGTGCTTCTGCAATTTTGAACTTCTGTGATGAGTCTAGAGGATTCCAGAAACCAAACAACATGGTCAGTGATCATTCTTTGCATAGTCTTGTACTTTTGTATATGTCCAAAGAATTCATAGGACCATACTCTAAGACCTATAGGTGTGAATGAGTGAATGATTGCTGAAAGGCGCATCGGCACACAAACACCATTCAGTGCAATAAAATCTTTGTAAAATAATGGTCCTTTGTTATCTTAGAGAACAACAACAAGGCAATAAATGAATTAAAAAAGTTCACAAAACAATAAACAAAATCAGATCATAATTATAGTGCATACACGGTTGTTTTTAGAAGAAACATTTCTTGATAGCAGCGTCCCATCAGGCACATCCCATCTTCGCATTTGTTGGCCATTAACCCTGTGCACACACATGGCTTTGAGGCCCACTTTGAGATGTTCCTCTCAAAAGTTGCAGTCATGTCCCCCTTAAGGTGATGGGTACCATTGCAAGCCAGTTAAAAGCCCTGTCCCAAAACACACCTCAAAGCAGCATAATCCTATAACTAGGTGTAACTCCAGGTTCCTGAGTGTTATCAGGTAGAGAATATCATCGCCACCTGTCCTTATTCAATCCATATTCTGTTTTATTTCAAAATTTACAACTTTTTTTTCAAATGACATATTCTCATTAATTACGCAGGTGACGGTTACTGCAGGTTCAGAGTTACTTTAGGGATATCATTATTTTAGACCGAAATATCTGTCTCTACATTTGCCTGGATGTTGATTTTCTATGTTGATTTAGCTATTTGGACGTTTTTTTAATATGTTCAGTATCTCGTTGGCATATGTAGAGTCAGAACGCCACCAGTGTTAAAAAATGACCGATTGCACCAGCAGAATTACAGCAGAAGTTTTTGGGACATTTGCCAGTGTCTACCCGCCAAAAACTATCCATATCAGTTCTGACCATACTTATCTTCAAGTTCCACGCAATTCTACCGATATTTATACTCATTTCAGTCAACTATGGCAGAAAGAGTTCTTGAGGCGATCAACACCTAGTTATAGGATTATGCTGCTTTGAGGTGTGTTTTGGGACAGGGCTTTTAACTGGCTTGCAATGGTACCCATCACCTTAACAACATGTTACTACGAGTCCATGATCAAACCCTGTTCGAATCCTGGTCAGGCATGTGAGAAAGTTGCCAGTGATTTGGGGTGGTGGTTTTCGCTAGACACTCCTGTTACCTCCAATACTTATACAACTGGCTAGTCACGACTTAGCCGCACTATGGCAGACAAATTGACAAATTCTTGCTTTGATCAACACGAAATAATTGTTCAGGAAGGAGGAAAATTGTCTTTGTGATCGTTTGCCATGAACAAATTACTCAGGTATTTTTGGAGACAGGAAAGAGTTCCTCCTAAAGGTAAGTTTGCATCACAAACTAATTGTAAGTAACCTTTTATACATCCCTTGTGCAAAACTTCAAGAAACAGCTGAAAACATTGCTCCCAGTGGGCACAGTTACATTCATGGAACATTCCAGGAATGTTTGGGCGAACATTCAAAAATGATCCCCTCATAGTTCAGAATGAAAATTGTATGAATGTTCAGGTGAGAATATTCATAGAATTTTCAGAGATGAATGCTAAATGAATCATTTGGACTCTGAATTTTTTCAGACCATTGAAAGTTGTCTGTGTAGTGGAAGCAATTGGTTACAGTTCAGTTTTTATAAAACAGGAAATATCTCAATTTAATGTTTATATATGGTCAAATCTGAACATTCCAGGAATGTTTAGACCTGAAGGTTGCAGGAATGTTTATTTTTGGTGCATGACATTCTAATCGAAATTGAACATTCATATGACATCACATAAGAACATTCCAAGAATGTTAGGACCTGAACATTGCTGAAATGTTCATAATTGGTCCAGAGTACTCCGACCAAAATTGAACATTCATATAACATTCAGTTAATATTTGTGCACACTGGGCTATTTCGAAAAGAGTTTATTTGACTATATGGACCATGACAACTGTCCACTGATTTTCTCTAAATATTTAAAAAGCTTTTGAACATTATATATAGTTGGAAATATCAATTAACATTATTATCATTTATCCTCTAGGTAAAGTCTCTTGAATGTTGAGAGAGATGGTGCCATTTCCATATTTAACGATAAGGAATTCCATATTACTATGCCTTGGTAAGTGAACGAGTGTTTAAATAGCTGGATTTTGATCGGTGGAGGAACCAAATTTCGTGATGTAAATGATCTTGTAATTTCATGATTAACTACATCAAAAGCTTTCCTAAAATCTGATTATTTTTATTATTATTATTATTATTATTATTATTATTATTATGTGGGATATATGCCATGTTCCTTGCACCAAAGAGGTAGATACCAGGGAGATACAGCAGGCAACATATGCATTTGCCAGCGAGATTTATCTGCTACAAGTACATGCGAGTTTTGTCTAAGATTGTACTTATACATGACTGTGACCAGAATATATTACACCAGGAATTTATAACTGGTCAGGATAAATAGAATTGGACTTTTTCAATTTCAAAATACAATGTGAAATAAAGAAACTAAATATAAAATTTGAGAAATAGGGGCGAAAGATTTTGCCCATACATTTTTTACAAACCATCAAAGGTGACCTGATAATGAATGCCTACCCAAGGTTTATAACTCTGTGGTATTTTTCAACCCAACTTTAAAAGTTAGACGCGAAATTTGAAAATTTAGTGCCACCTTGGCATCACTTTTATGGACGGCATGACTGCATGGTGACCCCACCCCATTCATGACAGGAATTGCGCACATAGAACTAAAGGAAGTCAATAAATGCCACTTTCTGACTACTAAAGGGCCCCAGAACTCCTACATCAAGTTGCTAACTATTGTATCATATTGCTTAAATAAATATCCCACTTTTGTGCAGCCATTTCCAATAAAGCTGCTTTTATACTCAATCTTCTTCAACGAGTGGAAATCTGTAAAGCTGTCACTCCTTGTGTTGACACCCCCGCCAATACACATAACAATTAACCAGAACGTCCGGGCCTGCCAGAGGCAACGTTCCCGAGTGGGTCGACTAAACAGGAAGCACGGCTGTATCACAGTGTGCCTTCGTCTTGGAGACTACACAAGTGTAGTTTCCAGGACGGTTGGCAGTGTGGCCATTTCCTGTTATGTTTTTATTCTGGATTTTCAATTTCTGAATGTGGGGTTTTACCTAAATGGACTTTAAGTTTAAGATATTACTATCACCTTGTCGAATACCCTACCATCCCAAGTTTAGTCAACAAAGGCAATCCATTAGGGGTGTCATTGATATGGGGCATATCGATATATCGATAACTCTCCTTAAACAATACAGCCTGCTTTTACTTGTCAATACATATCGCAATCTATCGAAATATCAAAAACATGAAAATGGATTGACGCTTAGAGAAGAAATTGAGAGCTGAATATTGCTGGTGTTGCTAGTCACATACTTTATAAAAGTATTTCTCTATACATGGTCATTCTTCACTTTTCTTGTTGCATTTCAAGAAGAAGCAATTAATAAAATGATCGAGGCAGGACCCTCATAAAATGGTGGAAAACCAGCATAAAGGCTTCATGATTTTCCATCATGGCATGGATAGCATTTCTATGGATAATAATAATATTGTCATTTGGATATATCAATGCATCGCATCGAAATAATCAAAACAATTTATCAATATATCGAATCGAGAAAAAATTTCTTAACAGTGACATCCCTGAAGTTATTACTCGTTGTCAATTAATGTGTGCCAACTTACTTCCCCTCTACTTATCATTTATATTGCTGTTAAACCCTGTATGTTATATTTTGAATTGTTATTTTGTAGTCAGCCAAGAGCCCTGGCAGCTCGTGTTTACTATGTAAAATTATTACCGACTTGAAATAAAGATTATCTATCTATCTATCCTATCTATCTATCCCAAGTCTCCATGTCTCATTGTATTGGGGCCTGATCCAGTATCCACCGTCTCATGGTAGACTAGTGCCAGTCCTTTGTGCCACTGCATGCGTATTCCATGACGTGATAAGAGACTGGCGCCAGTCTAGTCTCATGGACACTCCTACGCTGTAACGGGTTGCAAAGGAGCGACAGGTGAAAGCAATTCGTTTTGTCAGCCCCGTTTCGTCCGCTAAAATCAACAAAACTCAAACTCATAATTTATATTTTACAGGGAACACGTATTTGACAATGTCCCTAAGGAAAGAGGGTGACGTGATCTTAAGTTCTGAGCCATTTGTCCATGTACTGAGTCAAAGTGAACGCGGGAAACGATGTGAGCAGTGCTTTAAAAGGTGGGCACCAGCCGGGCATGGAGTGAATTCAGGGAACTGCTGGAGACGTTCAAGTTGTTCTTTTCCAATAGCATACCATTTGTTAGCGGTGAAGTAAATAAGGAAATATATCATTTATGATCTTAGTGGCGTGTACACCTTTTATATGATTTTTGAATGTTCAGATGCACGTATTTATCATGAATTCTCTATTATCGCTCATCTATAACTGCATGCAAGCCTGACTCTGGCTGACTCACTGTGACCAGAGAAATACATCCCCTTGATCCGCAACCCCATAGGCACAGCATGCTAGTACCTAGCCTCGGGTTACGCGATGTAGCCTGGGGAAGTATTGGTCAAGTGATATTTTTCAGAAAGAGGCTGAGAGTAGTAGACAGGGAGTTGGCAATCCAGAGCCTTATCTCTTTTCGCTGCCTCTATCTAGGTCAGATAGGTTGCCAAGGAGATGGGGTCAGCAGGCAGCCAGGCTGGGTACACAGGTTATCTATGACTCATGTGTGGGAGGCAGCGAAATTTGATGATGCATGCACAGTGCCCACTCCCTGTCTACTACTCTCAGCTGTGACTCACTGTCACTGAGTTACCATTGATGGGCCTTTAGATGCTCCAGGTCCAGTCCAGTAGTATGACGAGAAAGCAAAGCTTTAAATGCTTGCGCAGCTCGATGATATTTATGCAATGGCACACTTACGAGTAGCGGTAGGTCGATTAATCGCAAACTCGATTGCTCGGCTCGCTTTGGGCCGAGTTCCGATCAATCGAGCTTGCCTTCCATCGCTCGATCTTTGCCGAGCGATAATAAAAATAAACACAACCAGATGGCCGCCATCTTGAAACGTACGTGCGATCGGCAGGATACACTGTTTCTCACTTCTGGAGTGAATTACAGTGTATAATCTAACAGAACGAGCGGAATCGGTAAGTTACAAAGTTTATACGATTCTGTTTCATTGTATGCATTACATAGATACTTTATTTCAGGTTCAAATTGATGCGTAGATAATAATTCACATACATTTCGCGATCTCGCTCATTGATTTCTATCCTTGTTTCAGCTTTAATTTTCATTGTTTTTAATGATTATTACCACGGATTGCAAGTTCAGAATGTTTTATGTTTTATAAATGCGCAGTATTGCCGTGATGAGTAGCTTGCCGTGATGAGTTTGCTATCCGTTGTCATGGCTACTTTTGTAATTTTCCGCGTCCTCGCACATACCTTTCTATTCTTGTTAGGGCTTGTTTATTCGTTATAATTCTTAATTAGTATCACAGATTGTTAGTCCGAATTGTCTTGTCATTAGCAACATTGATTTGGGGCGGTAAAATTGTATTTTTCTTCGAGTTTTGGGGGGCTATAAAACTAGTGGAAATTTAGCGTAGTAAACTACTAAATAATCGATTATAATCGATCAATCGCTCGTCGAAATTGACGATTAATCGAGCCCGAAATTTTTAACGATTCCCAACACTATTTACGAGTAGCAATATTGTGCTCTTAAAGCAAAAAGTGATGCTCATTTCTCGCGAGGTTATCGTCAAGTGTAAACTGTAAACGCCGCTACACTACGCCGGCTTGCTGTGCGAGCTAATATGACGAGAAAGCTAAGCTTTAAATGCTCGCACAGCTTGCTGATATTTCAGCATTCCCCTTCAAATGCAGTCACAAAGTTACTAATTTATTATCTGTGATGTAATTCTTTAGTCGTACATATTGAAGACCCCTTGATTTGAGCTTTAGAGCTTTATATTTGTGCAATGACCACACAGTACGAGTAGCGATTGACCGGAAATATCGATGGCAAAAAGTGATGTTTATTTCATGTGAGATTATCGTAAAGCGAGACGAACAGACAGACGAAATGTGAACACCAAAATATCTGCCTTAGTATGTAGCAGGCTGTGGCCAAGTAGGTGACGACTTTGTATACTGTAATCGCCGCCTCGCTTCTCGCTGCGCGAGCTATGAAGTGACCCTTGATTTGCCCGGAAACAAAGAAAGAAAGAAAAATAGTAAAAGTATTTATATACATAAAAAAGACCAGGAGTGCAACTTCCCATGGATGGCTAATCAGACACAATCTTGCAGACAATGCCAGACAATTCAATGGCTTAAACAATTTCCAACAAAACCACTGCAGTGTTAGGTCAACCACATATTCATCTCAAAACCACCACCAAACTGTCAACCCCCCTAAATACTAATGGATAAAAAGAAATAAAGACTTATAGGCGTTATAGCGCCCTTTCCCTTCAAGAATCAAAAATGTCCAAGTGACATTACGGCAAATGTAAACCATTGACATCACAAACTGAATACCTAGGCTACGAACGTCCAGACTTTAAAAATATCCTTCATTACTACCAGAATAAACATTCCTGTTACTACTTACAGTTCATCTTTTCCAACCAACATCTGTTCACAAAACCTGGACTGGATACAGTCGGAATGCATGGTCATCCACGACTTGTAGCAAGCAAATTAGTAGTTTCATATATTTGTTCAACAGATATTCCTAACCATTTCATTTTTTAATGTTTACACTGCCTCCTTTAGAGGTGTGAACCAATTTTCTTTTCTTGTGGTACTTCAGTTTTGTTGAGGTTATTTTGCAAACTTTTTATTTCAGCCCCAAGACTTTGCTCAGATGCTCTGCCTGCACTGTCTTGAGGTACTGTGATAGAACTTGTCAGGTAAGTACCAAGACTCATTTTAATACCTTAAGAAGGCCTGTACGATAAATATTTGTTCCTGGCCCCATATCTTTCGCTGGATAACAAACTCTACCATTTATGTACAATCTACTTGATGAAAGGAAATAAAAGGGATTAAGGTATATAATAGCATTTTTTGTGGGATTTTGAAGGAAAAGAATATCAAAAGACCTCTCGCTCCATTCATGTTGAAATCCTTCACTTAGTGTAGTTTATAATGTGACTGCTTGATGTCGTTTCATATTTATCAGTGTGAGGCTTCATTAAGAAAATAACTCTATTGAACAAAATGCTGATTTGTTAACCTGTCAAGAAGTACAAATGGCATCCTCTGTGTTTAAGAACGAAATGGTGCAATGCTATGGCTACTTTCGTCCAAAGAACAAGGATGCCAACCATATTTTCAAAAACCATCTAAACCCTATCATGTTGGTATTCATTGGACAGCTCGCACTGAGTACTCTCAGATGAGTACCCATGTGCCAGGGTTTCAGTCATTTCTCAGATTTTTTGCTTTGTTTTGAATCGGTCAAATCAGTTTCCAGCAGCATAAGGGTTAATGTTTGTGTCTGAATATTTTTGTTTATGTGTTGCAGCGAAGGAACTGGAGGTTTCACAAACTAGAGTGTCAGGCATTGAAGCAGGTGTCTCCCCAGGTCCCCACAGCCAGTGTGCGGCTCATGTTCAAACTCCTGCTAAGACTCAAGGTAAGAAAAAAGAAATAAGGCCTAAAAAATAAATTGTTTGTTTCCTGTAACGGTCCGAAAAAAAACAGAGTAGGTAGTTCACTAGTTTGGTCAAAAATATTTTTTTGCATTATTTTTTTGGTCAAAAATGTGTGTTTTATGCATGTTTTACATTGATTTGGAGTTGGGAGGGCAGAAAAAACTTTAGGGTAGGATTTTCTTTGAATAAAAACTTGTTAGGGTAGGGTTACATGAAACAAACAACTTTTTTTAGGCCTAAAAAACATTAGGGCCGACATACAAAGAAGTCCTCCATAGCTAGCCCCAAGCACCAAATATTTGAAATCTGGTGTTAGGGCGACAATTCTTTTTAAAAAGTTTTAGTCTCATTTGGATTCTGAATTTTTAAGGAACCTCGATTAATAAAAGAAATACATATATTAAGCTGCTGTGTTGGCCATTTATGCTTATGAAATTATGTAGTTGTGGGACTACTTAATTGTGAATTATAGATGTCCTATACTGGCTTCTAGAATATATTATGAATTGTTTGGCCTGTACATAAATTCTTTTGGCCTAGATGCCACTGCATTTATGAAAATGACTTTAGATTTAATCATGAATTGTACAAATATGTGCTGAGGATATCCTGGCTAAGACCCTGAACACTGTATAATTAAAGTTGCTATGTCTTAGGACTGTCATTGATATGACAAGTATCGATCGATCAAAATACTTTTTCCAATTAATCGAAAAAATTATTATGTCAATTGTTATGTCAATTAATCGAAACACATATTTTCAGACTTTTACGCCATTTTTAGCCAACGCTATTTTAGAATTTTGAAGAGAAACTCAAGTATTCAATCAAAAAGTGTTGAGAAAACCTTCATTGTCTTTGCATTGTGAGAATCTTAGGATCCTAGCCACAAATATAGTGTGGAACATGTGAAAATATTCGATTAGTGCAGTTCTTCAAAATCGAATCGAAATAATCAGAATCGAAAAATAAAATGTCAATGATCGAATCGAAAAAAAATGGATGTCAATGACAGTCCTACTATGTCTTGCGTGTTTTCAGTGGGATGAGGAAACCCTGGTGAATGACGGTGATCCTGGCTGGAGGAACTTCTCTCAATTCATGTCACGTGAGGCACACTTATTAATACTAGTGTTTGGAATCGGTCAGAATTTTCAAGATCGATCATCGGTCCATCTGAACGACCGATAATCGATTAATAATCGAAGTTGTATATGCGCAGTTTTCCTTTGGTAGTCTTGGCTTGTTCAAGGGTTCTTAGCTCCATTTTTGTAAAGGAGCTAATCTAACTCTTTAAATACCCCTTGAACCCCTTAGTTTTACTTGTTACAGTACTGCTTCATATAGTTAAGATTGTGCAGGCTTAAGTTGTGTCTGTCACTTGAACAAAAGGCTGTTTTTAGATACAATTTATTTTTTCAAAAGACTTTTAAAATAATCGATCTTCTAAAATTGCAATCGATCATCAAAATCAGAGGTTGAATGAGCGATTAATCGGCATGTCGGATTAATCGGACGATCCCTAACTAATACTGTATACAACTTTAATTTGGAGTTCTAAAAATTTCGCTTTACAGCCCTGCTGCAGGGTATTTGTTCTACTTTAAATTCACACATTCAAGCATTGAAAAACTAAACCAGGATATTTATTTGAAGGATGTTGGTGCTATCACAGGTAGAGCGAAAATAGCGAAAATTAAATGCCTGTAAAAAATACCAGTTATACAGTATAGCCATAGCAACCACTAGGATTTTCAGATTAACCCATCAATGCTCACAGTGGTAAAAAGCGACCTGGCATTTGTGGTAAAATCTTAAAGGTCAAAGCATAATTGTGAAAATATTTGAAGGAGAATTGTTGATCTGAACACTTTTGACAACTCTCCATCAAATATTTCGTAAATTATTGTGAAAGATATCAAAGATCCAGACAACACTGTCAAGAGTAACTCTTAAGCAATAACGAGCTCATTTCTTGCCACATTCTGAAACGTCAAGCGGGTAAAACTGGAAAGACTTCACACCTGAGTTCTCTGCATTTTTTCCAGTTTTTGTCCATAATTCTTTAATGCTCAGAGGGGACAAAAGTGAGAAAATATTTGAAGGAGAAATGTTGATAAATGCACTTATGCACTACCAACAACTCCCTTTCAAATGTTTTGTAAACTTATTTGCAATTCCAAAGATACTGTCAAAAGTATTATAACCAGACAACAATTTCTTGAATTCTGAAGCATTAATGGGTTAAAAAAAAAGGCAGCACATGAATTTTGTTCAAATGGTTGATATTTATCGAGAAACATACCTGAATAGGTTGCTGTCATTGATACTTCCTATCCTTGTCATTTATTTAGATAAATGGTACAGATTTACTTTCTGAAAATTCAGTTTATCATACACTGGGATCTGAAAGAATCAAATATTGTAAGAAGATGTCAGTGATTGGCCTCAATTGATCATCTTTTAGGGGCATTTTTCCCTAGAACTTCTGATTTTGTGACCAAATGTTGAAATGTAAGGGCCATTGTTTATGAATGAAAATATCAATTATCAACTGGAGCACTTTGAGAATGTGTCTTTTAAAAAAAATTCTTCTCCCCTTATTTTACCTGATAGTGCCCTAAAATGCATCTCAGAGGTCATATTCTTCAGAAGTTTTTGGTCTGGGTGAGTATACCCCCAGACTCCAAGGCTGGACTTAGTACCAGCATTCTGTATGCTAAGGGATTTATTTGGTGCTAAATTTTAAAACCAGTAGACACCAAATATGCCCTGCCTTAATATGTCAATCCTTGGATGTGAATCTTTCAGTACCGTAAATTTTAAATCTTTCAATAATTTGGGACGTTTTTTAATAATTACAATTTTTATGGTTTTAGGGTGACCTGTGTTTTCTGAAAATATCTTGATGTTCCATCAGCAAGATTTACAGCTAGGTCCATATTTTGTGAAATGGCAATTGGACATAGATCGAGGGTTGTCCAGATTTCCCATTGATTATTTTGCAAAATAATTAAAGTGACCCAAATGTCTAGGGTGGTCCAAATTTCCGAGGATTTACGGTAAGTTATCTTGTTTAAATTTTGTTTTTTTTGTTTGTGAACAGATTGTGATAGCATCAAGAAGGACCCAGTGAGACAAGAACAGTTTATACAGCTTTCTCAGACACTTCAACTCTATGCTGGCAAACTCTTAGACCTACCGTCATCAACACAGCTATTGGAGCTATTTGGAAAGGTTGGTGTTGTATTTTGCATCATTAAAGAGTTTCGGGGCATGTGAGAAAGTTGCCAGTGACTTTACCCTTATCCTGCTGGTAACGACTCTGAGTCGTGATGAAATGTAAGTAAACTCACCGCTGGTCACGACCGTGAGTCGTGATATTTCTTCAAATTGACTGAAAATCGCTTGTCCCCCCCCCCCCCCAAAGAAAAAAATATACTCAACCAAATCTTATGAAAAAAAGATATTCTGATAGGCCTGATGATTCTGAACAGAAATGATATAGGTTTTATATAGGTTATCATGGCAGAAAATAAAGAAATCTGGTATGGAATATCATGGTACGGCCTAGATTTTTCGACATAAAATTATCTTTTTCAGCGGTGGCTGTATATTGGTGCTATATATATTATAGCGGGGTAAGGGTTAAGCAGGGTCTTTTGCCGTTTCCTCAGCCTCTTTCAACTGATTAGTTAATGTTAAGCCTGAATATGGCTGCCTAAGCAGGGCTCGACGCTAACAGTGGTCCTATGACCCCAGGCCAGTAAAAAAATCCCAAAATGGCTTAGGGCCAGTAAAAAAGACTCCAACTGGTCCTACAGGGCCAGTAAACATTTGGGGACATTCGTGTTAACAAGTTTCCCCTCAAGAATGTGCCAAATGTTTTTGAAATAAATGAAGTTGAAATAGATAAAAATAAATGTTGTCTGTGGATTTTATGCATTTTTTTTCTTTTTATAATAAAGAAAAATTTGTAGGACCAGTAAAATGTTTGCAGGACCTGTAGATCCTAGGTGTTACTAGTCCTATGGGGCCAGTAACAGTTTGAGTTAGCGTTGAGGCCTGCTAAGTGACAATAATCAAAATTCAAATTGACCATGTAAGCAGAGGACCTCATCAAAAATAATCTATATTTTGTTTCAATGATCGATTAATCAGTAATCATGGCAAAATAATCAATTATATCGATTAATCGTCCCAACACTACTAACTTTTCTGAATATCTCTAGTGCTTGTTAAAGCGATAGTGCAAGGGGCTCTCAGCATGGGCTCTATGCATAACCATCAGGACTATTCTCACTCACAGCGGCCAAAACAGGCCTAACAATTTTGAAAATATATTTCTAACAAAAGCATTTTTTGGAAAATATTTGAAGGAGAAATGTTGACCAGAAGTTGAACAAAAACTCTCATTCAAATATTTTGTGAACTTTTGCTTTATTCCTAAGTTATTTTCAAAAGTATGAAAGTAGCAGACGATACTTCCCAGAGGAACTCAGAGTGTGAATGGGTTACTTAACCTTCAACTTTCCTCTTTCAGATGAGCATCAACAGTTTCAGTATCTGTGATGGAGAGATGCAGCCAATAGGAACGGGCGTCTACCTCAGGTAAGGCTTTCTAGTACAGGGTCTGACATAAGTACTAGCTCGCTTGCCTTGGCAAGTGAATTCTTGAAACAATGGCTTTCGGGCAAGCACATTTTAGTTTCAAGCTGATTTTCTGAGCTGTCCACACATTTTCATATAGAAAATGTGGCACAAATACCTAGAAATATGCAAATAATGAAAAAAAATCACATCTATTTCAAATCATTAAATCCGTAATAAATATTACATGCCATTCTAGAATATGTTACAACTTATTTTGGGCAAGCCACAAATCAAGTCGGGTAAGTAGAAATCATGAACTACTTGCCTGGCAAGGAAAGTTAGCTCTGAAACTTATATATGTTGGTTCCTGTCTAAGGTTGGGAATCGGTTGCAATTTCATGATCGATGATCAGTTGCAGCCAACAATCTATTATCGATCATAATCGGTTCTTCACACTTTTTCGGGCTAGAGCGCAAAACTAAGTGATAGTCTATGACAATTATTTACTATTGGTCCCCCACTCTAACTTCGTTTTGAACTGTTTTTGGAGCTTAGTTTCATAGCAAGAAAGCTGACAACTTGCCCGGTCGTTTTTGGAGCTTAGTTTCATAGCAAGAAAGCCGACAACTTGCCTGGTCGTTTTTGGAGCTTAGTTTCATAGCAAGAAAGCTGACAACTTGCCCGGTCGTTTTTGGAGCTTAGTTTCATAGCAAGGAAGCTGACAACTTGCCCTGTCGTTTTTGGAGCTTAGTTTTATAACAAGAAAGCTGACAACTTGCCCGGTCGTTTTTGGAGCTTAGTTTTATAACAAGAAAGCTGACAACTTGCCCGGTCGTTTTTGGAGCTTAGTTTCATAGCAAGAAAGCTGACAACTTGCCCGGTCGTTTTTGGAGCTTAGTTTCATAGCAAGAAAGCTCACAACTTGCCCGGTCGTTTTTGGAGCTTAGTTTCATAGCAAGAAAGCTGACAACTTGCCCGGTCGTTTTTGGAGCTTAGTTTTATAACAAGAAAGCTGACAACTTGCCCGGTCGTTTTTGGAGCTTAGTTTTATAACAAGAAAGCTGACAACTTGCCCAGTCGTTTTTGGAGCTTAGTTTCATAGCAAGAAAGCTCTTAACATGCTCGGTCAACTACTTCTATTTTTCATTGCTACGTGTCACCGTTTTCCATAATTACTTATTGCCAGTTGTATAGTTGATAAATTGGTTAAAAAAGAGGCAACCAAGTAAGCAACGATTATAATCAATGATCGGCTCAGCACTAGGGGTGTCCAAATGTTGTATTGTCATGTGTGACAAAGCCTTAAACCTTGTGAGTCCAAATTGTATTTTTTCCCCCAAATATCTGATGCCAAATTGAAAATACGATCGATATAAGGTCTGTGACGGTCCTACATGTGAAGTTAAGGAAGCATTTATATTTGAGGGGGGAGGTTGTGAGGCTTCAGAAGACCAGAAACTATTTTATTATGGCCCCTTCAATTTTTTTTAGGAAAAAAAGGGGGGGGGGTGCGCTTTTTTGGGTCTGTGCATCTAACCATAGGACTACAGTATATTATATCAATGATTAGTGTCTGCTCTGCTTTTGATCCGTTAGTGAGGTGTACTTTTCTCATCTTATATAATTCAATAATTCTTAACAATAGTGTAATTTTGCTGTGAGCATCAATAGGTTAATGATAATAAATAAATAAATAAATAAATGTTAGGTTTATAGTCTTGTTCCATTTTATCAATGTTCACACGACTCTATACATTTATTACAGTAGGGTAAATACATGCAAGCCCTAGTATCTCAAGTCTAACCCGTATGCTGCTAGATTCTAAATTTGCTTATACAAAGTGATGCATAAAAGCTGATAAATGACAGAAACCCTTGTATATTGGTACTCATCAGAGAGTACTCAGTGAGATCAATCTAATAATTACCAACATGAAAGGGTTAAGTTTTTTTTATTTTTCAAAAATCTTTGCATTCTTGTGCTTTGGACGAAAGTGGCCTTAGCATTGGAAGGGTTAACTTAAACACTAAAGATGTACATATTATACAAATATTGCACTTGGGTGAGTGCAATATCAATTTTTATTGAACTCTGTAAAATGATATTACACGAGGCGCTTGGGTTGGAAAGTAATATTGCACCCCAATATCACTTTTGTAAGGTGGTCACGTGACCAAGATCTGACCAATCACAGCAGAGAATGAGCAGTAGGCATATAATAAATATAGATATTACTCTTTTCCAGTCCGTCTAGTCTGGACCATAGTTGCAGTCCCAACGCTGTGGCAGTGTTTGATGGTACACGGTTAGAGGTTCGAGCAGTGAGGCAGCATAAGGATACAGACCAGGTATGTACACACACACTGCTCCCAAAATAGAGATTTGTACCTTTATAATTTTCACATTATAACGATACAATATCGATATTTCCTTAACAATATGATATAGCTTTGACGATACAGCCTGCCTCTCAGGGACTTAATTTTGTTAAATTTAACATTGTCATTTAAAAAAATTACCCTAATGAATAGGGAACTGTCCAGTGTCTTAGCCAGGATTTTGAGACTGGGTGCCTAAAATTTGCAGTTGTAAAATTTTTGGGCGTCCAAATTTTTAAGGGGGATCACAATATACTCATATTTTAACCATAAAACATGTATAAATTCATCAAAATAAGGCATGATATCATTAAACAATGTCATTGGAATTATTAGTAGATGAAAAAAATCTATTACAAGCTTGAGATTGAGATTTTTAGAAATTCCACACTAAAAATTTTGGGTGTCCTGAGGGATGATTTTTAAGGGTTTGGGTGTCCAAAAAGGCACCCAGACGCCCTGCTGGCTAAGACCATGGAACTGTCTTAGACTAGGTACCTAGTCCCTTAAGAGTTGACATTCCCATCTGTGTTACCCTGGCAGTGTGCCGATCGAGCGTGGTATTGTACCACGTATGGCATATTGATGGCACTATCAAATCCTCCTATCTCTAGAGGTTTTAAGCTGAATCATCTTCCCCTGGTGAGATAAATGTAAACTAAATTTACCACTATGGCCACCTAGACTATTTGTTGCCTGGTAACAGAAATCACATGACATAAAAGATACATATGAGACATGATTATTGAATAAATTCATACATAAACTGCATAGATGACATTGAAATATGTTTACTCAGGCATATGGAAATTTAAGATTAAAATTAACCATAAAAGATTCATTTTTATAGATAGCCGAGATTTACGCTTCCATCTCACAAGTAAAAACTTTATCCATAATATATATATATATATATATATATATATATATATATATATATATATATATATATATATATATATATATATATATATATATATATATATATATATATATATATATATCTGTCTCTGCTGATTCATCTTAAGAGTTTCTGTCTTAATGTTCCTCTTTCTCTATGAACAGGTATTCATAAGTTATATAGACCAGCTGGCGCCATCTGGGGAGAGAAAGCGGCAACTAAGAGAGCAGTACTATTTTGAGTGTTCTTGTTCAAGTTGTGAGGATGAGGCATTGGTAAGTATGAGACAGGTAGAGATCAGTAGGAAGGTCATTGCAACAGGGTCTTAGCCAGGATTTAGAAACTGGGTGCCTTAAATTGGCAATTGTAAAATCTTTGGGCATCCAAATTTGTAAGGGGGACTACAATATACTCAGATTTCAACCATAAACATGTATAAATCTATCAAAATAAGGCATGATATCCTTATACAATGCCATGTGAATTATATGGAGATGATAAGATTCAATTACATGCTTGAGATTGACATTTAAAGAAATTCCTCACAAAATAATTTGGGTGTCCTCAGGGGTGCTTTTTAAGGGTTTGGGCGTCCAAAAGGACAACCAGACGACCTGCTGGCTAAGACCATGCATTGCAATCAAATCTTGGGTTTGTGTTTATTTAATAACCCATTTACACTCCGAGTTACTCTAGAAAGTATTGTCTGCTACTCTAATACTTGTGAAAATAATTTTGGAATAAAGCAAAAGTTCACAATGTATTTGAAGGAGAATTGTTGATTAGCTTCTGATCCACTTTTCTACTTCAAATGTTTTCCAATCCTTCTGTAAGTAAATTATTTCCCTAAATCATCTGGTCTGTTTTGGATGCTCTGATTGTTAATGGGTTGATTATTCCTGGTACAGATTTTGTAGAGCTGCACTCACGGAGGGAGATCAACTCATGGGCTCACCACCCGTTTGACTCGTGAGCTCATGAGCTCACGGACATTCCAATTTTCCAAAGAAATACTTATTTTCCAGCCCAGCTACTGAAAAATAAATATATCTTGGCGGAGATTTATAAACATTACCATGTTTATTTAATTTTTAAACGTGGAGATTGTAAAGAAGACATGACACCGATAAACAGTTATGTATGTTAATAATGTATGTTAGGTGCTCTTTGTTACGTTTGTGTTCCTAACATAGACGAGCTCACGATTTGAACATTTCAGCTCGAGCTCGGCGAGTTTGCCCCAGAGCTCGAGCCACTCGAGTTCGTGAGTGGTGAGTGCAGCTCTAAGATTTTGATTCTTAGCATTTCTTTTTGCATATTCTGGTTAACACTAACTGCATGCATGTTGAGTTCCTTCCTGGTCTTTATTTAACTCTTATACTGCTGGTGGCTAATTTTGCCAATACAAAATGATGCAAAAAGCCGAAAAATGACTGAAACCCTGACACATGGGTACTCATCTGAGAGTACTCAATGAGGGCTATCCAATGAATACCAACACAACAGGGTTATATGGTTTTCAAAAATCGTTGTCTTCTTGTGCCTAGGACAAAAGTAGCCGTAGCATTTGAAGGGTTAATAGTGTAATTGTACTGTAATCTTTGTGTTGCTGTAGTTTTATATCCTAAAACAACTTTGATATATGCAGTATTTTCTTCTTATTTACACTCTATTTGTGCTTTTGTAATGAATAAAAAATGATGGCTGTAAGTCTGAGGAAGAAAAACTCTGATTTCTTGTATTCCATCCCATCATCTTGGATTTAATTTATGGCCATATTTTTATGATCTAAGGTATCCGATAGTACTACCGTATTCTTTCGATTAAGCGCACGGTGCGGGTAGAGGTTGGGAAATTTTTCTGAAGTAGGGGTGTTGGCAATCTTCCGTTTTACCACACACCTCAATGTTTGCCGATCGGAGAGTACTGGCCGTTATTGCACCTTTGCGCTCTTGCTAGTGAAAAGATCACTAATTGGTCAAAAGTACGATCATGCGGTGAATACGAACAGTAAGAGCGCAAAGGAACTGCTGAAATTGCGGAATTCAGCGCTGGTTTGCAGACACGGCAAGAGGAAAGGTATGTGATTTCGCTTTTCTTACTTCTTCTGGGGGGAAGTTTTACGAGTTTTTCCGTGACATTTGCACTGGTCATTCCCCCTCTAACCGTGAAAAATAGGCCCTGTGCGCTTATTTGGGCCTGTGCGCTTAATCGGAAGAATATGGTACTTACAGTCCTAGAGATTACCCACACAGAAACATCATTAACCCATGTTAAATGTTTTAATTCAACAAGATAATGAAATAAATCACATAGACACAACACAACTACAACACAGAGATTATAAGATTAGCATGTTTATTCAAAAATGTAAATTCAATTATTTGGTATTTTGCATAGTCATTAAGTTTTTAGTTGTCTTAAGGCATGTGTCTGTAGAATACCATATAGGGGTACCCAAACCCTTAACCCAGTTAAAAAATCATCTAAAAAATTTGCCACTAGGTGGCACTACTGTGTTAGCCAAAACATTGAAAATAGGGACCAGGATCAAAATAGTACACAATAACAATAAATTGGCCCTTACATAAGAAAGCAGTTGTTCTGTGGTACAAGTGTGTCTTGTGATTGGCCTAAAACCTAGGTTCTACCATGTAAATACCACATTCTAACCACATAACCACATGAAATATCATACCGTGGAAATTGAAACATTTCTGCCACAGGTCTAGTGAGATAAGTGTCAATATGATATATAGGTGAAATATCAGGTAGGTTAAACCTGTAACTTTATAAAAAATTGTCCAGTTTGACAAGCTAAGTGATTTGGTCTATTGCATGTTTTGAAGCATTATTTGCAAAGCTGGTGTGATAATGTAACAATGCTACACCCTGGCAGAGAAATACATCCCCTTGATCCGCAATCCCATAGGCACAGCATGCTAGTACCTACGGTATGTGCACCTCGGGTTACACGGTGTAGCCTGGGAAAGTATTGGTCACGTGATTGGTTTCGCGGCAATTTCAGTCTGACCCTGGGCCTGTGAAACCAGCAGGCAGCCAATCCTGGGGTACACATGTTATCTATGACTCATAGTGGTGTGAGGCAGCGAAATTTGATGACGCATGCACAGTGCCCACTCCCTGTATACTACTCCCAGACCCTGGTCACTCTGAACACAAAGCAACACAGAGGCAGTGGTATTGCCAGGGAAAGAGAGCTTAGTTCATAATAGGGCTGTCATTGACAGAGATACTGTTTAATTCGGAAAACATTGCGCAAGTTTAATTTTTGAGTTTTTTGCGTTTAGCCTCGGACGCAAAATTAAAATTTGCAATAATTAGTGCCGCCAATTGTAGAGCTGGCACTCCATGTTGCGTCCAATTCGCAAAGTTAAAACCCGCAAAAATCGATTTTCTGTTATTTGCAAAATTCACTCTACACAATCTTTTGTGAATCCACAGTATACTTTCCCATCAGGCCGTCAGTACAGGCTGGTGCATTTATGCCACGGAAGGATACTTTTTATTAACAGCCCCTCGGAGGGACTGGCTAGGATTCAAGTACTTTACACCCTTTTCCTGAGGTCATCAAGTGGTCAATACATGACGAGACTGGCAAAAGGTGGTAGGAACTGCATAGTTTGGAATTAAAAGTGAACGTCTGCATTGATATGAATTTTTAAATTCAATTATCAATATATTTTTACTGTGTTTTTTTCTTTGCAATATCAATATGATAAGATTATATTCAATAGTTGAAAGAAGTGAAAAGGAGTTTCTCGAAGCAAAATGTTCGAAACCTCCATGACATCAATGACCTTTGACCTACACAGACAGAGGTATTCTTCTGTTTCTAATTTATTTATCTCAATTTGTTAAAATTCTTTAAGTAACAATTGTCTGCTTTTGATAATTATAATCAAAATGATACAATGAAGTTGTTCAATATTTCAATATCAAATATATATCAATATATGTCAAAGATGAACCCCATCAACTATATATCTGAATAAAGCCATGGCTGAAACATGTTTGCACATACATATCACATATATAATCAGGGAAATACAACAGTCTTAAAGACATAGTTCAACATAGGTAAGATTTTTCAGCTACCTCTTAACATTTTGATGATTTATATGACCAGCAACGACGTTTATCATTCGTTGAGAATATATATGTATGTATATATATATATATATATATATATATATATATATATATATATATATATATATATATATATATATATATATATATATATATATATATTATATATATATATATATATATATATATATATATATATATATATATATATGTATATATATATGTATATATATATATGTATATATATATATATATATATATATATATATATATATATATATATATATATATATATATGTATATATATATGTATATATATACATATACATATATATATATATATATATATGTATATATACACATATACATATATATATATATATATATATATATATATATATATATATGTATATATATATATATATATATATATATATATATATATATATATATATATATATATATATATATATACATATACATATATATATATATATATATATATATATATATATATATATATATATATATATATATATATATATATATATATATACATATACATATACATATATGTGAATGTATTCTTTTTTCTAATCAAAGAAACCAGGGTCATGCTAGAAAAAGAGCATTTTTCTACCTAATCAAGAAACATTTCAAGGATTATTTCCTGGTCATTACCCTTAACCCTTTTTCATCTGTAGTATGCATATAGTATGTCAACTTTGGATATAACTCATCAATAAATGGTAATGTGAGAAAACCATTTGAAAAGGGAATGTCAAATCCAATAAGAACCACATCTTTCAGTCAAATATTTCTCAAAATGTTAGAATGTTAGCTGTCAAGATATTTCCTTGAATAAGATAGACCATCTGTATATTTCATACGTGAATAGGTTAAACTCTTATGAAAATGCATCTGATGGGTAGGAATCTGGTAGGCAACGGTTACTTGATTTATTGGTTTCCGGATCCGCCTATCAAACTTGAATAGACCCGATGGCAAAATAAATGTAATCCCCCCACTTTTTTTGCTCTGCTGCGCCGAGCCGTGAGTAGGTGCACCAGACATACAATAAATTTATACCATTGATGGTAATAAAACTACGAAACTACGAGAATATTAATACCAGAGCAATACAACATAACAATAGCAAAGCAATACAGTATTGTTGAAATGCTCCATCTTATTAAAAAATCATTCTTTTAAAATTCAAAAATATGGTTTAAGTATGTATTTTAATACTAGCGAAAAAATCACTTTATTTTTTTACCTCCCTCCCTCCCTCCCGACTGTTTGCTCACTTAAATTTCTGTATGTTAAAAAAACAAAAAAAAAAACTTTATTTTTGAATTCCTCCCTCCTGACCCTGTAAAATTGGTCTGGGAAGGATCCGGGAACCAATAAATCAAGTAACCGTCGCCTCAAGGTCATCTTAAATTATATCCCCAAGGCAGCCTTAAAGATAAGATAAAGGGAAGCCTTGGCCCTTAACCCGTATGCTACTGGTGGCTTATTTTGCCAATACAAAATGATGCAAAAAATCTGAGAAATGACTGAAACCCTGGAACATAGGTACTCATCTGAGAGTATTTAGTGAGAGCTATCTAATGAGTACCAATATGACACGGTTAAGATGGTTTTCAAAATTCTCTGCATCCTTGTACTTTGAACGAAAGTAGCCGCAGCATTGGAAGGGTTAAGGAAACCTTATGGGACTCCTATTGTTAAGGTAACACGCATGAAAGCAGTTACAATTAAGGCTTAAGTTTATTTCACCTAAGATGGCTTGGTGCACATGTATATTTTGTCCAGGGTACATAAATATGAGCAATTTGCCCTGCATTGTTTTTATAAGATATGAACTACCCTGTCTGCCATTTATGTGATTCAGAATGTGTGAAATATTTGAAAAAGATTTGGTTGTAAATTATCCTGAGAAACCACCATATAAAGCTAAAGGTGCACAAAGTGACTATCACAATTGTAGAATGCAAGTGGTTTTGTAAAAATGGTATAAAAAGCAAAGTGCCTTCCTTAATGTAAAAGTGTAAATTGACAAGTCAAATCATGTTAAGACAATTGGTGACAAACATTTCATGTACATTATAAATGGACTTGACAATGAATAGGTCAAAAAGGCACTAATGATGATCAAAAGTAATGAAAAATATCAAACAAGTTTTGTTACTAACTAGCAAACTGAACGTAATATTATATATATATATATATATATATATATATATATATATATATATATATATATATATATATATATATATATATATATATACACATACATATGTGTGTATATATATATATATATATATATATATATATATATATATATATATATATATATATATATATATATATATATATATTTATATATATGTATATATATGTATTTATGTATTCATATAATTTGATTGATACCATCACATGGTCAATTGAGATGAGGAGTGACTGTCCATATAAATGCCTCATTTATTTCTAGGCACGCTGAGGACTAAGGCACATGAGTGATTGCTGAGTTGGTAGACGCGCACGCGGTCGTGTCTGGACTGAGTCACGACCAGTACGCCACTCGGGGAGAGCGTGAGCGCCGTAGGATCCTTCACCTTGTCCTGTTTAGGCAAGAGATGCTTTAGGAACTTGCCATTGGGCGCCAGCATAACAATTTGGTTCGACTTGCCATCGGCCACGATGATATGCCCTGCATCATCGGTGGCGACACCTTGTGGTGACTCCAGACACTTTGATCGACTCACATCCTGCAGTATTTTTCCACCCTTGTCGAATATCTTAATCGAATGATTGGCGATATCAGATATGATGATTCGCCCATCCTTGTCTACAGTGACACGCGATGCCCCACTGTTGTAGGTGTCGGAGTTAGTGCGTGCCGTAAACTGCTTGATCATAGCACCCTGGGAATCATGAATACTGGCAGATTTACTGAAAAAATCTGTCACCACCAGTTGCCCATCATCTCCACAAGCTATACCGCATGGACAAGCGAAGTCGCCAAACTGGTGAAGGAATTTTCCGTTTCGGTTGAGAATCTTGACCGTGTGAGTGAGTGCGTCAGTCACAGCAATATTCCCCTCAGCGGTTACGGCCAGACCCCATGGCTTCACCTGACCTTCACCTATGACCTTGACCCAGTTCCCAAGGTGATCGAACACCTGAATTCTATTGTTATGTGTGTCTGCTATCAGCATGCAGCCATCAGGCGCGATGGCGACATCTCGAGGGGAGTTGAACTCTCCGGGCCCATCCCCATTTCGCCCAAATCGAAAGAGAAACTTCACCCTCGGGAGTCCGCTTACGGCATAGACGCTTGGATGCAATGCGCTCTGAGGTCGGATTTGTTCCTCTTGTGCATTTATTTCGACATTTATGTTGCTCCTTTTTCCTTCCAACATTTTGAATTGAATTATTTTACCGAGCTGCACATGCTGTTCGCTTGCAGCGAATTGGCTGCAGACTTTTTCGTTATCGCTGGTCACATGACCGTCAGTGTTCCCCTCATCGTTGTTGATCTGGCAGGTTGGGTCGATGTTGTCTGTCAAGGTATTTCGTATCTTTTCTATGAGTTCATCGTAAGCAGTGATATTTCTGGGGTTCACACCGTTGACCATGAGTGTACTAGCAATATCCTGCAGGTGACGAACGGTCACAATCCGAAACTCGATTTTATCCTTGTCCAGTTTCACAGCCTCATTTTCAATCGCCAGCCTCCCTTTGAGAGTCACACGTAGGTGGCGCTCTTGTTCCTTGATATCTGCGACCAGCTCCTCAACGCGCTGACTGAGGGCGGCCGTGGATGTTGCGTGAGCTTGCTGTAGCTGTTTTTCACACGCGTTGAGCTTCGCCATCGAAGAAGCCAAGTTTCCCTGCTGATGGGAGAGTAGAGTTCCCAGTCGCTTGATTTCGTTTCGATAGTTCTCCATACATTTTGTCAAATCCATCACATCGTGTGTGTCATGGTCAGTCATTGCGCAGAGACCGCAGATACTCACAAGGCAACTCTGACAGAAGTACTCCAGTTTTTCATGTTTATGTACATCACAGGCATCTTCTCGGTCAGGGTCTTGAGATAATTTCGCAAGCTTGTGATCGGCAAACACCGCTTTAGTCCTATGCCTATGGGAGCATGCACTACAGAAGTACCTTGCGCAAGTAGAGCAATAATTAGTTGAAGCAATCTCCACGCCACCAGATACTGTGCAGACCTCGCAGTCCCGTTGTTGCGCCACCTGGTGGCAAGACTCCGTACTACGGATAATCTCGGCAATTCTCGCCACCTTAAAATCATGCCGAAAGCCGTCCACGCCATTGTGAGGAACCAGGACCTGTTCTCGGCACGTGGGGCATTTGATGTAGGTGCTGGTGAGGAAAGCGCGCCGTGTGGCATCCTCGTGTTGCTGGTTCTGTATCCTGATGTGTTGCTGCAGGCAGCCGTAGCAGAACGTGTGCTGGCAGGGTAACACGCGCGGGTTAGTGTATGCCTCGTAGCAAATCATACACTTCAGCAGGTTGGTGGTGATCTCTTCTCCTAGCGAACCCGCGGCCATCGTCAAACAATGCAGATATTCAGAGTGAAATACTTTAAATCAAAGTTTGCTCTGTACCATATCAGAATCAGATACTCTAAATACTGTTTGAGCTGTACCATATCAGAATCATATACTATAAATACTGTATGCGCTGTACCATATCGGAATCAGATCATTCACCTATTTAATTTCAACGCATCATATATACTTTAGATTTTACATAAAAATGATGGTGCCATATTCATATGCTGATCATGATACTACATTGTACCTTAAAGTATCTTTGATCTTAATCTATGTTTTATCTGATTTGATCCTTGATCTCTATAGATTCCGGATTGGTCCTATTTGTTAGTTAAAGAAGCACATTTGAGTCATTTTAACCCAAACACTAAGGAATAAAATTGCCTATCTATGAAATGAAGAATTAAGTGAAGTATATCCTCCTTGAAGGTTTTTTAGTCTGTCACATTCTTGTTAATCATTGTTCCTGCTATATGTACATACGCCTGTGGTACAGTTTACACATGCACACTTGGCTTATTGTAAAATGAATATTAACCCATTAATGCTCACAGAGGCCAAAAGAAGCCTGACAATTTTGATGAAATCTTGCAGGCAAAAGAAACACTGGGAAAATATTTGAATGGGAAATGTTATTCAGAACATTGCCAACAACTCTCCTTCAAATATTTTGTAAAATCAAACTTAATTCTGAAGTTATTGTCAAAAGTATCATAGATCCAGACGACAATTTCTGAAGGAACTCTTAAGCATTAATGGGTTAAGTCTTGATAGCTTGTTTATACATATCCACTGCCACTTTTATATGAATTCATGGTTGGTCAATGGCATTAAATATTTTCCTCAGCAGTCGCAATCTGCAAATATGTTATTGATTACTACAAGTGCTAATTTGTATTTACATGCGTCCATTTCCAATTTGCACACATACATGTATGTTAAGTCTTGTAAGCTGGTATGTACAAATCCATCTTCATATGCATTTATGCAGTGGTTGGTATTATGAAAGACACATTAATGTTCCTGCCACCCTACTGAATACATCCAATGGTATCTTGATATGCATTTATGCAGTGTTTGGTATTATGAAAGGCACGTTAGATTAATGTTCCTGCCACCCTAATAAATACATCCAAAGGTATCTTGATATGCATTTATGCAGTGCTTGGCATTAGGAAATTCACGTTAGAATAATGTTCATGTCACTCTAATGAATATATCCAGCATTTGTGAAAGCTCTTGGCCATCTGTGGAATGGTAATAGCCATTGTACGCTGATCTGTGCAACATTCAGTGTGAACCCCTGAGAAGTTGTAGTAATGAAAAATGTAATGTCTTATCATAAGGTTCCATCTAAACACTTAGACTCATGCAAAATTCTGTGTGAAATACTGAGGGGTTAATAGCAATGATGAATGTAATGTCTGATTATTAGGTTACATTTAACCCTTATGCTGCTGCTGACTAATTTGGCCAGAACAAAATGCTGCAAAAGTTCTGAGAAATTTCTGAAACCCTGGCAAATGGGTACTCATCTGGGAGTACTCAGCGAGAGCTTTCAAATGAGTACCAACTTGATAGTGTTTAGATGGTTTTCAACACTTTTTGCATTTTTCTCCCATGGATGAAAGAAGCCTCAGCATTGGAAGGGTTAAACACGTAGACACATGCAAAATTCTGTGTGGAATCCGAAGTAGTTTATAGTAATTATAAATGTAATGTATTATTATGAGGTTCCATTCAAACACCTAGACACATGCTAAATTCTGTGTGGAATCCGGAGCAGTTTGTAGTAACGATAAATGAATGTCTTATTTTGAGGTTTCATTTAAACACCTAGACACGTGCAAAGTTCCCTGTGGAATCCTGAGTAGTGTGTGGTAATGATGACAGTAATGTCTCTGTATTCTGATGTTTCCAGTCCCTGAGTTTGATATAGATCATATATGTGCATTTCTCCACCTCACATATATAAAGACTGAGACTATTAACCCTATGCTGCTGGTGGCTAATTTGGTCAATACAAAATAATGTGAAAAAAGCTGAAAAATGACCAAAACCCTGGCAAATGGGTACTCATCTGAGAGTACTCAGCGAGAGCTTTCCGATGAATACCAACATGACAGGGTTGTGATGATTTTCAAAAATCTTTGCATCCTTGTCCTTTGAGCAAAAGTAGCCTCAGCATTGGAAGGGTTAACACACTAAGACATGTGCGAGATTCTGTATAGATTTCTGAGTAATTTGTAGTAATGGCGACTGTATTGTCTCCTTAGTATGAGATCCTCAATCCTTGAACGTGGTAATGATATTCTCCAGGTATCACATACATATGCTCCCTAATGATCTAAACATCCAGACACGTGGCTATTTACAATATGGTCATTGCCTCCAAGAAATGGATTCTGTTGATATGCTGTCAATAGATTCACAATCCTTCATTTGGTACTCATCATCTCCCGGTATCACATACATGTGCTCCATAATGATCTAAACACTCAGACACGTGGCTATTTACAATATGGTCATTGCCTCAAAAAAATGGATTCTGTTGATATGCTGTCAATAGATTCACAATCCTTCATTTGGTACTCATCATCTCCCGGTATCACATACATGTGCTCCATAATGATCTAAACACTCACACACGTGGCTATTTACAATATGCTTATTGCCTCCAAGAAATGGAATATGTTAATTCCTGCTGTCTATAGATGCAGTTATTGTATTGCATGTTGAGCCAGTGATCACTTGCCGAACTTGATGCAGTGGTCAGTGCTTGACCACTCTACCTTCCTAGTTGAAAGTGTCCAGTAGAGTATTTACAATATGTTCATAGCCTCCCAGGAATGGATATGTTAATTACTGCTGTCTGTAGATGCAGTTGGTGGCTGTTAATGTGTTGCATGGTGAACCAGTTATCACCTGCCGAACTTGATGCGGTGGTCAGTGTTTGACCACTCTAC
>OZ012695.1:21738631-21748631 GCA_963942565.1 Maea johnstoni | reverse complement strand
CAGTATTAACACTCCCTAGATGTAACGTTCTAAGGCTGTCGCAAAATTGTGTGTCTAATTAGGTCGAAACGTGTACTGTTCATGCATTATAACTAATAAACAATTGGCGAAAATATCAAACCATGGCACCAAGGGAAAACGACGGACCAACATACGATCACCGGCTCCTTTCCTTTAAACCATATATATACATATATATATATATATATATATATATATATATATATATATATATATATATATATATATATATATATATATATATATATATATATATATATATATATATATATATATATATATATATATATTAGAGGTGCACTCACCACTCACAAACTCGAGTGGCTCGAGCCCTGGGGCAAACTCGCCGAGCTCGAGCAGAAATGTTCAAATCGTGGGCTCGTCAATTTTGGGAACACAAACGTAACACAGAGCACCTAACACACATTATAAACATACATAACTGTTTATCGCTGTCATGTCTTCGTTAGAATCTCCAATGTATACATTCAAGCGGTGTTGAGTGTTATTCTGACCTTTTTACCTCGTCAGCACGTTTTAAAATTAAATAAACATGGCAATGTTGATAAATCTCCGCCAATGAATATTTATTTCTCAATAGCTGGGGTGAAAAATAAGCATTTTTTGGTAAAATCGGAACGTCCGTGAGCTCATGAGTCAAACAGGTGGTGAGCTCATGAGTTGATCCCTCTCCGTGAGTGCAGCTCTAATATATATATTGGAGCGTACTTAGATGAAGATTAAGAACGATTTATTTAAGTCTCACCCATTCACGAGTAATACGCGAGACGAGTTTAGGATGTCCCTTATAATACAGGCTTGAACTGCTAAAAGAATAATTGTCAAGACGGTCTGCGAGAGAAAAAATTCAATTGAACTTTTAAAAAATAGAACTTAAAAAAAAAGAAAAAAAAGGAGACGGTCTGCAAGAGATCATGAAATTTAACAATAGATAATATACCGAGTGAGATATATAATATCACATAAAATCTGTCCTTGATATATGAGCTTAGGATGTTGCACAGACACTACTAGAAATTTTTGCACTAAAATATGATAGCGCAGATGACCAACAAGACTTATCTGTCACTGTGCAATATAAAAGTTGACAAGAATGTGCAAGTCTTGCGAAAAAAAAGGTTTTCTCTGCATTTAATCCTGATCCTGCTGGTGGCTAATTTGACCATTAGAAAATAATGCGAAAACCCTAAAAGAAAATGACTTAAACCCTGGCATACAGGTATTCATCTTAGAGTACTCAGCGAAGCTATATACTGAATACCAACATGACAGGGTTTGAATGGTTGTCAAAAGACTTTTCGTCCTAATGCGTAAGACGAAAGTAGTCTCAGCATTGGAAGGGTTAAAGGTAAAATTCTGGAATTTGTGTAGCGTCGAGTCATTGCGAGAAGTCGTTTGCAATGCATTAGGGCGCTGCGCTCTGGGTGCAGCCCCTGATACACTGCTAATACTTTTTAATTCTCTATAAAAACGTTTTTATTCTCATGTTGGTTCACTATGTATCATCATATATTCATACAATCAGTAGCTCGAACAGAAAATGTGCCATGATATATTCCCGCAGGTTCCTAGTATACTGCCATGTATAAAAATACCATGAGATAATTAATTCAATATAAATCTGTGAATGTCAAATTGAAGAAACTAACATGAATTATTTGCAATTCTTTCCCATTTCTTAAAAGATAACTCTTTTTTGAAAGACATCAATACTTTTCAGATTTCATTTGTCTAAATAACCGTTTTTTAGCCTGTAAAGAGCTTTCCAGTTATCCACCAATCGTAAGCTTAATATAGATAACGTCTATTCCTGCTAAAATGACCGCATTGGCAAGTACGACACCGTTATTTATACATGCTCATACTTCATATACTGTAGAATAGGAAATTAATCAGAGGTGCAAATTAACTGAATTTGTGATTTTGGATTTTACCTTGATTTCTTTATTCCGAAAAGACAATACTGACGGTTAGTATTCTAATGACAGGAATAATAGATCCGACTTTCACCCCTGGGTATGTGACGTCATGCCGCGACTCGCTTCAGAAGGTCGATACTGCAGTAGACAAGACCGTTTCGTGGTGCGGGAAAATTATGGCTATATGCTAGCCTTGTCAGAATCAATTCCCCAATACTGTTTTACAGGGTGGAAATCCTGAGCGTGCGTTATGATAGTTGCCATATCGAGACAGACGTGTTGCAGTGTATTGTTCTCTATGGATCGCGCTCGCTTCACCCTGGATGTAACGAATATTAACCGCGTCATGCCCTATAGTTGTATTGTTGTATTGTATTTTATTGACTTGCTTAGAAAAGCAAAAATATACATATACAAAAATTATAATAACTGAGTACAACAAACATTGCAAATCAATCAAAATAAAGTAAGTATACAAAAGAACTGAATAGAACTAAGGGATGCTTTTCCATTACTCAAGCATCACAAATTAAGCCAAAAAGGGAGAAAGTATTAATATAAGCGAAAAGGTGGCATGTGAGGCTAAAACGAAAGAATTAATCCTTCCAATGCTGAGGCTACTTTCGTCCCAAGCACAAGAACGCAAACATCTTTGAAAACCATCTAAACCCTGTCATGTTGTTACTCATTTGATAGCTCTCACTGAGAACTCAGATGAGTACCCATATGCCAGGGTTTCAGTGATTTCTCAGGATTTTTGTGTTATTTTGTATAGGCTAATTTAGCCACCAGCACCACATGGGTTAAACTAGCCCAGCTTTAGCTTGTCCACCTGTAGCTGTGTATAACCAGCTAGGAATAAATTTTAAACAGTAAGTGTACACACTGTCTGACACTCATGGAAATACAGTACAGACATTTAATATCTGCACCAGTTTACCGAACGTCTGCCAGTGCCTGGTTGTACGAACACCCACGGATAACAAATCGAAAATAAGCCAAGCACATCAATGACCCACGTAGCTTTTGAATCAAAGCTACGCTTAGTTGTGGGGTCATCCATGCAGCTATGGTTAGGAAACTGGCTGCCAATCGGGCGTACGGTTGTGTGTTCTTCTACCCGGGCTGCCCGCACATTTAATGCAGGAATTAAATGTCGGCACTGTAGCTTGATAAAAAGCAATGTTTTAGAAAATTTGACGGACTTGTTGTTCCTGACATCTGTAATAATACTATTCCTCAATATATTGTACTAACATGTACTATGAAGATTTTATAAGTTGTCAGGCCATATAATATAGATTGAGATAGAGAGATTGGTTGTATTGCGTGAATACGAAAAAGAAGCATACATCTTCATCATAAACAAGTATAACATTAGGAGTAATCATCGACAAATTATTATAAGAAAAAAATCAAGTTCTCCCCATCACTGTTTTATTTGAAACACGATTGATGATTTTTTCTGGCGTTTTTTTCTCGATGTTTTATTTTGCTTGTGCAGCTACATGTATCTGTAAGAGCAGAACGAGGCAGCAGTTTTGAACGAAGAACCGAAATAAATGATTGTTGGATTTCTGATACACGCACTTATGCCTATGCCATTACACATTCTACCCTATCATGTGCCATCCTTCTGCAGCAGATCTTAGGTTTGGTTGTGTGTTTGTTTGAGATTTTTCGCTCTCAACAACTGTCAATATTACCACACGTATAGCCCGTAAGTGGTCATAACGTGTGGCACAAGTGGTTGGGAAAGGGTGTGACTTAACCCTTCCAATGCTGAGGCTACTTTCTTTCAAAGCATAATGACTCAAAGATCTTTGAGAAATATATGAAATCCTGTCATGTTGATATTCACTGGATGGCTCGCTGAATACTCTAAGATGCGTACCCATGTACCAGGTTTTCGTCATTTTTAAAGCTTTTTTGCATCATTTCGTAATCCAAATTTAAGCCACGAGTAGTATACGGGTCAATAGCGCCACCACCATAAGTAGCTGAGAATAAGGTGGAAATTGAGACAGACAGGGACAGAGAAAAATATCCCTGGGAATTGGCAGCGTCATCTATCGGTCGTTTTCATTTCGAAGCACTCGCATAGTCTGATGCCATAAACAAATATATCAGAACGAATTCACCCAACTTTGAATGTTTCAAGATACATAGAAGGTGATTGCTGCACTCAGTGAATGGGAGAGTTATATATACAAGCTGCCGCATGAAACACCAACATATACATGTACAGTACAGACATTTAATACCTGGACCAGTTGACCGAACGTCTGCCAGTGCCTGGTTGTACGAACACCCACGGATAACAAGTCAAAAATAAGCCAAGCACATCAATGACCCACGTAGCTTTTGAATCAAAGCTACGCTCAGTTGTGGGGTCATCCATGCAGCTATGGTAAGGAAACTGGCTGCCAATCGGGCGTACGGTTGTTTATTCTACCCGGGCTGCCCGCACATTTAATGCAGGAATTAAATGTCGGCACTGTACCATCAGCTTTATATTGTTTGTAAGGTCGTGTATATAAGGACTTGTTTGCATCTTTAACCCTTCCAATGCTGAGGCTACTTTCGTCCAAAGCACAAGGACACAATGATTTTTGAAATCAATCTAAAAACCTGACATGTTGGTATTCATTTGAAAGCTCTCGCTGAGTACTTTCTGATGAGTACCAATTTGTCAGGGTTTTAATCATTTTTCAGGTTTTTTGCATCATTTTGTATTGACCAAAGTAGGCACCAGCAGCATGGGGGTTAATAAACTGGATAACACAAACATATCCGATGACTCCTCATTACATCTCTTGAAGTGTTTCCGCAATCCCTGTCCAATCGTGATTCCTCAGTTCCTATTCAAGCTTGATTCCTCATTCCGTATACATTTTTAACCCTTACGCTGCTGGCAGCTAATTTGGTCATTACAAAATTATGCAAAACCAGAAAAATGACTCAAACCCTGGCAAATGGGTATTCATCTCAGAGTGCTCAGCAAGAGCTATTCAATAAATACCAATATGATAGGGTGTAGGTGGTTTCCAAAATCTTTGCATCTTTGTGATTTGGATGAAAGTAGCCTCAGCATTGGAAGTGTTAATTCCTTACTCGCTATACTGACTTGGTTCCCTGTTCTAACTTGATTGCTTTTCCCCTATCCCTAATTCTATATTCCCTATCCTGACCGGATTCCTTATTTCGTATCCCGACTGATTCGTCATTTCCTATTCAAACTTGATTCCCCATTCATCTTTAGTTCCTTAATCGCTATACTGGTTTTGTTCCCTGTTCTAACTTGATTGCTTATCCCCTATCCCTAATTCTATACTGTAAGTCACTTAAGTATAGCGGGAACAATAACATAGCGATAATAGCGCTCTGCCCATATGCGCTATTGTAAAATCCCCGTCTTCATTAAATTCATAATTGAACTTGCTGCTGCTGTTCCCGTTCACCGCTATACTTAGATCACGCTATCCAGGGCAATATTGTAATTGCGCTATATAATGTTCACGCCATATTTAAGTGATTTACAGTATTCCCTATCCTGACCTGATTCCTTATCCCGACTTGATGCCTTAATCCATATCACAAATGATTTATCATTGCCTTATCGTTACATGATACTGTATAACTGGTTAATTTGGCGTGGTTTTTAATTTGGTGTGTTTTGGCGAATGCCCATCAACGCCAAATTAAAGATCGCATAAAAATATGTCTACATGAAGATGGCGTTGTTCTGACTGCTCCAGACGCCAAAATAAATACAGGGAAAATACTTATTTGAAAAAAAACGCCAACTTAAGTACACGCCAAATTAACCAGTTATACAGTACCTCTCACCACTGCGTGGGTTCGAATCCCGGCCTGGGCATGTGAGAAAGTTGCCAGTGACTTGGGGTAAGGCGGTGGTCTTCACCGGGTACTCCGGTTTCCTCCACTACTTACAACTGGCTAGTCACGAATTAGCCACAAGTTGCATAAATGTGACGAAAAACAAAATTCCAAATTACATGATTCCTCATCTTCTATTCTCTTTTATTTATTCTTTATTCATCATCCCAACTTGACATCTTTCTCCCTGTCATTACTTGATTCCTTATTTCCTATCTTAGCTCGACTCCGTATTCTCTTTCCTGACGTGATTCCTCATTCCATATTCTGACTTGATTTGTTTTTTCTACTTTCTAAATAGATTCTTCATCCAATATTCCTTATTGGTTCCTGTTTCCGTATTCGGAGTATTGTTTTTTTTTTATCATGGAAGAGCAGGTGATGAATTTGTGACACCCTGTTTGAAAGTGCGGACCGGCCTGCTATTCCACCCTCAGTCATCTGTATCACATTTGGCTCCACCGCGTGGTGGGATATGGATACCTTTAAGCATGGTCTTCGCCAATATTTGGAAACAGGGTGTCCAAATAGAGGTTTCATAGACTTTTGCGTGTCCTAAGTGTGGTACCTGAAGTACATACTACTAATAAAATAATCCCTATATATCTACAGATTTTGCTTTTTTAGGCCAGCAACTGCTTTGTGTGTCTTATAAAAGTGACACTACAGCTAACTGCTTCTACATCTTCTATCTTCTAAGAAAAGTCATCATCAGCAAATCTGACATAAATATTTGGGTGTCCAAACTGTCAAAATACAATGTTCAGGGTGTCCAAATGACACGCTGGACACATAGGCTTTAAGTGGATAGCAGGATTGTCCGCACTTCCAAACAGGGCGTAACTAATAACCTCTAACATATTATTTTTATACCACTATCATAACCCTGGGGATATTAGAGTGTTAACCCTTTCATGCCTGTAGCAGCCAAAAGTGCCCTGACTATATGGCTTATATCTTTGTGACTAGAGCACTTTTTGTAAAATATTTGAAGGAGTAATGTTCATCAGAACCCCACCTATAAATCTCCTTCAAATATTTTGTGAATCTATGATTGATTTCAAAGTTATATTCAAAAGTATCATATGTCCAAACGACATCTGTCAAAAAAATCTCCAGGGATGAAAAGGTTAAACTGGCCTTTTCCTCATCTCTCGCCGTTTGCTCTTCAGGATAGCATGATGATGAGTACCGTCTGCACAGAGAGTTCATGCAAGGGACCAGTCACTTACGGTAAGGACTTGATTGTATTAGTTCGCTATACTGTATAACTGGTTAATTTGGCGTGTACTTAAGTTGGCTTTTTTTTTTTCAAAAAAGTATTTTCCCTGTATTCATTTTGGCGTCTGGAGCAGTCAGAACAACGCCATCTTCATGTAGACATATTTTTTTGCGATCTTTAATTTGGCGTTGATGAGCATTCGCCAAAAAAACGCCAAATTAAAAACCACGCCAAATTAACCAGTTATACAGTATGTACAAATCACCATAAAACGTAGTCATCTATATTTATTTATCTATGTGAATATCGAATTTCTGAAGACTTTTGTCGGGTATTCCAAAGGTTCTGACCCATGCCTCCTCCTGTTGTCGCGTGTTTCCTTCCCCTTGTCTTGAAATTCGCTAAAAATGTATTTGATTAATTATTTGTGGCATATTTTAATCTATATGTTTAGAAACATTGTCTCACACGTTCTGATAGATACTGAGAGCCGTCCTTTTCCTTTTTTTTGGGGGGGGGATCTGTTTTCAAATGTATTTAACGTGGCGAAGCGTGACTGTTACTGTACACTTCGAAAAATGGTCATGCATGAGAAAATCGTGCCATGAAGAGGTCATGCATGGAAATTAAATTTCCATGCATGCAAATGAAAATTTTGCACAGAAATTTTCATTGATAAGGATTCCATGCATGAAATAGTGTACAGCCCAATTTCCCATGAAAATTTCTAGGGCGAAAAAATCATCACAGCGGCAAATTTTCATGTATGGAAACATCATTTCCATGCATGGAAAGAATGATTATGAACTTGAGCTGTACGGTACACGACGGCTGGATAGTGTTTGATATTTAAACTGTTTATAGTGTTGTTATCTATAGTGGTGAGGGTTTTCGTGTCCAATCCATGTATTTTGTGTGCTTAGACATCCTGTTATTTTGAATGTATTTATATAATTACTATTTTTTAAAGTTTTCAGTTTTGTACGCACTTCTACATGTTACTATATGAACTTTTTACACGTCAATAAAGATATAAACATACAGTTTTCAGCATGCACCGCCTAACCCATGGGATGGTCTGGGTCTGCAATTGTACCCAATCTTCAAATACTGAAAGCCTTGGTTCAATTAAAGCCAATCTTCAAATGCAGAAATCGAGATTTGGAACAGTACTGATCATGTTGTGTTGACCGTACCATTCTGATCAGTAATAATCGTAACCCAGTTATAGTGTACTTACGATATTCCAACGTTTTCTGCAATATATCATAACACTCGTTTAACTTTAGTATAAGAAAGTATTAATATATACTTTATTCAACAAGAAACCTTCAAACATTAGGTATCTTTAATTAAGTGTTATAGGATTTTGGAAACCGTCTTTTATCTCTTTTACAATTGCCCCTGTGATCCAACCGAGTTTTTTCCCAATTGTTTTAGAGTCTTGACAAATAGGCGGTTAAGTTAAATGTCGATGTCTTTATATAACTGATGTAATTTTATGTAATACTTGACGCTTCGTTGTGCTAAACCCATATGGAGGTCTGCACTTGCGTATCAGTTTAAAAACATCATGGCATTGTAACGTCAAACAGACAGGCTATATAGTTAGTCCCACTCACCTTTTTAAAGACGATAGGAGTACTGTATAACTGGTTAATTTGGCGTGTACTTAAGTTGGCGGTTTTTTTTCAAAAAATGATTTTCTCTGTATTTATTTTGGCGTCTGGAGCAGTCAGAACAACGCCATCTTCATGTAGACATATTTTTATGCGATCTTTAATTTTGCGTTGATGGGCATTCGCCAAAAATCGACAAATTAAAAACCACGCTAAATTAACCAGTTATACAGTATTACTCAATGGGTACCTGACTGTTTCAAGAAGGCTTAAGGGTTATAGTGAAGAGGGTTGAAGAGCACCTATAAACTGTAAGGCTGAAGAGTTTATACGAACACTTTTTCAGACTTGACGCGAGGTTCCGGAACCCGCCGATAGGCGCCTTTAAACACGTCGAATGCCTTCGTGGAACGCCATGGATTGTTTCATTAGAGAAAACTTGGTTCTTCCAGTTATGTATGAAAGCGTCCAATCTGTTTTGGTCAAACAGCATGGATACATTCAATGGACCAATTGTACTAAGAATACACTTTTAGGAAATTAAATAACCTTTTTTAAATCAGTGAAATTAGCGATTTTACAGTTTTGATGACGTCACAAGTAATTGGAAGCTAATTATAATACGCGACGGTGGCGACGCGTAGCGGCGTTCATTTACACTACAGACCTGTAGTGTAAATGCACGCCGAACACGAACACGTTACAGTCAACCTCCCCCCCCCCCCCCCTTACTACACCCATTCTCCTGCCGACACATGGCATCCAACCCTAGTTCCGAAAAATTCTGGATACAAAGTTAAGTATATAAAAATGCTCAAATTCAATTTTTTGCAAGTGACGTCATCAATTAGACTAACTAGGTCACCTAGAAAGGGCAGCAGACAATATTGAATTCTTCAGTGCCAGCTGCCCTCTGTGACGTGCGAATATATCGGCTAATTACAGGATAGGGGTCAAGCAGTAATAAGCTGCTTGTGCCTTGTCAATTTTGTGAAATATTTAACTAGTTAGATATACCCAAGCCTGCCTCCCAGGCCATATTTAAATGGCCACCCTTGTGGATAGATGGCACTCTGGTATACTAGGAGGTAAGTCTGAAATACAGACTAGAGCTCAAGTGTGTCCCCCTTGAGGATTTATTCAGAACTAATCCTGGAGTGAAATCAACTCAGGTTAGATCAGTGAAAGAGCCAGATATCACAGACTTGTAGCGAGTCTATATATACCCATAAATGATAAAAAATGAGTCGGGTTAGGGTAGTAGGCATGAACAGGTCGCCCTAGATCAATCAAAGCAA
>OZ012695.1:21723631-21733631 GCA_963942565.1 Maea johnstoni | reverse complement strand
CCCGGGCTAGTTATTGAATGTCAGGGCTAGTAAATTCTATCTGTGTGTAGCCCTGAGGGGCTAGATAGAATTAGAATATCAGCGCTTAAAAAGTATGAAGCACACCTTTGGCTCTGCATACCTGGACGATAATTTACCTCAATTTACCACAATACACTGTATTCTTTTCATGTTATCAACAGAGGCGATAATATCAACAGAGGTCACTGTTTGAGAAGAGTTGTCATTAATATCAGGGCTAGCAAAACTATTTCAGGGCTAGTAAAAGTTTCGGTAACTAGCCCTGCTGGGCTTATGAAGTTTTTTCTTAATGTTGAGCCCTGAAGGCATAAATGCAAAACATCAAAAGCAACCAATCAATACTGGCTGACATAAACAATGTGGAATTAAGCAAGGTAGGCCATGTCTTACATGTACCGACAAAAACCATGTTCCTATTTTCATTTGTTAATCAGATTAGCGATTTACTACATGCAGAAAAACATACAATGGCATTTAGAGGTTAGAAAGCCAAACGTACATACGTAAATATACCAAATTAATATGTATTATTTTTAGTGACATCAGTAAGTGCACTGGTTTGAAGTAACAAAGAGCATGTCCAATGCAGGTTATTAATTGTGCCCTGCTCAGTAGGATCTATAAATTTCTAAACATTGGTGTTACGTTCATGCTTGACAAATGATTGAGAAATTATAAACTTTTTATGTAATTTCAAATTTTAGCACGTTTCACAATACAACAAAATTGTATCCTGTATGCTGAGAATTATCTGTCACATGACAAGCCCTTAGATGTCAAAACAATCCAGTAGCACTTATTATAGCAAAAAAAGTATTCTTACCCTTCTCTACCAAAGATAAATAAAATAATATGAATTATTTAGATTTTCGATCAAATCATAAACGTGACAAAAACCTCAACATTAGCGTGACAAAAATGAAAGGTTCATTTTATATATATATATATATATATATATATATATATATATATATATATATATATATATATATATATATATATACATATATATGTATATATATATATATATAATGTATGTATGTATATATATATATATATATATATATATATATATATATATATATATATATATATATATATATATATATATATATATATATATTATATATATATATACATATGAATGTCCTTTTGTTAATGTGCCTACCTGGTCACACTAATTACTGCTTTGTGTGTCTGTATGCATTTATATATGTATAAAATCACTTTGCAGTCTAGTACCATGGAATTAAGATTTGAATTGATAATTACCTGACACAATTAACCTCAATTGACTTCATACATAATAACACTGTTATAACTAAGACACCCAAATTCTATCGGAGACAAATCTCTAATCGTACTGTATGCTTATTGATCATGATTTATAAATACAAATTCATACACAGTTATAATATAAGTAGATTTACTCATTCTAAATGATCAGCGTTATTTGAAATTGTTTGCTTCATGTATATATGATATCAATCTCTTCGATTTGTATGATTTCTGTGCACTTACTGTTGCATTGTTCATCATGTTTCCCAGTGCTTTATGTATGGCACTTCTGTATCTCAGTGTGTAGGAATACAGGCATTTACGTAAGGTTTCATTCTCGTGTTTTACCTGTAAAAACATTCTGGATGAAGCCACATCAAGTCAAGCATAACTTATGTAATGAACAGTATTATTTGAAATAACTTAGCATTTAACTTGAATCATAATGTAATCATTGCTGTTGAAAACAAGCATTTTTAAAAAAATATATATTGCTTCATGGCAGTATATCATATTTACCGAAATAGGTTCATAGATATACAAGTACAGTAGTCAATTTTCAAACATTTCTCAATTTGTTGTAGAAAGAAGGCCATTTACCAAGGGCCTTCGGTAACATATCTTTTGTTTTCCATATATATATATATATATATATATATATATATATATATATATATATATATTATATATATATATATATATATATATATATATATATATATATTCATGTGGTATTCAGATACCCTTTTTAAATACAAGTAGGCTATTGTTTGCGTCTTTCCCTTCATTTTTGTGGTGGTATTTTGATTCATCAAGGACCAAACCTTTCTTATTTCAGAAGTTCCTTTATTACATTTTGATAAACAGTGGAGCACATGTGGTACTACAACGTTTAAGTTTCTTTCCCTTGTTCTCTAATACCTTTTCCATTCTTGAGGAATGCTTCTGAACAGTCTGTAATAAATAGCTAACATCACTGGTGGTCCTAATCAATTCTCAATATGCTTCTTACTTAAATGGATGCCATTATGGTCATATTGGTCTCATATGAATACTGTAGAATAGGTATATATCGCGCTACAAAAATTTCGCAAAAAAAACTGATTTTTTGGTTTTTCGCGTGTACTTTATTTCGCGAGAGAGCGAGTTCTACAGCGCCACCTATTGAATCAAACAATATTTAAAAAAAAATGTAGAAATTTGCCGGCCATCTTTTTTGAACAAGCAAAGTTATCAACTATGTGTTCCTATAAACAATGAGAGTATTTCTTTACCTGTATCCCGTGCACCATGGGATAGTTAAATCGACTGGAGACCTCCAATTCATCTGTAATGTTGGTATACACGCGATGTGCAGCAAATCGTTCCACTAGGGCACCATGAAGATCTGAGTCCAATTTAACTCGATCCAGCAAACCTCGCATTTGTGGAACAGCTGTCAGTGGTGTGAATACATATGCAAACTATTAGCTACTGTATAACTGGTTAATTTGGCGTGGTTTTGAATTTGGCGTTTTTGGCGAATGCCCATCAACGCCAAATTAAAGATCGCATAAAAATATGTCTACATAAAGATGGCGTTGTTCTGACTGCTCCAGACGCCAAAATAAATACAGGGAAAATACTTTTTTGAAAAAAACGTCAACTTAAGTACACGCCAAATTAACCAGTTATACAGTATATGGGAATAGTCAAATTCTAGAAGACATGGGGCTTGCTTTTGTTATGGCATGAATGATTATTGGCCACAACCTTTCTCAGTAACAACCATCCTTGCTCTCGGTGATCTTTTTTGTGATAACAGTGCTCTTAACACAGCAGTATCAGAATATCTTTACTTTCTATTTTTCTGTGTTTAGTATTTCATCAATCAATACTATGAAAAATGTATGTTTTTTTGTAATTGTGAAATTACAGTTAATAAATATACATACATAGGCATATATGTTGATTAACGCGAAACAAATTGTGGCATATTGACCATTAGACTTTAGCTGCAAAACTTATTGTAAGAAATGACTTTAGGTTAGGGGAGTAGACTTCCTGGGAAAGTCTTTTTCTCCACCAATATGTACTGCGATATCAGGACCATGTCTGAGGATGACAGGAAATATCGAAATTTAAGGAGAGGAACTTTGGATACCTCACCCTCACCAAAGATACATGATCAAGTTTTAAAATGCAGAATGTTTGGAAATCAGGGATTGACCTTTGCCTTTTCAGGCAGGAGAAGATTTGGCTCATACGATTTGAAGTTTAGGAACAAATAAATCCCTGTGCTTGCAGCACGACATCCATCTAGGGGGTCTGAGGGGCCTGCGTCTCCGGAAACTTTGAAAATATATGCTATTAGATGTATTTGCGCCATTAGGTAATACAAGTGGAAATGAAAATTAGAAAACAAAGGAGACTCAAAGTGCTTTAGAAGATAATATGTCCACCAGCAAGTTAGGCCCACTTTAAAAGAAGGTCGCAAAATCACATGATCCAGGGGCCCAATAAACAACCTTTAAGTAAATCTCTGGAAATAACAAATGTCTCCGTTTGTTGACTTCATTTATGACTTTTTGATTAAACCGAAAAAGCTGGATTTACCTATAGCTTGAGCGCCATCAGCCACTGCAACTTTATATGCCATACTTCCATTCAGTACGGCCACCTGTTACACAAATAGTGAAAGCAATATATCAATTATAGATTAAAATTATGTGCGATAGGTTACTATAAATTCGGAAAAGATTGCGTTAGTTTAATTTTTGCGTTTTTTGCGTTTAGCCTCCTACGCGAAATTAAAATTCGCAATGATTAGTGCTGCCACTTTAAGTGTATAGCTTGCACTCCATGTTCGCAAAGTTTAAAAACGTAAAAATCGCTTTTCTGTAAATTCGCAAAATTTACTCTACACAATATTTTGTGAATCTACAGTGTATATTTCTCTCAGGAATTTTGATTAGCATCACATTCTCTGCCATATTTGGGCTAAGTTGTGACTAGCCAGTTGCGTTTAGAGTAAGCGGATTACGTAATAGAATTTCAAATTGTATCAGTTGTCACAGTATTTTGTTCCCATCTCCCCTTAAACAATTGGCCAGTCGCGATTTTCTTAATATGCGAGGTGAGAATTATGAAATGTAATTCTAAGATATTCCTCAAGTAACTCAAGAACTTTCGTTATGATGATAATAACAATGATAATAACAGTAATGATTATAATAATAATAATAATAATAACAATAATAATAATAATAATAATAAAAATAATAATAATAATAATAGTAACGATACTAAGAGTACTTACGCTATCAATAATTGTTAATCGTTGTGTTACTGATGCGATATGCTATTTGGTATAAAAGTGTGATTCGCAACTTAAGAGTATTTACATGTATAATCCAACTCGCCGAACAAATCTAGAACAGATTCTCTAACAAATTAAGATATCAAAGTATCCAATTACCTTTTTACCATGCAGCGTGGCAATGCTTGTCGTCTCTGTCTCCTTTGCCAGGGCATTTGTTAGATTTGCAGTGAATATCCCAATAATACACGTGCCAGCAAGGATCCAAATAAAGCAGTAGCAACGAGCCACCAGTGAACGGGGTGCTTTGTCTCCATACCTGATAAATGAATATATATATATATATATATATATATATATATATATATATATATATATATATATATATATATATATATATATATATATATTTATTTATATATATTTATATATATTTATTTATATATATTTATATATATATATTTATATATATATATTTATATATATATATATATATTTATATATATAATGATATATATAATGATATATATATATATATATATATATATATATATATATATATATATATATATATATATATATATATATATATATATAGTAGGAAAGGCACCCTAAAACACTCATAACTCAGCTTAAACCAAACATAGGGATGAGTGTTTGGTATCAAAATGTTGGTATGAAAGTATCTTTTGAAATAGTAAACACATAACTAACTCAATCCCATGATGTAATTAAGGTCATTCAAGGTCAAAATGGCGGCCAAATCAAGAATCTGGGATTTTCCCATATTCTATAGTTTTCGTTTATAAACTTCTGTTTTTTTGAAGGTATGTATTTCTTTTTTGTAACCACTTTTTCTAAAGAAATGTCTTTTAATGGATTTGTTGAACATTTTAGAAGTTCATTGACTAGAGTTTTAAGTTCAATTTTGAGTTATTAGGTACAAAGTAGGGTACCAAGCCCACCTTGAGACCCCAAAAAGTGCCTAAAATGGTAAAAATTTGAAAACTAAAATGATTGTATCTTACGTTTTATAGGTAGGAAGGGAGCAGATGATGCACCAAAACATCAGGTTTAATTTTCTCCTCAATGTGGAAGAAAATGGAAAAATAATATTGAACTTACGGGATCGTTGGAGGTCAAATAAAGGTCATATCATTTTTTTTCTAAAAAATTCAAATTTTGATCAAGAGATTTTGATGAAGTACTTGTGTTTTGTCATTATATAATTTCCAAACCAAGTTACCACAATAATTGACGGATAAATAATCTCAACTATGGTCCAACAAATCATTTTCCACCATTTATCAGTGAAAATGAAGTAGTTTAAAGTCTATATGGAGATGTGGAATGTGGCATTTGGCTATTCAATGCTTGTGATAAGGGTTTACGGACAGGTTATGAGAAAGTGCTAGTATGGGACCACTGTTTAGGTCATAAAAGTTGTGAGCACCAAACATATTAGGCATTGTTTGGTATCAAAATGTTTGTTGTAAGACAGTCTTTCCATTCCATGCAACCAGCCTAGGGTAGGGTCTATTGGTGTGATAGTCTAGAGGTCATTCAAGGTCAAACTAACCCCAATTTCATGATTTAAGGCATTTTGTCTTTGAATTTTCCATTTAGCAGCTTATCAAATTCTCCTTGAATACATATTTTATCCTGGAAATGTTTTTAGGTGAGTAATGATTTTCAAAAAGGATTCTTAGACATTTCTAGGTCATTTTAAGAGAAAGTCTGGACCAATCTGGAATATTTAGGGACAAAAATAACAAAATGACTGATTACGGGTGCACTCAAATATCTAAGTGAGGCAGCAGAAAGTTGACGTAACAGATCGAGTCATATCTTATTGTATGTCAGCTTTCATTTTCAATAGGGAGAATAAGCCTTTTTAACTTGCGGCATTACTTGCCTATTGTGTTTGTCATGTAAGATTATGAAGGCAGTGTAAAATATCACTAAGATTTAAGGAAAAAATGAAGGTCAAATAATGGTCAAAACGTCACTTTTTCTCATAAAGATTCAAATTTTGATGAAGAAATTTTGATGGAGTAGTTGTGTTTTGTTATTACATAATTTCCTAACCACATTACCACAATAATTGACAGACAAGATACCTTAAATATGTTTTACCAAAACATTTTCACCCTTTACCTGTGAAAATGAAGTAGTTTTAAGGTAATATGCACATGTGGAATGTGGTATTGGACAATTCATGCCTAAATTAATTCTTTAAGATTGAGCTGTGAGAAAGTGCTAGTATGGGACCACTGTTTAGGTCATAGAAAGTGTGAGCACCAAACATTATAGGCATTGTTTGATATCAAAATGCTTGTTGTAAGACAGTCTTTCCATTTCACGCAACTAGCCTAGGAAGGGGTATTCTGTTGTGATATTAGAGGTCATTCAAGGTCAAACTAACCACAATTTCATGATTTAAGGCATTTTGTCTTTGAATTGTCCATTTAGCCGCTTATTAAATTCTCCTGGAATGCATATTTTCTCCTGCAAATATTTCAGGTGAGATATATCTTTAATAAGAATTCTCAGACATTTTTGCAGTTACTTCAAGACAAAGTCTGGGTCAATCTTGAATATTAGGGGTCAAAATGACGAAATGTCTGATTGTGCACCCAATAGTTAGTGAAGCTGCAGAAAGTTGACATAATAGATTCATATCTTATGGTACATCCTTTCATTTTCACTGGGGGAAATAAGCTTTTTAACTTGCCTTTTGTGTTTTTCACAAACAAGTAAAAACTGTAAAATATCACTGAGATTTAAGGAAAAAATGTAGGTCAAACCAAGTTCAAAAGGTCAAATAGAGTATTCATGACTTTGGAGAAAAATCTGTAGTACTGCAGTTGCATCTTGTTCAAATGAGTAATTTCTATTCACCTGGAAGGAATATTTGACAATCATGAACTAAAGAAACGATTAGTTTACAACTTAAATAACATTTTCAGATAAGAACAAGTTGCTTTCTATCTATTTGGAGGTCAAAGACTGAGACTGCCAGGATTTTACCTAGAAGCAACTTCTGAATTGTTCTAAAAAACAAGACCAATATTGACTTTTAGTGTCCTTTTAAACATACCAAACTTTATACACAAGGTTTAATAGTATAAAAATCATGTTATATTTAAAGATTAAAGCCAGTGTAAAATATAGATAGTGTAAAAGTTTAAGGTCAAACTAAGGTCAAAAAGAGTATTTGTGACTTTGAAGCAAAATCTCAATGCAGTAGTTACACTTTGGTAAAAAAAAAAAGCCAGGGACTTAGTTCACCTGAAAGGAATATTTTCCAATCATGAAGTGGAGGAACTGAGGTAGTTTACAACTACATATTAACATTACCAGATGAAATAAGTTGCTTTTCATTGTATTTGGCTAAAATAACTAACTCCACATGCTGGCCTTGCATATGTCTGCACCAAACATTGAGCACATTGTAAGCCTTTAGGAGACAAATGTCTCTTTTTAAAGCTTTCGAAGTTGTTTGATGAAAGCTAGGCAGAAGACCATGAATCAAATTAAAGAAATAAGTATCGTGAATTTCATATAATAAACTATTCCATTCGTTAATTGGAAATCATAACTGTAATTTTGAATAGTTGGGCATTATCTAAAATGAGTTTACCTAATTCTGGTGTATACATCTTTTATTATCCATAACATTAATTCCTAGCTCAGTACCAACCTCTCTGATTGTTAGATATCTAATCTTTATTTGACCTCCAGCATGTGCGACCTAGAGTACATAAAATATGTGTACATACCTTAATCTATTTTGGAAAACAAGCCTATTTAGTTATTTACACACTCCACTATCTGACTTGGTCAATTCAAAAATCCCCATTTAGGATACAATCCATTTTGTGCTGATGATCATGCTATATATATATATGTTAAAGAAATGGAAATATATGAAGAAAATATGTTCTTACATTTTTGATATGGTGTGGCATCTGAATTGCGCCTACACCGCATTCTTAACCCATTCACACTTAGAGTTTCATTAGAAAGTATCGTCTGCTACTCTCACACTTATGAAAATAACTTGTGAATGAAGCAAAAGTTCACAAAATATTTGAAGGAGAGTTGTAGTTTAGCTTCTGGTCAACATTTCTCCTTCAAATGTTTTCAAGAAAATGCTTCTGTAAGTAAGATATTACCAAAAACGTCAGGCCTGTTTTGGCCGCTATGAGTGTAAATGGGTTAAATCAACCACCAGTAATATAATTGAGGACATGGTTATTGCTGGACATAGAGTGTGGTATTAATCGATCAAATATTGGCGACTAATTAATGTTTCTATCTTTAATGAACTGTATAGAGCGAGAAGCATCGCCAATGTCAATGTTGCTATACAGTTATTACACACGTTGCTATACAGTCATAACACATGTGAGGATAAGAAAGTGACTAGAGGCTGCAGTCGGCTTGTTGAAATTATTATTGGCGGGGCCCTCAGGCCGCGCCTACCTGGGAAGCTGTTTTGAAATGTTCATGGGCGAGACGTCCGTGCTCAAAATCCTGAGGCCGGACTGAATATAATTCTCTATTCTGATTGGTTTTAATATAAATGTTGCCTTTGCCGCGGAAAATCGTGCCTTCCTTATTTTAATTTAGCATGAAGCTTTCAAATATATAAAATATTTTAAGCGGACATAAAGTATATTTTTCAGTATAGGAAGGAAAATTACTAAGAAAAATTACTGTGTGTATAGACTAGCGCCAGTCTCACAATCAAGTCACGGATTAGAGACTGCTATCGCCCACAATCTATTGTTGGCGTGAAACGACTCATAGGACTGGCACTAGTCTACTATGTGTATAGAATGAAATCATGAGACTTCGTAACCAAACTGGTTCGTAACCAAACTGATGCGTACCCAAGTAGCTTCGCACCCAAGAGATTTCGAAGTCTCCAGCTTGCGCTTAGAATTCCGATATTTGTTTCATTTCTACAAAAATGATACAAATCTAGTCATTATAAATTATTTTCCTCTATAATGTTAATGTTCTATTTACATCCGGTTCCCTCCACACAAGTTCATAAATAACTTGGCCCCGCCTTTTGACTATTGATGCTTTGCATCTACAACCGTACTTAACCGTACTTATTGTTGTACCCGTAGCTGACACTATCCTTCTAGATAATATCCTGCATGTCACCAAATAAGTATTGCAAGGATATGATTGGTTTTGAGAAACTCACCCGACTGTCGTCATGGTAACTAATGCCCACCAACATCCTTCAGATGCTCCTGTAGTGAATTTCTTTGGAAACTCCTTTTCATTTGACCACCTCTCCTGAAAGTGCCAAATATATATATATATATATATATATATATATATATATATATATATATATATATATATATATATATATATATA
>OZ012695.1:21701131-21718631 GCA_963942565.1 Maea johnstoni | reverse complement strand
AGACCTCAGGGATTAGATAAGTAGTGTTAGAAAGGGGACAGGAGTGCTAAACTAGGAGTTGTCTTATTTGGAGAGTGTCACCAGCATCACAGCCTTAATTGTGGGCATGTTTAAGCCTCCGCTCCTTGCCCCCTAGACAGACCATCATATGTAATACTGTACTTTCCTAGCCTTCACTATTTTCTCCCCTGTCCTGAGGGCCTGCTTTGATGGCCGTGTGGTCTAAGGCGTTGCCAGTAACTGCTTACTGTTTCTCACCTCTGTCCAGGTTTGAATCTCACCTGGGACATGTGAGAAAGTTGCCAGTGACTCTGAGTCATGCATTGGTTTTCGACTGGTACTATGGTTTCCTCCTCCAGCTACAACTGGCTAGTCACGGCTTAAGCTAGGGTCTCACATGAATTCGCACAAATTCGACGTTATGTAAATGATATGGTAATGAGGAAAACCCCAAAATTTTGAGTCGAATACGAGTTTTCGGAAAAGCTCGCATTCGATGTTTGTCCGGAGTTCGGCAATTCGAAAACGAGGTTCTTTTTAGCGGCAAATTTAAAGTCGAAATTCAATTAGTGAACTTGTCGAATGCGTCGGAAAAAAAGCTAGATCATTTCACGGAGTCCTCACATCGCTACGTGGTCGAATGCGATCGGGTTTGCAGTTTGTCATTAACATAATGACTTGCCTCATTTGCATAACATCGCATTCGACAGAACTACGTTGAATGCAATTTTGCAATAAATTCGATGTTAGCGAAGTCGAATGCGTATATTGTATGTGCGCATTCGACTCAATTAGTTTCATAGCTATTTTCAGGTTGGAAAAGTAGCCTCGCACATTGGTAATGTCGTATTCGACAAATTGATATGTCGAATGCGAGTTTAAAATATCGCATTTGACTTTTCAAATGTCGAATGCAACATTACATTTTTACACACTGTGTCGCATTCAACAATTTATTGTGTTTAAAATGTTCGATTAGACCAACTACAATTGAATGCGACATGTTATATGTCGCATTCGTAGTTTAATAAGTCGAATGCGATAACACGATTATGCAGACTTCTTCTTTTTTCAATAATCGCATTCGAATTAATATTTGTTGAATGAGATTTTTTAAACTTCCAATGCGAATTTTCAAGTCGAATGCGAACTTTTAACAGTCGCATTCGACACAACCTGTCAATCAAACTTGTCATTTGCATAAAGTCGTATGCGCAAAGTGTTTTCGACATAGTTACACCTTTCGACATTTTGGCTGTCGAATGCGACTTAAAGCGATCTCACATCGCATTCGACACGAAAAAATTACCATCTTTTTTGCCTAACCCAGTGACTTTTTGCCAGGTCGAATTTAGTCGAATGTGGGTCGAATTCGCTCGTATTCGACTTTTTCGAATATATGTCGAATACGATCGAATTCCTGCAAATTCCATGTGAGACCCTAGCTTTAGTCGCAATATGGCAGAAAAAGTAACGAAAAATGAAATTTCAAATTAACCTGTCCTGACTTGTGTAACCTATAAATGCAGGACTTGATTACTGTGTGGTCAGAGTATAGTACTCTCTGACAGACTCTTCTTCTTCCCAGAGAGAATATTCTGTATTCTGACCCTATCTTTTTCTCCTTCCTAGTATCCCCAAGTACACGAATGGCTCTTTTCTTTAAATTTAGATCGTATCTCCATTTACCGGAGTCTGTATATACCTTCTGCATGACCTGTTTCATAGAAACCTTTGACACTGTACAGTTGGCTAGGTCTTCAGCATACCCCTGTGGTGTTAGTAAATTGACCAACACAGTTTTGAATCACACAGCTTTCAGAGTAGTGAAGCATTAATCGTGATGTATTTGAAAAGCAATGGGAACCCTCCCTGATGTATTCCACAATCCTTACACCCCATGTATCGTGATTTATGCCATTTTAGGGGGAAACACCTCTTGCTCTTGTATCTTCTCTCCATAGACACTCCCCCTTGGCCCTTTCTTAGCCCAAGCTAGTCTTCCGATGATGCCCATTTACTCACCGCACCTACACTTAGAAAGTCATTACTCAGGTCAGTGTGTCTATTTAATGTGTTGCTGTATAACCAATGCTCGGGAAAGACTCTAATTCTCTAAATAGCCATTACTCAATAGGTGCCTTGAATACGAGATAGTAGCACTGGGCCCCCTATTATTCCAAGTTGTTATGCGAATCGCCCCTCCTCTATTTTCCATCTCCTGTGTAAGTTTGGTCTTCCTAATGTTTACCCCCTCTTATAGTCGGCCTGGGCATGTGAGAAAGTTGCCAGTGACTTGGAGTTAGGCGGTGGTTTTCGCCGGGTACTCCGGTTTCCTCCACTACTTACAACTGGCTAGTCACGAATTAGCCAAAATTGGCATAAATGTGACGAAAAACAAAAATTCAAATTCAAATTCAAATTCATTAGTAGTGTCCAAATTGGCCTTGGCGCTCCGGGATAGACCGTCAAACATCGTGTCTTAAACCTGTAACCGTTTAGCCTTCGAGCTTATCATAACCTCGAATGTAAGTGATGGACGGATCAAGTATGTCACAAATACAGTATTTTACTGGCTGTATAAACTCACGAGGTAAGTATTCGTAGACTTTTTGGCGGTACATTTGTTCAGGGAGTAAGTATAAGTATAAGTATTTATTGACTATAACATGGTTATTATTCTGATTATCCATGTGCTTAATGCTTGTTTATGCATCTCTCTCTCTCTCTCTCTCTCTCTCTCTCTCTCTCTCTCTCTCTCTCTCTATATATATATATATATATATATATATATATATATATATATATATATATATATATATATATATATATATATATATATATATATATATATATACTGACACGTGTATGCATAGGGCAAGTATTCTGCTTGACTGAGTGCTAACTGTTCGTTTATGTATTTACGGATATACCAACATCCGCATCTATTTGGTAGGTATTCAAATTATTCCTGTATTAACTGTTTGCTTATGCTACAACCCCCATACAATACAGCACTTAGTTAACTCACAAACAGCAGTCCAGGAACACGTGGCTGATCCCACGCCCCACCGGGGACACTGCCCATCGCAGTGGTGAAAATAGACAGTAGCCCATCGGTCCGTTTCTGCCAAAAATTTGAATGGGCTAGTAAAAGTCTATGTTTACTTGCCCAGAAAGTCTGCTAAATATTTTGACCACATTAACTAAGTAAGCACACACCCAGTTTCACATTTCTTCTACGTTAGATTATAACTGTCACAATTCATAAATCAAGCACAATAAGCCATGAATGTTCAGTTATAAATTGGCTGTTGGCTACCATTTTGGTTGGTTACCAAAGTGATATGGACCGCTATTTTTTCCTGTGGACAACTAAACTGTACATCTTGATGGACCCTTCGACCACCAAGGCTTAGCAAATTGTTTTCAGCACTGCCATCAGGCTAAGAATGTTTCTTGTTACCCGATCAACCACATGTCTATAGGATTGGCATCATCAATATGCATTAAAGGCCATGCAAATAAATGGATATTTTGAAAAAAAAATACGTTTACCCGGCCTGATTTTTAAGCACCGAAATCATTACCGATGGGTGTGGGATGTATTTTCCAAATGGATATTTGCACCATACAACCTCAATGAATATCTTTGCATTGCTGTCAATGAATATCTATGCATTGCTGTGAAATCATTTATATGTAGAGAATATATGGTATCTACTGGACAGACATTAAATTACTGCACCGGTTGACCGGACGTCTTCCGGTGCCTGGTTGTACAAACACCCTTGGATAACATGTCAAAAAATCAGACAAGCACATTAATGACCTAGGTAGCTTGCGAATCAAATGTAATTTCAGCTGTCAGGTCGTCCATGCATACATGCCCAGATAACTGGATGGCCTTCGGGCATGCGGTTGTGTATTATGCCCGGGCTGCACAAACATTGTGTGCAGGAATTAGATATTGACACTGTACTAACAAATTAAGAAAACATGAGATGAAAAGCCTACTGACTATGCCTCCTCGTGTCACTCGTATAGGTATAGATATGGCCAAAGTGAATTTCAAATGTATGACTTTCCTTATGTGACTGGTTAGATTATTCCACTATAGGGAATTAAAAATATTTCTTTATTGAAAAAAGAGCGGGCTTTGATTCACTAATGATTCTTGATATCATAAAATGATGAAAACGTCGCAACGAGAGGTGCTCATACATACTTTGACAGTTGGGGTGTTTTTATCAACTAGTAACCTCAACCTAGCTATTCAATGGATGGTTGGGGCTAGGCGGTGGTTTTCGCCGGGCACTCCGGTTTCCTCCACTACTTACAACTAGCTAGTCACGAATTAGCCACAATTGGCATAAATGTGACGAGAAACGAAATTCCAAATTCAATGGATGGTTCAATTGATTTTAGGTCTGTGGTCATCGTGGGAGAGTAGATGTTATAAACAACAGTCACACGAGGTTGTGGGGGAACTGATAGGGGAAATTTGGAAACGTGATATGATTTTAGTGTATTTTACCCAGAAGTAAAATAAGTAACACATTTTGGAAACAAGATATGACTTTGGTTTATTTTACCCTGAACTAAAATATAAAACGCATTTATCAAATATAATGTGAATGGTGTGAATATCATGTAAAGAGAAAGGCTACGTTTCGTTTTTGGGCTCATTGATTAACATTGATAATCAGCAGTTTCGCAGTTGTTTCTCTATAACTTAGTATAGTTAAGAATGCAACATCTCCACATACCCTGACAACACAAAATTTGTTCTTTTTGATGTGTTTAGACCTCACCTGATTATTATGTTCCAATCATGGCTGCTTATATGCGTGTGGCTTCTGGGTGCAACATAAGTTCCAAAGCTGTAGATTCACAAAAGATTGAGTAATTTTTGCGAATTTACAGAAAATCGATTTTTGCGTTTTTTATCTTTGCGAATGGACCGCAACATGGAGTGCCAGCTATACACTTAAAGTGGCAGCACTGATCGTTACGAATTTTAATTTTCGTTCGAGGCTAAACGCAAAAAACGCAAAAACTTAACTAGCGGAATCTTTTCCGAATTTACAGTACTTCACTGAGCTGGGCAAGCTGCCCCTAACTTTTACTTGCCCCGGCGGCACTTCCACTTACCACGCAATTCTTTTAAACAAAGGTGAGTTGCATTACGAGGTCTCTGCCCAAAACATTACTTGCCAAGCGGGCCAAGTTAATGTCTTCTTCTGCTTGCCCCGTTGCCGTTTTTTGCCGAACGGAGCAATTGGTTATGGTGCACGCTGGGTTTTGACTTGAGTGGAATATGTCTTTAATTTACATTTTCTTAAGGTAGCTTATGGGGTTAATTTCTCTGACTCGGGTTTACCCTATGCTGCTTTTATTGGACTATTTAGCTATACTAAGTATATATTGCCTGAAAGGTAGTTTGATGAGGAACATACGCATAACCACTAAATGTGTAAAATGTGTATGGTGAAAAAAATGAAAACATATGCAGTGTTTTCACGCCGAACTCCTACCCACACCTTTTTTTTACCGGGCCATCAAAGTTCATGTATGTATATTTATTGATTATGTTAATGCATAAAAGATACAATGCATCAAGAAAATCAAAGCTTACAAAGTACAAAATGAATTCATAAATACGCTAAATAGTCAAAGAATACAATTAGTAAGAGTCCAGCATCTGAAACTGCGCCAGACTTATAATATGGAGAAGAAATCAATCAAGTTTTACTCTGTTCAAGTTTTATGACTATTCATATTGGATTTTTTCTAGAAAAGGAGCAAGAGTGTACTTTTCATAACTTTGAAAAAAGTAAAAATTGTAAAAGAAACTGTAATACTCTTCCCTCTGCAATATTCTTAGCCAATTATATACCAGATCCCCAGCAAATTCGTCAAAATTTGATAACCAATAGGCTTGTTTGAAACCACCATGTTTTGTGAAATCAACATGGAGAAACGTTTTCAGTGTGTGCAGGGAGGTTCTTAGATATTCTGTCTTCTACTGTGCTCAGGGATTGCCTAGGAAATCACTGTTTGTCTGAATACGATTATAAGGGTGAAGGCTTTAGATATGCGAAATCTCAAAACTACCCTATATACATAAGTTAATCCCATAAGCCAGGTTAAATGTGCTTAAACTACTACAAAGTAATCTTACCGTTGCCTTGTCAAGTGTATGTAGTAAACAGGCGAAAGAGATCATGCGCATGTATACTATATATATATATATATATATATATATATATATATATATATATACGTTGGCGATTTCGAGCTGAATAGAGAACGTGATGGACTAGGTGAGTTCTGTCCTAAAAATAGAAAAGCTCAATGCCTAAGCTGCTGTCAAGCGAGAAAAATACTATTTGTCCGATATGGTGCTGGTTTAGCCTGCCTCCCAGGCCTTATTTTAATGTCCTCCCTTGTGGATAGATGGCTCTGCGGTATACTATGATGACTGAGCGAAATATTCAACTCAAATCAGATCAGTGAAAGAGCCAGAAATCACAGACTTGTAGCAAGTCTAGTGCTGGTTGTGATGGACCCCTGACTGGGCATCTAATCTCATAATAACAAGCTAGAATTAGCCTTAGATGAATAAAAAAACAAATGGATATGAAACCAGCCGGTCAACATAACCAGGCTAGCCTCAACCAGTGTCGACTAATAGCCCAAGATTCGTGCTCTGCGCATGCTCAGTTGATGCTGGCTAGCAGGTTTCTCTGTAATGTAAATGATACGAGAGCCATTATTGGTCCTAGTCGCCACGTGGCCTCACGCTGATGCCAGATCAGTGACCCCTGGCATAAGTCTAGCCCTTCACTGTAGCGCATATAGTAATTGGTCTCTCGCTACATATCCATTCTTTTCTTCATCTAAGAATTAGCACACACAGCCACATCAGCATAACTGGACCCAAAAGATTACCTCTTAGTCCGCTTCCACCTATTAACATCTTAACCATGCAGCTGGGGGCTAATTTGACCAAAACAAGATTATGCAAAAAAAAACGAAAAAATGACTGAAACCCTGGCTAATGGGTATTCATCTGTGAGAACTTAGAGATAGCTATCCAATGAATACCAACATGACAGGTTTAGATGTTTTTCAAAAGTCTTGCCTCCTTGTACTCTGGACGAAAGTAGCCTCAGCACATTGGAAGTGTTCAGGGGGCTAGGGTCCTTCATTCTGTAGTGAGACTTTCAGGTTAATATTGACTAATGATGTAATATTTGTACAAGAGAACCCCAATAAACCATATGTGCGGTGAAAGCTAAGACTCGGGAGATCTCAAATCTTATAAGATTATAAAACTATTAAATTACACCTCAATTTACTTATTTATTTTAAATATTTCATTATGATTTTCTCGACCATTGACCACATCATTAGTCAGTCTTTACCATGGAGTCTCACTTTAAGGATCTAAGTCCAAAAACCCCGTAGAAGGGTTTTCATTTAGAAGTGGATTAAAAAGGACTAGTACTGGCATTAAGAATCAACAGTTGATTGACGAGTGACATGGCCGACATATCCCTTGGCAACGCGCCTGTGTGACAATGACAGTTCTGATTGCTACGCCTCGAAGGCAGGTCTGAATGAACCACTGCTACAATTGGGCTAAGATGGATAAAGCAATGAATAGGTAGCGAGAGACCAATTGCCATATGCGTTAGGGCGACAGTTACTTGATTTATTGGTTCCCGGATCCGCCGATCAAAGTGGAATAGACCCGACGGGAAAATATATGAAATCCCCCCCCCCCCCCCCCCCCCCCCCACTTTCTGTTGTGCTCTGCCGCCGAGCCGTAAGTAGGTTCACCGAGCCTGCAATAAACTTACCATGGATGGTAATACAACTACAAAACTACAAGAATATTAATACCAGAGCAAAACCACATTACAATAGCAATGCAATACAGTGTTGTTGAAATGCATCATCTTATTTAAAAAATCATTCTTTTAATGTTCAAAAATATGGTTTAAGTATGTATTTAAGTACTAGCAAAAAAATCACTTTATTTGTTTTCCTCCCTCACGACTGTTTGCTTACTTAGATTTCCGTGTGCTATTTTTTTTCTTAAAAATCAACTTTATTTTTGATTACTTCCCTCTCGACCCTGTAAAATTGGTCGGGGACTATCCCGGAACCAATAAATCAAGTAACCGTCGCCTAGAGTGAAGACCTGGCTATCCCAGGGGTGTCGAGCCTCGTATCATTGTGACGTCACTAGAAGACAGACCAATGAGGGCTCTCGTTTCCTTTACATTACAGAGAAACTCGCGCGCCAATATGCGCAGAACGCGACTTTTGGCCATTCGCCGAAGCCAGCCCGTGTCAGGTTGACCGGTTGGTTTCATATCCACGTGTTTTTATTCATCTAAGCCTCGAAGCCAGGTCTGAATGAACCACTGGTACAATATGGTGACGCAGTCCTCGGGGTGGGTACAAGTAGAGTTCGTAGTTATAAGATAGAAAGTTTACTGTACCGTCTTCCACTGGTGTACGTTTGAGCGAAATAGTGACCAGTGTTATCGTGTATCATCAGCCAATTGAGAGAGATTAGTAAGCACCCTCGTTCACTCCGATCCTACATGTAGTTATGGCTATTTTAACCACGCTTGTAGATAGAATACAGGTGGCACACACACACACCTTAGATGTTTATTCATCGAAGCTTACACGTATTGCCCTTGTAGCACAGGTGAATGCCTTTCACCTGCTGCCCTTTCATTAACCCATTAATGCTCATGGCGGCCAAATACAGCCTGACAATTTTGATGAAATCTGCGAGGGAAAAGCAAAGTTAAGAAAATATTTGAAGGAGAAATGTTCATGAGAGCACTACTAATTACTCTCCTTCAAATATTTTCAAAAATCATTCACCATTTCAAACTTATTGTCAAAAGTATCATAGGTCCAGACGGCAATTTCTGGACGAACTCCTAAACATTAATGGGTTAATAGCCGAGAGTGGTGACCTATCACCGGCCTCCAAAGATGTGTGGTATATGGCATACGCTTCACTTATTAGGCCAACTGTGGTCTGTACACGCGGAAGATCAACATACCACGCGGAAGCTGTGAACTAAGGACTGTTACTTGGCATGCCTCATAACAGTTTAGATGAATATAATATGTGGATTTAGATCGATAGTCGTGGTAACAGGTCGGGTACTATATTACATAATCCACAGATAGTTTGGGGGTTATCTTTCACCACATGTACATGTACGTTTCGCAAACATAAACAGAATATATATTCCTTTAATAAATAAATTCCTTTAAAAAATAGAATAAATTATTCTATTTTTCTTTTATAAGGATAGAGGGTGGGGGGAAACTACACTAATCAGCGTGGTTACGTATAGCCACGCTCTTTTGATCAGGTTACTATGATGAACCGTGATCAAATGAAAACTATTTGGAATTATTGTTTAAAATTGTTTACTTGGTCGAAATCTACTTTGGCTTTTACCATGGAAACAGGTTCGTTTACGCGCTGCTGTGCCTGAATATATGATATATCACATATTGATGCCCAGCAATGTAAACCCCCTTATGACTGACTCAATCCGCCATTTTGATTGGCCAGTAAATTAGGCGGGGCAAGGTACAAGACTATTGTAATGGACTTCTCTGTGGAATCACTGATGAGGTACAATGCAGGCTCCAGAAAGTTCAAAACGATGCCGCTAGAGTTGTGAGTGGCTCCAAAAAGTATGATCACATTAGTATAACTGCAGAAAGACATCTTAATTATGCGAGAGTTCTTATGTTTCATTTTGAATTCTAAGTTCTATTATTTGTTATTAACCTTAGTTTTCCTTTAAGTTAATTTTGGTTAGCTAACATGATTAATTTTGTATAATTGCTCATGTTTATTTCCCAGCATATATATATATTATACACTTTGTAGTTACAGTCAATTATATATATATATATATATATATATATATATATATATATATATATATATATATATATATATATATATATATATATATATATATATATATATATATATATATATATATGTATATATATATATACATATATATATATATATATATATATATATATATATATATATATATATATATATATATATATATATATATATATATATATATATACATATATATATATATATATTACACCAGTTCTAAAATATCTTCACTGGCTGCCCATCAGGAAAAGGATTGAGTTCAAGATTCTGCTTTTGACTTTCAAATGCATGCGAGGATGTTTCCCTCTGTACTTGAGGGAACTGTTAGTCAAACAAGCCAACACAAGGACTTAAAGACCAAACACTAAGAACTTATTAAAGATACCACTCACTAATCTTGAAACGTTTTGGTCACAGAGCAGTCTGTGCCAATGCGCCACGCCTTTGGAATGAGCACACCGACAACATCAAGGCTGCTGACAGTGTGCGAAACTTCAAGACACAGCTGAACACATTGCTATTTCGAGTTTATTTGACTATACTGACCATAACAACTGTCTTTAAAGCGTTTTTGACCATTATAGGTGGAAAGGGCGCTATATCAAATATCAATTATAGCTATTATTATTTATATTAAAAGATAAATAAGTTTTTAGTTCCTCCACTCACCACTAGAGGCGCCTCAAATAGTTGAGTGTGTCTGACTACCTACATGTAGTAGCTCAATTCCTTGTACCACGGACTTGTTCAAGGACGCAAAACTACACTTGCGTATTATCTAGGTGTACGGGTATAATAATAATAAAATTGCACTCACGCCTCCCGTGAAATAGGGTGTTTTAGCCAGGGGCAAATACGGTATTTAGACGTGTTAATGCATATAATCGACCGTTTTGCGTAAAAGGCCACCGCATGGCAGAGGGAGTACCTTTGCATGTACAAGCACCTAGACGATCAGCTGAGTTTGTGTTTGCTTTGTACAGTGTGCACTGCCAGACAGCCTATGATATCTGATGCCAAGGGTCACTGACCGTACAGCACTTAACTTATTGAGGGTCGTAATTTTTCGGAGGAGCTTGCGTGCGTAGTCGAAATGACAACAGGGGCGGGTTATATAATAGAGGGGTTTCAAGGTGTTCAACGCTGTCCCCCTTCACAGTACAGTGCATTTATATTCTTTCTAAGGATTGGCTATTTTCTTTTATTTTGATTAAAACCACTGAGGTAAATCTACTTTTCTTTTAAAACGACCTCGCCATGATACATACATAACGAGCCTCCTACACAAAAACCATAGATCCTCCACTGAAAGGAAACTTAGAAACTGTAAATGAAAGAGTTGAGATAATGTGTATATAGCGTGGGAACAGTGGGACCCTCTGCACCCTTGCCTGGGAATGGTATGGAGTGCGAATTCGATTCATGGCATTTGCTGTCATTGTTTCGCTGCCCCGTCGGGGGCACTCAGGTACAGAGGGGGGGGGGGGGCGCACCTGCGTTACGTATTTCGCGGAAAAGGGGTCTTTTTTAAGACCTCCGCATGTCCGCGATTTTGTAAAAGAAGGGTACTTTTTTGTACTCAGGTACGAAGTATGGGCGTCAAAATCCCCTTACAATCCACGAAATTATATGCGGCTCTGACGCCGAGTGACTCCCGAAGTGACTGGGCTTCCGAGTTTGTTGCAGCCACTTGCTGCCGCTAAACAAGCAGAGGATTATAAAATCTTAAGTTAAAATACGTGTTCCCGTTCATCCAATGTCAGTGTTTTGACAAAAGAATGGGGTGTTTATTTAGTGGAAAAAATCAGCGTTTTATTAAAATAAGGGTGCTTTTTTGACCAGAAATCAGTGCTTCAGGGGTATTTTTAAATTTTGATAACGAACGTATGCACCCCCCTAAATACCCAAGTGCCCCCCACCCAACCCCCCCCCCCCCCCCCCCCCGGGTTCGCTGCTCGTGGCCTACCTTTCATGGGAGAAGAAATCAGTGTCTGGGAAATATCGCCAACTAACTCTATGTCACTATAGTAAAGTATTCTATAGTATTGACCATCTCTGTTGAAATGAAATACCTATAGAAAACAAGCAAATACAAACGAAAAAATGTACAAAGAAGATAAATACACAAGAGTATGGGCACACGACGGGTGATATTTAAACAATACATCATGGGAAGTTCGGGAACAGGAAAAAACAAAGGGAAGAAACAAATTAAAATGTTATTCTTACATTACCGCAAAGGTCTTACAAAATTAACCACTTTTAAGATATAAAGTAGATTAGTCTGGAAACTTAGTCCTAAAAAAACGGAGTGAATCCGTTTAACCAGCAACCTCTCTCCCTAAACCGGGAGTCGAATCCCAAGCCGTCTGTAGGATTTTAACATCCTGTGCTTGCTGGTATCCATTCGATAGAAACTGCCTGCTTTTGATAACTTATTCGTTCGTGGGATGTGATTTACATGGGGTGTGTAAACATTTGTAAAGGTCAAAATGAACTTTTCATACTGGAGCCACAGGTTATCGTTTTTCGTCAATATTTCTATGGCGATGGCGATGTCTATCGGTCTAATGGGAACACCACTGCTATGTCAGGGAAGGAACAGAGATTTCAGGCCGGCGCTGCTCACTGCGACTGCACATCTAGCTCTCTCATATCGCTAACCTTTCTATGGCACCCGCTCTCGACAGTGACACGATCAATAATGAAGAAGACATACGCACTGCCATTTGACATTTAGAAACATGTATTTGAGAAAGTCTCCAATATGCAAGCAACCTTTAGGTATTCAACACATACATCTGATTGTTTATCATTCGATACATTATCCATTAACGTTGCAAGGGTTTCTCGGCCATCTGACAAGATTAGGGTATTTGTCGACATTTCCAGGTCATTTATCTTTTGGGACATTTGGTTCATAGTGTCATCTAGAGTCGGACAGTGCATTAATATATATTCAGCATCCTCGATGGCCATTCTACAACATAAGTCACAATAGGATTTACCTACCTTGTTTTCAAATTTATAGTTGTCATTTTTCACATTGCTTGCCTTACAGAGGTTTTTGTCGGGTACTTCGGTTTCCACCACTACTTACAACTGACTGGTCACGAATTAGCCACAATATGGCATAGATGTGACAAAAAACGAAATTCCAAGCTTGCCTTACAGACGATTTTAACCATTACCTCGCATTGGTACATTAGTTCAGGAGAATGGTCACGAGGTTTCCACCATATTAGTTAACATACAATTTTCATAGTGTTTCTGATATTTATTGTGGATCTAAAGAGTATGGTTCTATAGCCCCAATATTCGTCTTCTTTCTCTCTGGAACACTTTCAGACTTTCTCTTTCCACTGGCTCTTGCTATGATATCTAGGCTAGTGCCACTCAGCATACCCCTAACATCACCAATTAACCCCAAAAGTTTCAGCTATTCTGATCATATCAAAAATAGGGCTATTTCAGCTATTGATTTTACTGCTTACAGGGTCATTTCCATACTGTGTCATTGTATGTATAAACATATGCTTGTAAATTATATTGTCTAAAATTGCTACACTTCTAGTAAACAGTAGTTATATGAAATATTCTATTCTGAGCCATCTCAATCCTACATAGCTTGTTTCGTTTGGTGTTTTATTTTGAAATCATTGGATCCGCCGCCCAGAGTATCTCTGGCAACCTTCTATTAAACTGATGTCCTCATCTTTCAGAATCCATAGTTCACTTGTGAAAGTGACAATGGGGAACTCAACCCTAAGCCTGCTGCGGCATTTAGGGCTTTCCTGCCCTTCCTTGCTTTTCCAGTTATTCTTTCTTTGTTATCCCAATTCCTACAATTTTTAAGCCCTAGGTGGTTATACTATTTTTTTTCCTTTATGTGTTCGCTACCCAACCTAAAGACGAGATATTTGGAATTGGCCCTGTCTTTGGTGTCACTTTCCCAAAATACAAGGACTGCGCTTTTTCTCCTTTCATTAAATTGATAGCGCCAGGTACAGCTATGCTTGTACACTATAGTGACTACTCTGTCCGTTTTGGACTTACATGTGGTTGCAGCTGCAATTTCGTGGACATACCCCAATGGTGAGACTGGGATACTGTATATAGTGCAACATATGCCACTGTTGTCTTGGGACACTAGAAGGAAATCAATAGAAACGAGGTATTTAATTAAAGATGAATAGCCTCCCTGATGGATTCGACATTCAAGTGTGTTCCACTATGATGCTTTGTTTTGGATTCTTACACAACATTTAAAATCAATATATGTCCTACCACGCACACCAAGCTCTCTTAATCTATAGAAGAGGCCTCCAATCCCCCGGTGGGGGGCACTCAGGTACAGAGGGGGGCCGCACCTTCGTTACGTATTTCGCGGAAGAAGGGGTCTTTTTTTAAGACCTCCGCATGTCCGCGATTTTGTAAAAGAAGGGTACTTTTTTGTACCCAGGTACGAAGTATGGGGGTCAAAATCCCCTTACAATCCACGAAATATACGTGGCTCTGACGCCGAGTGACTCCCGAAGTGACTCAGGGCTTCCGAGTTTGCTGCCGCTAAACAAGCAGAGGATTATAAAATCTTCAGTTAAAATACGTGTTCCCGTTCATCCAATGTCAGTGTTTTGATAAAAGAAGGGGTGTTTATTTAGTGGAAAAAATCAGCGTTTTATTAAAATAAGGGTGCTTTTTTGGCCAGAAATCAGTGCTTTAGGGGTATTTTTTTATTTTGATAACGAACGTATGCACCCCCCTAAATACCCAAGTGCCCCCCCCCCCCCCCCCCCCCCGGGTCCAATCCACACACTGTCGAAAGCCTTGGATACACCCAGGTATGTAACAAAGACCATCTGGCTTTCAAGGAGTGTGGATATGGTCTCTTGCAGTATCATTGCTGAGTGTATACAGGAGACACCATTCCTACATGTGCCCTATAATCATAAAAGGACGCCTGACCCATCCCACTATTTCAAAAAACTTATTTAAAGTGGTGAGTAAGGTAATCCCCCTATAATTAATGACCTCGATAATGGATGTACTTTTACCTATATAGTTGGGTATCGATGATGTTATAGATGGGCAAAAATTCATGGGTTTATTAGTATGTACTCTGTTTCCACAATCCAGTCAAACAGATAAGTTATGACCTTTACCATCGCAGGAGCCGCATTTTTTAGATGTTCTTTGGTAAGTCCATCTATTCCCGGGGCTCCCACCCCCTTTTCAGAGTGGAGATAGTTTGATTATGTTAATCTTTAAAAGTAAAACATATATAGTGTGGTGGAATTGAGCGATTCAGGAATCTGGAGGTATGGCAATTTCTGACTCGCCCAGGGAACTTTTCCTCAGACCCACATGATCATTAACTCTTCTAATGCTGAGGTTACTTTCGTCCACAGTACAAGGATGCAAATGTTTTTGATAACCATCCAAACCCTGTCATGTTGGTATTCATTAGAAAGCTCTCACTGAGTACTCAGATGAGAACCCATATGCCAGGGTTTCAGTCATCTTTCAGCTTTTTTGCATCAATTTGTATTGGCATAATTAACCACCAGCTGCATAAGGGATAAGGCAATGGTGCCAGGTTCTTTACTCAAAAATAGTATCTTGATAACAGGATGTGAAGGAATACACATACAAATAAGTCCTACCCTGGTTCTAAGAGTACGTGCCAACTGACTCGAGTGTTACAATTTCCTCGAAGTGCGCAACCTGATTTTATAGCAATGTGGAAATAATGGTGTCTACCCAACAATACAACTCAAATCAAAGACATGCCACAAAATATAACTTTCAAGACTTATTGGAGAGTACAATAGAAAAGTGAAGAAGATCAATCTTAGGAAATTCTGATCACTTTTGGAGAGCCAGGAATGAAAATTAAAGCATGGAAGGGGAAGCTAGGCTCTGTTGAGCACTGGTGGCACAGCAGGAGCCCAGAAGATGCCATGAGCCTTGGACCGTATGGAGGTCTCAGGCCTGTTACTTACTCACTTCTGTATTAAGCCATAACTGAGTAGTGCTGAAGAGGGCAGATATGTGGTGGTCTTATTTGAAAGGTGGCATGTATAGGCTCATTTTAAACCTAAATCAATCGGATGCTGCATTTGCCCTTTAAGTGTTTACCGTACTCCAGTGTGGCATATTAAACCAATAGTATTATGTAACAAACCTGCTGGCAACTATCCCGGGGACCCTTGTTCGCTCAGTCAGCGGTTCCAATAATACACTGTTCCGTGCTAGCCAACTACTAGTATATGGCATAACAGACATGTTACGTACTTGATACCCCCAGTCGCAGGGTTCAAGTGTTCCCAATGGTCCGTTTATTTTTGCTGTATCCAATAGTATGTTCAAACAAACCTGGCATTCTGAGTAGTCATTTACGCATCACTGAGTCACGTTGTTTTATAGGGTACATTTATATCCGCAGACACGCCATCATCTGATCTTGGTCCCAGGTGTTGCATTACGAGGAGTCAGTTCTAACAAGGGCGTTGTCACGGGAGATATACCCTGATGCGCTGTGCTCCATGCGCTGATATCTATATGGAGAGCAGGGAAAAGTGCTGTGAGTTTGTGAGACCGAGATGTGACCACCGAATGCGCATGCGCGAAGTAGAGGCTTAGCTCCCTCCCTATGACCTCAGATGACCAAACACAAGTGGATTCGAAACCAGCCGGTCAACCTGAACATGCTAGCCTCAACCAGTGTCAAATGCATGTAATAGCCGCTAATAGGCCGAAAATTGGTGCTCTGGGCACCCCCATCTGGTGGTGGAGATAAGGTTTCTCAGTAATGTAATCGATGCGAGAGCCCTGATTGGTCCTTGTTCCCACGTGACCTCGCGCTGATGGCTTATCTGGTACTCCTGGCATGGGACCAGCACATAACTATGGGGCATATAGTAATTGGTCTCTCGCTACATATCCATTCCTTTCTTCATCCAAGCTATGCCTCTGAGAAAGTTATAATTCTGTAGAATCGTAGGTGTCCTAACCCTAGTCCCCTAGCCCTAGACCATAGACCTCGTTTATCAAGTCACACATTCTCATGGGTGAGATATCCTCACGATATTTCGAAAATTTGTCCTACGCCATCGTCAAGGGAGTCCACACACACACACAATATTAACGACCTGCCTCTGACTTATTACACCAATACCAGTTACCACTGTGGACAGCTAGAAATGGCTCTGCTCATCAATAATAGGCAGCTATGTCATGTATTATGGACGTGAATACACACACTGCTCTCTTGCTCAAGGGCGTCTATTCCCCACTAGGTATTTAATGGATTAAATGCAGGATGCCGTAATGACTTATGTTGGCAGATTACCATCTATTTAGTTGAGTGTATTTTAATGAGGGGACTTGTCTTACTTTGCCATTCAGTTCTACGTGCATTTTACAAGTCAATTATGCAGTGGTTTGGCAAAGTAGAATTGGGACCGCTGATAATTATATAAGGGTCAATATGAAATAACCATATTGCACCTTGGCCTTGTTTAA
>OZ012695.1:21676131-21696131 GCA_963942565.1 Maea johnstoni | reverse complement strand
TATATATATATATATATATATATTATATATATATATATATTATATATATATATATATATATATATATATATATATATATATGTATATATATCTGTATATATAACTATATATAATATATATATATATATATATATATATATATATATATATATATGTATATAATTATATATATATAATATATATATATATATATATAGAGAGAGAGAGGAGAGAGAGAGAGAGAGAGAGAGAGAGAGAGAGATAGATATATGTTGTTTGTGTGTATATATATATATATATATATATATATATATATATATATATATATATATATTATATATATATATATATATATATATATATATATATATATATATATATAATGTGTGTGTTACAAAAGGACTTACCCGCATAAAGTGGTTAAGTTATTCTCGCTTGAGAAGGCATATCCATTTAGTACTAGTAACGCGACCCCGTGCCTGTGTGTTTGCACTATGGCGGTAGAGTTAGTGTCTGCAATTAGTAGCAGAGCCTCATGAATATATCACTAGGTATCGAGTAAACCGTCAAGCCTGCTGGCAAGTGGATCTTCACCACGCACCGGGGGAGTCACCAAGGGCATACATACAAGCCCCATTTAGGTGCATCCCGTATCTAAACATGAAAGTTGCGACTCACAATTTCACTAACTTTCAGTAGAAAGGTAAGCCCCCATTGCTGAGCGTTGTTCTACGCCGACTATTCGGTTTCACCTCACTAATGCCAAAGGACCTTGTTTCACAGCCGGAATAATGGCACATCGACAACTTACGAAATCGATGATATCTATCGGAGTTTACATGGGATATTTGATAATCTAAAAACAATATTTACTTATGTTCTGCGCACTCCGAACTCATAGCATATTCACAGTGAATTACTGGAGCCCGAGGCAACTTGATGACTTTTTGCCCAACGAGGGTACTAACCTAGAAAAATAAGGGCCTTAATAGATAATATTGGCTTTTGAATCATTCTTGCTCAATTGTCTTAATATGATACGTAAAACATTCTTGTATTATACTGCACAGTATGAAAAAACAGTAAGAACACCTTGGGGTAATCATTTTTTTGATAAAATTGAAAGGTCTATCCTGTATTAACCGTGTTAATTGTGCGTGTATAAAGTAATGTGTTCAACTGTGAGGCAGCTTCCGTTGATACGCAGTTTAGTTTTGCGTAAAGCGGGTTGGCCTGGTCGTTATATGAATGTGCGGTGTTGTGGAGGACTGTCTATGGTCCTTCTGCAACTGAAAGACCCCTTGGAACTATTCCTGAAGAGTAGGGAATTTCTTCCCGGTTCCGGGTTTCTATCCCGTCGCGAATTATGACCTAGCTGTTGAAAGTGACGTAAACCCCAATTCCTTCCTTCCTTCCTTAGTTTTTGCGTACGGGTGTTCAATGACAAGTTATGCCGCGTGTTTTGCTATCCTAGTATATGAATTGCATATCCAAATAATGGTGAGCAGTTTAACCCATTAATGCTCACAGCGGCCAAAACAGACTGACAATTTTGATGAAATCTTGGAGGCAAAAGCAAAATGAGGAAAATATTTCATGGAGAAATGTCAATCAGAATATCATCAACAACTATCCTTCAAATATTTGTAAAATAATCCTTAATTTCAAAGTAATAGTTAAAAGTATCATAGATCCAGACGACAATTTCCAAAGGAACTCATAAGCATTAATGGGTTAATAAATGCGGACTCCAAGGTGCGCGAAGTACACATTGAGTTGACTGCCGCAACATGAACACGGTCTACAGACTTAGTTGACCACACGTGTCTTAATTTTGGAAAACTGTTATGGGGAGGGAGTTTTCGTCTTGGTTCCCTACCTGAACATTGACTATCTTCCGAACTTCTTTGTTCTTGCCTTAGCGATTTGACTACTAGTATTATCTAAAAGGATTGTCATACAGGACCTTCCCTCCTAGCCGAGTGGACTACAGCTTTGCCTCTGCTGTCGCTGACTTCTTTCACCAATGACTGGTTTCGAATCCCAGTTGGGTCATGTGAGAAAGTTGACGGTGACTTGGAATTCAGCCATTATTCTAGGTGTTCACAAGGCTTTAGCCGAGTGGTTTACGGCGTTTACTCACAGACCCTCACCAATGACCAGATTCAAATCCCATTTGTAACGTGTGAAAATGTTGACGGTGACTTGGGGTTGGATGATTATTCTCAGTATTTACAAGGCTTAAGCCTTACTGACGAAATCCACATAATCGGGTAGTTTCATTTCCGAGTGCGCTTTTCGAGCGCAAATGTTTTCTCTAAATCATAAATGATCAATCCGTCACATAGTTTGTTAATTATAGTTAAGCGATTTATTGGGCGGGGAAAATTGCATTGTGGCTTTTACAAAGATTAGCCTCACTGAGGATGTCCATAGAACCGTGTACTCCATATGAGCGGAAAGATTTTCTCTAAATAATTAACGATTAATTCGTCGACACAGTTTATTAATTATTCTAAATATTCACTAAGCTTTACTGAAGGAATCTACATAATCGGGCAGTTTCATTTCCGAGTGCACTTTTCTAGCGCAAAAAGATTTCTCTAAATCATAACTGATCAATCCGTCAACATTGTTTGTTAATTGCAGTTTAATGGTTTATTGGGCGGGGAAAATTGCATACAGTGCCGACATTTAATTCCTGCACTAAATGTGTGGGCAGCCCGGGCATAATACATGACCGCACGCCCGATTGCCACCACGTTTCCTGGGTATAGATGCATGGATTACCTCACACATGAACGTAGCTTTGATTCGTAAGCTACGTGGGTCATTGGTTTGATTGGCCTATTGTTTGACATGTCTTTGAACAACCAGGCTCTGACAGACGTCCGGTCGACTGGTGCAGGAATTAAATGTCTGTACTGTAGTGATGGCTGACATGTTACCTATTAAACTTGCTATAAGCATTTCCACGAATGCTATGTAGAAGAAACATGAAAATTCCATTTCTACAATCGATCAACAGGCGTAGAGTAATACGGTATCAATTATTGCAATTTCTGATCAAATTTATCTATTTTTTATTAGACGCATACATGGTAGACAGGGTATTGACACAAGGGTGTATGGACAGTTTCAGATACCAGTTGAACATGTGAGAAGAGTTGCCGGTGACTTGGAATTGGTTTACAAGGCTTTAATCGAGTGGCGTACGGGGTTGTGTCTGACTGCTTATTAAGACTCTCACTATTAAATGACCGGTTTCCAATCCCATTTGGGAAATGAGAGAAAGTTGACGGTGACTCGGAGTCATTGGCGGGGCCCTCAGGCCCGGCCAATATAGGAAGCTGTTTTGAAATGTTCATAGTCCGGACGGCCATGTTGGAAATCCTGAGGCCGGACTCAATATAATTCTGTATTCTGATTGGTTATAATATAAATGTTGGCCCGGCACAGCTGTCAACAGAACAGCTATCGTATTAACCTTTGCCGCGGAAAATCGTGCCTTCCTTATTTCAATTTAGCATGAAGTTTTCAAATATATAAAATATTTTAAGCGGACATAAAGTATATTTTTCAGTATAGGAAGGGAAATTACTAAAGAAAAAAATTACTATGTGTATATAGAATTCCGATATTTGTTTCATTTCTACAAAATGATACAAATCTAGTCATTATAAATTATTTTCCTCTATAATTTTAATGTTCTTTATACATCCGGTTTCCCTCACAAGTTCATAAATAACTTAGCCCCGCCTTTTGACTATTGATGCTTTGCATCAACAACCGTACTTGTTTATTCTAAGTAGTTACGAGGCTTAAGACCTACCGAGGAAGTCCGTATAATCGTCTAGTTTCATTACCCAGCGCTCCATTCGATCCAAAAGGTTTCTCAAATCAGAAATTGTCAATTCGTCAACATAGTTCGTTAATTATAGTTTAATGATTTATTGGGAGGGGAAAATTGCATTGTGGCTGCTGACATTTTGCGTGTTACGTTAGCTATAAAAATCTCCAGGGGTGCGCAAAGACTAATTAGGTATTAACCCATATGCTGCTGCTGGCTAATTTGACCAATACAAAATGATGCAAAAAACTTGGAAAATGACTGAAACCCTGGCACATTGGTACTCATCTGAAAGTACTCAGCGAGACTTATCAAATGATTACCAACACGACAGGATTTACATGGTTTTCAAAGATATTTGCATCCTTGTGATTTGGACGAAAGTAGCCTCAGCATTGTCGATTGAAAGGGTTATTTATTCGAAATTTTGATCAAATCTATCTGATATTTATGAGACGCATACGTGTATTGGCACCAAAGTGTGTTCAGCTGTTGATGCTAATGTATTTTGGATAAATATTTACGTATATTTCCATGAGACAAGAAAATCCCATTTTCATACCTAACCAACGTGAACTAATTGCAATAGAAACTGAGCTGGCTGTTTCCATAACAGTGTGTACATTTAGATTTAGGATCGACATCCTCATTACAACAGTTTTGTTTGTTCAGGTGGCATATCCTTCAACAGCAGAATTCTATCTGTAACGAGATTTAGAGGCATAGTGACAGTAGCATGTAAAACTTAAAAGTCCATTTAAAAAAGGTACCCCTCAGTCAGAATTCATTACTTTGCATAATTTATCATTGTCAGATTCCCACCTATATGGCCAGCATAATTGGTGACCCCTTTTTATTTTGGGTATTCGAAGGAAAGCTTATGCAAGGTTTGATTAAATTCTAACTGTGGGCCACAAGTTTTGAAATGGACTTTTAATTTTAGACGAGAAATTTGCAAATTTAGTGCCACGTTGGCGCCACCTATATGGACAGCATGACTGGTGACCCCACTTGTTTTATTTTGAATACTTTCATCATATGGTATCTGGCAATTAGAGCTTTTGCATTAAGTTTAATGGATTACTAACTGTGTTGTGCTTTTAAATGGACTTTTAAGTTTTAGATGTTACTGTCACCTTCTCGAATACCCTACATTTATTTCCTGCACTAAATATGCGGGCGGCCGGGCATAATTCACGACCGCAGGCCTGATTGCCACCCAGTTTCCAGGTCATGGATATGTGGATGACCTCACAACTGAATATATCTTTGATCGCAAGCTACGTGAAACATTGATGTGCTTGGCTTATCTTTTACATGTTATCCATGGGTATTTGTACAACCAGGCACAGGCAGACGTCCAATCGACTGGTGCCGGAATTAAATTTCTGTACTGTACTATGCCTTTAAATCTCGCACGGATAGAATTGTGCTGTTGTAGGACATACCACCTGAACAAACAAAAATGTTTATGATAATCTGATATGATAATCTTTATTTCAGAACGGTATTAGTTTTACATAGTGAACATGAGCTGCCAGGGTACTTGGCCGACTACAATATAGTAATTAAAAGATAACATATAGGGTGTAACAGCAATATGAATAATTAGTAGAGCAAAGTCTGTGATTTTGCAGATGGACTAGATCTATATTATCTACTTGTCAGAGATTCCTCTGGAAAGTAAGTTGGCAGATATCTATTGACTCTAAGTTTTAGATGTTGCCTTGTCAATTACCCATTGCCTTTAATTGCTGAAATGGAAATAAATTATGAATTCGTCACTAACGATCTTATGTCGTATTTGCTTAGCTAAGAGAATTGTAGCTATTGCTACAAAATTGCCACATATTTCCATTACTAGCGTATATATAACGTTGTACTTGCCTGATTATGCCCCAGTCAATTGAATACTTACTGGGGGTGGGGGAATGAATGAATGAATGAGGGCTTATAAGGCACATCGGCACACAAAGCCGTATAGTGCCATAACGTTTTCCAAAAAGTGGTACTTAGTCACTTTTTAAGAACAATGACCGAAGCATATTAATTCTTTTGTGAAAGAAGGGAAATAGGAAGAGAAAGAGCAAGCGCTTCAAATCCAAAGAAGACCAAGGGATATTTTAGATGCATGGTATCCACAGACATATCCACACATTTCCCTTCTTTTCTAAGGCGAGCAGGGTGCCACACCAGCTCAGGTTCCCCGGGAGGTGCCAACTCCTATTGCACACCATTGTGCAAGCAAGAGGTTGTGCCCCTTGCGTGGTCTGGGGGTGGGGGAATGCGGGTATGGCGCCAGCACTTTGAGCACTAATTGTCTACTGTACTGACCCCAAACGCCCAATTTTCGGGCACTAATCCCTTCCCCTGGGTCATGTTTGGTCTACAATTAATTATGACATTGTTATTTGGAGGATTTCCCCAGCCTTCAAGCCAGGTTACTGTACGGTTTGTGCTCTACATATCCATGTCCGACCCCCTGGCGCATCATGTTCGAGTCCTAGCCCCGAATCATCCCCTTGCAGGATTCAATTGACTAGTGCTCTACATGTACTGTAAATCACTTAAATATAGCGGGAACAATAAGATAGCGATAATAGCGCTCTGCCCATATGCGCTATTATAATATCCCCGTCTTTATTAAATTCTTAATTGAACTTGCTGCTGCTGTTACCGTTCACCGCTATACTTAGATCACGCTATCCAGGAGAGTACCGTAATTGCGCTGTATAATGTTCACCCCATATTTAAGTGATTTACAGTATCTCAACTGCGCGGCCGGGCGTATCTAAATGTAGACTGCCACGTCTACTATTCCTCTTTATTTACTGTCATCAACTTTTAGTTTACATGTTGCCTGAGTTTATTGTAGTTATCATGGACGATAAGAATTGAGAATAACGTGATTACCTGTTATACAAATACGATATTTTGATGGATATGTTACTTCAGGATGCAATTAAAATAATCTCTTTGAGAATTAAAAAAGGTCTATTACTAGTGTTCAACATCCTGAATTAGCAGGGGAAAGGGGCGATAACTAAAATTACAACTGTATACCTGTATAACCAATTGTGTCCTTTTGATTTTTCAGATACCAAGTTGCAGTGTGAATTGTGTGGATTAACTGAGTTTTCTGATACTTATACCATAGAGAAAGACAATGCTTTGTTAAAGGCAAAATTTCAACTCGAAAAACTGGATCAAGCTAGAAAGGAACAAGGTATGTCCGGAGCTGGGTGGTCAGCGAGATTATGCCAATGTATTGGTATAATTTGAAGCATGAAGCATTGGCAAAAATGTGTGATTCTAAATCGTAAAAATGTATCTGTTTATGTGTTTGTTTGTTTATTCACTTATTTATTATTACTTATCTTAAATTGTAAGAATCTATATCGAAATATGTATGCTGTATAAATATTCAGTGCAATATGACTACCGCAAATGCAAACAGTGGACAAAAAGATTCGTTTTAGTTTGTAAAGAAAACTGTACTACCTAGCTGCACTGCCTATTCTGCAGTGGCATATATCAGCATATTATAGAGCACATAATCTATGACGAACATTATTTCCACATTGACATACTTCAACCTATAAACCTTATGACATTGTCTTAAGTATGGTGTGATTTTTTTTTTATAGAATTCGATCGTGTTTTGGAACTATGCAAAGAATTTCTGTCAAAGAATTCTATACTGCATACGATAAACGTGTACGTAGTCCGCATCAATGATAGAGCATTCGACGCTTGTATTGAAATGGGACTTTTTGAGAAGGCCCTGGAATTCGGACAATGCACAGTGGAGGCGTACAAGTGAGTAGACATATAATACACATAATGAAGACTAGCTCAGGATGTTGAGTGTTATCACCTGCTCTGCTGTAATTCTCTACGCTGATTGGTCAATAGGTGTTAGATCTGGAGCCGTTCACACTTTGTAGATTCAATATCAAACGGCAGAATACAATATCGAACGGCAGAATTCAATATTACCACTTGGCCACCAGCCTCGTTCTGACCTCCAAAGTTATTTTAGAAATTCTATGAGAAGTATTTATATGCGTTATTTTTCTTAGCATAAAAGAGCAGGTGATAAACTGTTACTCCCTATTGGGAAGTGCAATCCGGCCTGCTATCCGCCCTCAGTCATCCAGATCACACTCGGCTCCGCCTCGTGGAATCTGGATGACTTCGGTTGGATATAAGGCCGGATTGCACTTTCAAACAGGGCGTAACTAATAATTTCTATTCCCCCAATTATGGGCTGGGCCTCATTTGAATCGCTACACATCTAAAGCTGTTTTATTCATCTTTAAAACTAAATCTTGCAATGATGTCTCAGCTGGGGCAGCTCCAAATTACTATTTTGATGTAGTTTTTTCTATAGTTTCAAAGCAGATAATGATGTCTTAATTAATTTAGTTTATTTCTGACGGAGCACAGCGTGGGGTAAGTTCAGCAGCTACATGAAATTACCCAATTGCGACCTTATTCAACAGGTTTCGATAGTGATAGCAAATATTACACTAAACTGGTATCCACAACATTTACTGAAACGTACTGTATAACTGGTTAATTTGGCGTGTACTTAAGTTGGCGTTTTTTTCAAAAAAGTATTTTCCCTTTATATATTTTGGCGTCTGGAGCAGTCAGAACAACGCCATCTTTATGTAGACATATTTTTATGCGATCTTTAATTTGGCGTTGATGGGCATTCGCCAAAAAACGCCAAATTAAAAACCACGCCAAATTAACCAGTTATACAGTACTTACTGATGGTTAGGACTGAAAACGACGAGTTGGCTAGGGTTATACCTTATACTAATATACCTGTGCAGTACATCACATTAGCACTGTATAAAAAGGTAAAGTTAGTAAGTTTTATGGATAATAGGACAGACCATGCATGCACTGAGTTGAAGTTTAGGGTTCAATTTCAGAAAAGTGTTTGAGGACTAGAACAGGCTGCTCCCTCAGTCTTGCCATTGCATGGTTCCGAATCCCACCAGGGGCATGCATAGACTTGGGGTTAGGCGGTGGTTTAGACGGGTACTCTTGTCTCTCCAATAGTGTTTTTATTGTCTGTTATTCAGTATAATTAGGCCCACTATTACCGCAGAATGTTTTGTTTCATAGTGAACGTATTGCAATCTGTTGATTCTTTTTACAGAACATATTACCCACAGTTCCATCCCAATCTTGGAGTCCAGAGTATGAAGATTGGCAAGATACAGCTCTTCCTAGAACAATACGAGGTGGCCTTTCAGTCTCTACAGAAGGTGTGTATATCTAACCCATTAATGCTTAAGAGTTACTCTTGAAATTGTCGTCTGTATCTTTGATACTTTTGACAATAACTTTGGAGTTAAGAATGCTTTTACAAAATATTTGAAGGAGAGTTGATAGGAGTGGTCTGATTAATATTTCTCTTTCAATTATTTTCCCAATATTGCTTTTACATAAAAGAATTCACCAAAATTGTCATGCTGCTTTTGGCTGCTGTGAGTAAAGAGGCGTTAATTACTGATTCATGGTTCACAAGGTAAATCCTTTCTATGATACCATAGGCTAGAATGTGGCTTTCCCCTAACATATTTCAGAGAGCATAATGTAAGAATTTAATATTGCCTGCTGCAGTGGGCACTGCAGATGTTTTAAACGTTGGAAATTTGGCAAAAATGTTATGTCCTACCTGCCACCGAGCACGTACCAGGCAACACTGCTTGAAGAACAGTTTTGACTTTTAGACTCGTCATCTCGTGTGATTTCAATCAGAGGTGACTGTATAGGTTCTCTTTTTATAACAGGACAAAATAGGTCAGTTGGTTAGGTGTCTAGTGATCAGAGGGTCGCTGGTTCAATTCCCAGCAGGGGCACTTTGGTCTGTCCTTGGGCAAGACAGTTTATTCCATATTGCTTCAGTCTACCCAGCTGCAAAATGGGTACCTAGCATAAATAAGGCAGTGCTTAGAGCGTGTGCGCTGTATGCTGCCAGTTGCTCTGGAATATCCCCCATGGGATTGAAATGGTTTCCATGTGGACAGGCCTGCTAGGGGAGGAAGGTCGTGTGAGCACTTCGGTTGATACAAGACTATAAACCGAATACCTTTAACAGAAATGAAAGAAACTATATAGTTCACAACCATTCTTATTTCCAACAATCAACATTTAAAAAAAGTACCCCACACCCCACCACCGTTTTTTATAACCCTCCCCCCCCCCCCCCCCCTACCAACAATTATTTCATTGGTCTGAATATCCCCCCTCCTCCCCACACATGCCAAATGTCTATATGTTTTAGTTTAGTTAGCTAGTTAGTTTAACAGGCCAAAGTGATTTTTTTCGCCTTGGAAATGTTTTCATGAAATCAAGTACTTGTGCTTTGACATGTTTTAGAATGAGAATTGTCAAACATGAATTTTATACTCTAATATAAAAAAAACTCACTGTAGAAAAAAAATGTCTTGAATAAAAATTATTTAACTGAATATTTTCCCTCCCTTTGACTTGCCATATCTTTGAGCTTAGCTTTTCAAAGGGAAGGTATTAGGATTATATAGCAGCTAATCCTGGCTGACGTATTCATAGCAAAACTTTGACGTATTGTCAAACGTGAATTTTGCTCTCTAATATAAAAAAACACATTTCACTTCAGCAGAATTTAATGGATGAGTGTAATGGATTTTACTGAGTATTTTTCCCCCCTTTAGCTTTTCAAAGGGAAGGTATCATGGTGATATAGCAGCTAATCCTGGCGGACATGTCAATAGCAAAACCAATCCATGTGCAGTGGGCTTCGATCAATCGCTGCATTAAAATTCTATGATGGGCATAAAGGTCTTTTGCAATATTAGACTGCGTAGTCATGGCTGCGACATTTGGCTGTGCTGTATGTTTTATGCCTGGTTATTCGGTTCAATGACATAACGTCGAACAGTTATGCAAGCTTTTGCAATAAAGCACCCCCCCCAACCCCTTGTGAGAGGGGATCCATCATGGCCTAGTGGTTGCAGTGCCTGGCTCCCAGGCGGTAGCCTGGTTCTCAGGCTGTGTTCGGTATAATGCCCCCACCACTAGTATGCTATACATACTAAGTAGGTTTGATGTCTCTCTCAAACTATAGATGGAAGCACTGTTTCATGAGTTGCAGCTTGATAACACATACAGACTAGAGCTCAAGTGTGTCCCCCTTGAGGATTTATTCAGAACTAATACTGGAGTGAAATCAACTCAAGTCAGATCAGTGAAAGAGCCAGATATCACAGACTTGTAGCAAGTCTACCCAGGCAGGTGCGAGACTCCGATGGATCGATCCCTATAAGCCGACTGGCATGGTCTCTATAAATGATGCGGCGTTGTGCAGGCCTGGTGCTGATAGAAACTGAAAGGTCCTTAGGAACTCGTAATGGGTAGGCGATTTTTTCCCGGCTCCAGGTTGCTATCTCGTGATATGCTCTCAGTTGTTGAAAGTGATTTTAAAAACAATTCCCTCACCCACTCCATTGTGTGGCTTTGAGAGCTGACATTATTAGAGAAAATAAAAATGTTTTTTGGGGAGAATTTGCTATTAATGAATTGATATATATATATATATATATATATATATATATATATATATATATATATATATATATATATATATATATATATATATATATATATATATATATATATATATATATGTATATATATATATATATATATATATATATATACGTATATATATATATATATATATATATATATATATATATATATATATATATATATATATATATATATATATATATATATATATATATATATATATATATATATATATATATATATATATATACATATATATTATATATATATATATATATATATATATATATATATATATATATATATATATATATATATCGTAATTATCATCCTGTGTACATGTACGTAACAATATCTTAGAACCTCTGCAGATTCTTAGAAGGTCTACTACATGTATTTATGCATGGCAATGATGCTTGGCGAGCAGAAAATAAACAAAAAGCTTTAAAAAAAAGTTCATGCCAGGATTAAAACATGTACTTGTTTATGGTATCATGTGATTACCATGGTTCCTAGCCTCTAATCATCCCGGAGGAGGAGACATTTGTATTTGTAGATGCATACTGACATTCTAGTTAACCCGTAAATGCTCAAGAGTTCCTCCAGCAATTGTCGTCCGGATCTACAATACTTTTCAAAATACCTTTGTAAGTGGCAACGGTTTCACCAAGTAATGTAAATCACTTAAGTATAGCTGGAACCATAAGATAGCGATAATAGCGCTCTGTCCATATGCGCTATTATACAATTCCCGTCTTTATTAAATTTTTATTTGAACTTACTGCGCCTGTTCCCGTTCACCGCTATACTTAGATCACGCTATCCAGGGCAGTACCGTAATTACGCTATATAATCTTCACGCCATATTAAAGTGATTTACAGTATTTCATGGAGAGCCGTCTCAGGCCATTCTATTGAGGCATGAACAGCTGAGTCAATTACAATAAAGGCATTCATTAGAGCCAAGTATCTGCAATTTACTGAGTAGTTCAGGTTATTATGTAATATTTTAAATTGTATATATCTATTATATACACATTTAGGCGTTTTGGGGTGATTAAAAATGCATTTGTAACCTCTTCAACTGAGATATATTCATTAAGAATTTTCTCCCGTTAAGATGTAAGTTCCGTCACTATATTTTCCGACTTTTGTTGTATAATCTAATAAATATTTCTACACCCTTTTCCACTAGGATTAATGATCTCTAACATTGTTGGCAGAAATAGTCCGATTTAAAATGTTTGTTAAAAGAGATGTGTAATCTATGAATATTTTGCTTAATAGTTTCATATTTAAAAAATTACACTTACATACTACCATCACCAAAAAAGAGACATTTCTAAGGATAGAACTAATATACCAAAACTCTTTATGGGGATCTAAACCCCCAATTTCGCAAGGAAATATTGTATAAACCTGTTGAAAATGGAGGGCTCAATTATCCTAACCTTTCAACATTTGAAAAAGCGCTCAAAATCACGTGGGTTAGAAGGGTTTTCAAAAGGAAGTGAGGGATGGAGCATATTTCCCCATGCTTTTAATATACACAAAGCTTTCCTGTTTAGAAATATTTATCTAAACACAATATATCAAAAATGTAACAATATCTTCTGGAAGGATGTCATACTCGCGTAAAAAACATTATACGATAATACCCAGAGTTTTTCGGAACTAGGGTTGGATTCCATGTGTCGGCAGTAGAATGGGTGTAGATACTAGTAGGGGGGGGTGACTGTAACGTGTTTGTGTTCGGCGTTCATTTATCCTACAGGTCTGTAGTGTAAATGAACGCCCGGCCGCTACGCGTCGCCACCGTCGCGTATTATAATATTATAATTACTTGTGACGTCATCAAAACTGTAAAATCGCTAATTTCACTGATTTAAAAAAGGTTATTTAATTTCCTAAAAGTGTATTCTTAGTACAATTGGTCCATTGAATGTGTCCATGCTGTTTGACCAAAACAGAGTGGACGCTATCATACATAACTGGAAGAACCAAGTTTTCAGTAATGAAACAATTCCAGGCGTTCCACAAAGGCATTCGACGTGTTTGAAGCCGCCTAACGGCGGGTTCTGGAACCTCGCGTCTAGGCTCCAGCTCGCTCAAATTACAATGGTATGTATGGCAAGCGTTTCGAGAGTTTATTAAGCAGTATTTAGTATTTGAAAATATTTATTAATATTTATAAATAATTACAAATATTAGTAAATGATTTACAAATATTAGAAAACAATTATAAATACTATAAAATAATTTCTAATATTTGTAATTGATTTATCAGTATTAGAGAAGCATGCACATTCCTAAATACAAGTAAATCATTTCTTAGTATTTATAAATCATTTTCTAGTATTTATAAATCATTTTCTAGTATTTATAATTCATTTTCTAATATTTGTAATTCATTTTCTAATATTTGTAAATGCAGTCATTTATAAATACTAGAAAATGATTTATTGGTATTTGGTAATGCTTAATAAACTCTCAAAATGCTTGCCATAGGTATGCCAATCTGGTTTAATGATAGGATTTGCGTTTATTTCAACAAAGATTGGTTCAAGAAAGGGCTTTTATTTGTTGATGATTTTTCATCAATGAAACTTTTTTAACATTGCAATATCTGTGTAACACAATAGGTGTAAAATCAACTTTTTTTGCTTTACATTGCTTTTGCCTGCAGAATTTCATCAAAAATGAGGGGCTGTTTTGGCTGCTGTGAGCATTAATATATAATGGGTTAGCATAACATAGCGCCAGGAGCATGAGGCAGACAGATCTGTGTTCCTAATACCCAGGGCGGTTGTTATGACAGATCATCTACTGCACGAGAGGCTGCAGTAGGCCTAAAAAAGTTGTTTGTTTCCTGTAACCCTACCCTAACAAGTTTTTGTTCAAAAAAATCCCTACCCTAAAGTTTTTTTCGCCCTCCCAACTCCCAATCAACGAAAAACATGCATAAAACACACATTTTTGACCAAAAAAATAATGCAAATTTTTTTTTACCGACCTACCTACCCTATTTATTTTCGGACCGTTACAGGAAACAAATAATTTCATTTTTTAGGCCTTAGTTCTATATTGAAACAAGAATCTCTGTAAATAACGCCTTCAGCGTCCGCTATTGTTACATATGCAAAAGGTCCATTTAACTGTGTTTACAATTGTTGTCTATTACAAAAGCTGGAGCTATCACGAAAGTGGATGAATTGTTATTTCAAAAGCCAGGAAGTGTGATCAGGCATCCATCTAATGCCTCAGCTTGTACAGTACAATTGCTAGATACTGTGACAGACTGTCTATTTGTTCAAACGAACTTGGCAATGATAGCTCGCTGTCTCTCACAACCGCTCGGACTTGAATCCAGCTGGGGTATGATAATAATAATAATACTAATAATAATACTAATAATAATAATAATAATAATAATAATAATAATAATAATAATAATAATAATCTTTATTTCACAAGGGTAACACAGTCAAATACAGGATTTGATTTTCGCTGTGGCACTCCGATTTAAGGATTATACTTGTCATGCTTCGGGCCACAGAGTTGAAAATTGTTCCTCTAGGTAAAGTCTCTTGAATGTTGAGAGAGACGGTGCCATTTTCATATTTAACGATAAGGAATTCCATATTCGTATGCCTTGGTAAGTGAACGAGTGTTTAAAAAGCTGGATTTTGATCGGTGGAGGAAAATATGTGATGAAGTTGCCAGTGACCTTGGGTCATGGTGTTGTTTTCCCATGCATACTTCGCTTTCCTCCATCCCTTACATCTGGCTAATCATAATTTAGCCATAACATACCCACCATACGAAATTTCCTGCTTTACTTGTATTTATAAATTCATTTATGTATTATACCTTCATTTGGTCACGGTTTTGTTCCATTATGCCAGCAATTGATTAGGATATTCAAAATGGCTGTCCAAAACTAATATTTATAAAATTGTCAATGTAATATTTTTCTGACATACAGGTGACGGGTAAGTGCGTTTTGAGAAGGGACTAAAGTTTTTGCGAGTGAAATTCTACCATTTACATGGAAGTTAAGACAAAATAATAAAAAAAGAATTTACATGGAAATTTCTGAAACTCCTGGGTAAACTTGCAAGTGTCCTCATATCTGATGTATAGATTTTCTTCTCTGTGACACCAAGATTGGACCTATACTGGCCATAGTCCTCGCAGTAAAACGTTGATAACAATAAAAACGTTAGTTCTGTTAAAGAAAACATAGTAAAACTGTTATTTCTGTATATTGCAGGCGGAGAAGGCATTGAAGATAAGTCATGGTACATCGCATCCGATCTACAGAGACCTGGTTGACCTTTTAGAGCAATGCTCGAGAGAACTCCAGCTTACAGGGCAATAACATTGGCTCATGCGCATGAGTTACATCCAATAATAGGAGACCTGTTATACAAATATGACATCCCTGTGGGGTTTCCACATATATGTATATATGTATATATGTATATATATATATATATATATATATATATATATATATATATGTGTGTATATATATATATATATATATATATATATATACATATATATATATATATATTTATATATATATATATATATATATATATATATATATATATATATATATATATATATATATATATATATATATATATATATATATATATATATATATGTATGTATATATATATATATATATATATATATATATATATATATATATATATGTATATATATATATGTATATATATATATATTTATGTATATATATATATATATATATATATATATATATATATATATATATATATATATATATATATATACATATATATACATGTATGTATGTATGTATGTATGTATGTATGTATGTATATATATATATATATACATGTATATATATATATATATATATATATATATATATATATATATATATATATATATATATATATATATATATATATATATATATATATATATATATATATATATATATATATATATATATATATATATATATTCCGCCTTATATTACTGGTCCACATTCAGGCTGAAAGTGGGTCTACAGGGTTTATGCCACAGATCTTTCTATGACTAATTTTTTTTTAACCTAGTACCTAGTATATTCCAAGGACAACCCCCAATATGTCTTCAAAAAAAAGAAATATACCTTTTTAAAAGTTGAGGCCAATCGAAATTTTAGAGGACCACCCCAAGAATACAATTGATTTCAGGCCTGTACTAATGTATTGGAAAGTGTAATACCTAATTGTATGCTTTTTGTATAAAGTTAAGTATATTATGGTTCAAATAAATACAACTTTTGCATATATATTTACTTGTTTGTTTCTCATTTTGCCACAGTTTTGTGAGGTAATGTTGCAAAACTGCAATGAAGTCCTGAAAGTATTATCTTACTTTAACTGTAAATGTGAGAAATCCTTTTGAATAAGAGTCTAACCTAGCTATCTCTCAGGGAATGTACATATTAATGTTCTGGACAGGCCCGAATGAAGGAGAGCATAGAGGGGACGGAATACAGAAGAATACAAAGAGAGAACAATGAACCTTCTAACCACATGCACATCTCAAGCAAAGCTTTATAGTTTGGGGCCCTGTACTAACTTCTGGCACCCTTTCTACGTTTAACCAACTTGGCAGAAAACAAAAACAATAACGCCACCTTTTGACAAAACAAAGAACTACATATACCTTCAAGCCCACTGACATTCTCATCTACTTATACTAGTTTTTACATGTTAACGCCTTGTTGAAGCTCGGCAAACACAGCAAAAATGCCATACCTCATCCCCTATCCTATACATACATCAATGTGGAATCTGTATCTGACTATCATGCTTTGTCATGGTCATTTGGCGTTGTTATTTTCGATCTGATGAAGGGTAAAGATCTAAAGAATATAAGTGATCTCCGGTGTTTCCCGTTCATGATTTCGTGTGATTTCCCTTCAAAGAAAGCTTGTTTGTGGTCAATATGAACCCAATCATATTACAAATCAACATGATCATTTACTGATGTGTGGTGGAACCTTTGAAATGGGGAAGCGCACCACTCCATACCCTCTGTCAAGTTTACAAACAATTTTGAAAGTGTGAGATATCCCATTGGTACTAGGGACAGCAGGTAGTACCAGAAACATATTCCCAGAAAGTGGTTCATCAACCCTTTCTCACTTTACTCTGCATTGAATCGTATCCTATTGTTTAACGTGTATGAACATAGCCCTAACTATTTTCCTTCGTATGAGTGTTCATATGTACTGCACATTTATTTGAACATCAAATGAATATTCCTTAAAGTAAGAATGATGGGAACCTTTTTTTAGATTAAAAAAATTGATGTCTCCAGGCCATCTTTGAGACGCGTCAGTACATTCAGACCCAGCATGTTAGTGCACTCTTATTTGGGATGCATATGTGTGTATTCAACATGAATGACCAGCTAGAGAAACTGTGAATAAGCCATAACATGTACATATGGGACCACTACGGAAATAAGTTTCTAACTTTTAGTGTATATATCCTGTGTCTGGTTAGAATTATATTGCATAGCAGTTAATGACTCTCCATCTAGTCATCGTTATATATGATTTTTTGTGTGCCAAATGCTATGTAATACACATCTTACTAGACCGAATAATATCAAATCAAATCAAATATCATCATAGCATAGTGTTTAAGTAAAAACAACATAATCGTTTCCACCATTGTTGAACAGATGGTTTTGCACACTGTCAGAGCAACACGACATGGATGGCTAAATATGTTTTTTATAGAATTTTATTTTGTTTATTCAGATGCATGATAATAGTGCAGTGTTACATCAAGATGCGCCACAGTTTACAAAGATACTGGATATATATGTAAATATGGAAATAAATATTTTACTGTAAAAGTATACATGTCAAAGTAATGCATATGTAGACATAGACATGTAAGATTTTGTTGTACTATGTGAATAACCTTTTTATACAAACATACATACCCGCTTACATCCTTAAACTTTTTCATGGTAGATATAAAGGTTGTTTGCTAATTAACGTCAAAATGAAATTTCAATCTAAACCACTTTTGTAGAATTATTTTCCTTTAACTTAATGAAAATAATTTTTAATAAATAAGTAGTTTTGGACTTCATTTTGAATATAGACACTTATAAATACTTCGAATAGGTCTATGAGGAGAGATTAATTGGAACTGCAAAAAGTCATTTGTGACGAATCTGACCTAATATAACGAGATCTCACAATTTACCCATTAATGCTTAAGAGTTCCGCTTGAGATAGACGTCTGGGTCTATAATACTTTTGACAATAACTATGAAATTGAGAATGAATTCACAAGATATTTGGAAAAAGGTTCTCACTAGTGTTCTAATTAACATTTCTATTGCAAATATGTTCCTTTTACTCAAAAGATTGAATTGAATTTGTCAGGCTGCTTTTAGCCGCTATGGGCATTAATGGGTTAAACATCAGATCTTACTCGTTTATTAACCATTTGCATTCAAATCATTAGCATCGTTGTTCATCAAATCTTAGAATTTATCTCGACAGTCACGTCCTCCTCCACGTTATGCTGATGTAGGTTGCTAGTCTCATGCATATCATTAGTGGAGTTGAACTGGTCTCTAAGTAAATGTGCGGCATTGTGAGGAGCTGTCCGCGGTGTTTTTGCAACATAAAGATCCTCTGGAACTTCAGAAAGAAAAGGTAATTTCTTCATGGTTCCGAGTTTATGTTGCAGTTTCAATGCTAACAAACCGAACCAAACAGTACTTCAGTTGCTTAACACAATCTGATATTATAAATCATTTTAATTCTCTCTTCATAGGATAGTATTGTAATTTTTTGCCTCCCTTTTCCTGATGAAAGTATTTATGTAACTGTGCAATGATGTGGTTATCTGTTCTTGCAGCATGAACCTAGGCCACTCCGACCTTTGAACCTGTAAAAGATGCATATATATATATATATATATATATATATATATATATATATATATATATATATATATATATATATATATATATATATATATATATTTATATATATATATACATATATACATATATATATATAACTATATATGTTTATATATATATATATATATATATATATATATATATATATATATATATATATATATATATATATATATATATATATATATATATATATATATTATATATGTTTATTTATATATATATATATATATATATATATATATATATATATATATATATATATATATATATATATATATATATATATATATATATATATATATATATATATATATGTGTATATATATGTACATATATATACATACATACATATATATATATATATATATATATATATATATATATATATATATATATATATATATATAAATATATATATATATATATATATATATATATATATATATATATAAATATATATATATATATATATATATATATATATATATATATATTTATATATATATATATATTTATATATATATAATATATATATATATATATATATATATATTATATATATAAATAT
>OZ012695.1:21672675-21675931 GCA_963942565.1 Maea johnstoni | reverse complement strand
TCAAAAAAATACTTTTTATTGGGCATAGTCAATGATATCCCTAAAGTAACTCTGAACCTGCAGTAACCATCACCTGCGTAATTAATGAGAATATGTCACTTGAAAAAAAAGTTGTAAATTTTGAAATAAAACAGAATATGGATTGAATAATGACAGGTGGCGATGATATTCTCTACCTGATAACACTCAGGAACCTGGAGATACACCTAGTTATAGGATTATGCTGCTTTGAGGTGTGTTTTGGGACAGGGCTTTTAACTGGCTTGCAATGGTACCCATCACCTTAAACCCTGCCACTTGGTTACACATCTGATAGTACTCAGCGAGAGCTATCCAATGAATACCAACATGGCAGAGTTTAGATGTTTTTCAAAAACCTAAATACATTCTTGTGCTTTGGACGTAAATAGCCTCAGCATTATGAGGGTGAAACCGTTAACTCTTCAAATTTAACGTGAATAGGAAAGCAAATACGAAAATCGTTTATACACTAATCTAGTTTAACCTGATCAATTCATTAGGCATGGCATGATAGAATTATATTCACTCTTAACCCTTATCCTGCTGGTGGCTAATTTGGCCAATATGAAATGGTGCAAAAAAAACGGAAAAAGGATTGAAACCCTGGCACATGAGTTCTCGTCTGAGAGAACTCATTGGGAGCTATCCAATTAATACCAACATCACAGGGTTCAAATGGCTTAAACAAATCTTTGCGTTCCTGTGCTTTGTACGAAAGTAGGTTCAGCATCGATAGAAAGCTAAAACTATTAGACTTTGATATATATATATATATATATTATATATATATATTATATATATATATATATATATATATACATATATATATATACATATATATATATATATATATATATATATATATATATATATATATATATATATATATATATATATATATATGATATTTTTATTTGTCATTTTTGATCATTATTTTTTACAATCAACTTACCCAACAGTTGTCATGGTAACGAAAGCCCACCAGGAACCTTCCCAGACGCCTCGGGTGAAAGATTTGGGAAAGTCTCCACTGTTCTGTTTTCGATCCTACGTAAATACATAAGAAAAATCGAGTTTATAGTTTATTCATAGGGCAAATTATGACAGCTCAGCATGGTTAATATTAGCACTCTCGGCTTTACCAGTTGACACAGATTCGAATACCTATAATACGATGCATCCCTTACTATAGGGGCGTAACCAGCATTTTTACGTATTGGTGTACGTTCAGTGTAAGGGGGTTAGTACGTTAATCTCACTTTTTAATCAAAAGAAGTTTTCATCATTTTGAATTGGAAAGTGGTCTCTGCGTCCCTCATAATAAAAGCAACGCCTGATCTATACCAGTTTTCAAAGTTGCGCGTGCATCGGTCACGCTTTGAGGGTGCATCCTTTGGTATCGAAGTGCATCGCTAATAAATAAAAATCCATATTGGTAAATCATGATATATCCTTAGAACTGGTAGCTAATTCCTACCTAGGGAGCTGGATCCGCCCCTGAAACCGATGAAAACCCCACGCAAACAACTTTCTAAGTCTTACCAGTAACCAGATGATGAGGGCAGCGAACATTTGTAGTAGAATAACCACAAGTAGGATTGGCCAAGTGTTAGAAATGACGCTCATGATAATAGTGGGCCCCTCACTTGCTTTCTCCTTGGAAATCACCAACACTCCTGCGAAACAAAAGTAAAAAGTTAGAATAAAGCATGCTCTTATTATTCTATTCTGCTATATTGGATAAATATTTTCCAATAGGTCTCCGCCATAATATTATAAAGTATTATTTAGTTTCATGTTTATACATGGTGGCTGGCTGCAAAATGAATTGTACTTTGTATGCTTATTTATCTTGGAAATGAATGAATCGACTTACAAATACAAAAATTCAGAAATGTCTATATGGATAAATTTTAACACGTGATACGTTTACATGGTACCAAAATGTGTGTGCGTGTATGTGTACATGCATTCATAACAGTGATAACACAATATATTTCTGTTACAACTAATTGTCTCGTGAAATAGTTTGCCGAGCAAACGAATCAGTATCTCTGATTAAGACACCATTCTTGTCTTGACAGTTCTAGTATTTTCCTCTCCCCTGATTGTATTTGATTATTTAACTGATGCAAAGCATGTGCTGCCTGCATGCATGGAAGCTCTTCTGATGGGGGATACATAAAGTAAAACATACGTACAATCCAAGCTTGGTGTAAGATTCGACAGGTTTTAAGCTGTAAAGCGTGCAAAGTGTTTTAAACGGGGCTTCTTTCCATGTGTAAGTTTGTATCAAGGACCATTAAATTAAATGTAAAGGAAAGGCCAGAGTGGAAGAGTGCATAAGTTCGACATATTGCCAAAATTGAAAAAGAGTGATACCCATTCTTGATAATACTTTTTATCTATTACTATGACAAGTTTTAATACCTAAAAGTAATCTTCGAGGCAGTTACGTTTAATTGGAATTCAATAGAGGGCAAAGAGCCAGAGCATTCGTGTATGTATCTTAATTTTATGTAAGTTTCTCTAAACTTTAGTTTGATGCTTAGTAATGTCCTATGCAGTAACATTTGGTCTGATTATGAGGAAAATGTTGTTGAAACGTTTGAATATGTCAAAATCACACTTTATTCACAAAGTAATCCCACAAACTACATTTACTTTCAGTGACTCGCATACACGTGGGAAGTAACTTACCTGGTGATTCTACTATTGGAAGAAATTCTTTCAGCAAGACGCCGTCGAAAGCTTGTAATGTGAGGGTCTTGGTCCATGGCATAGCTATGTGTTCAGATCGCGTCTTCGCAACCATACTGTGAAAATTATCAAACTTTTCCACTTGTCTGAGAGTAGCCTTTGGGCCGCAGCATTTCCTCGCAATCATTCGCATAAAGTGTTGAAAATGTCCAGAGATGGACGGCTTTCTGGTACCGTTACCTACTATAAGGAAGGGTCTGTATTCAAAACTTGCAACGTTGAATACGTTTCCCTTTGGGCAATCTGATGCGGATACAGCAGAATTGGTTGATTTTAGATTGCAAAGAATAAGCAGAAATAGTAAATCCAAAAAACCATTGTTTCTTACATCCGAGACTGATCATTGTGATTGTTGTGTGGCCGACGGTTTGCGTGGAATAGTTAATATATATGTGTGTTGACTGTATTCACGTACTGGTACGTTTCTGTTGACTGTCAGGGCATGTGAGAGAGTTACCAGTGACTTGAGATCGGG
>OZ012695.1:21560175-21667675 GCA_963942565.1 Maea johnstoni | reverse complement strand
CCTAACCCAAAGTCACTGGTAACTTTCTCACGTGACCTGTTCGGGATTAGAACCGGGCAGTGCGCTCGACTACTCTGCCATCAGGGCAGGCCCTCCTTTCGGCCGGATAGATCCACTACTAACTCATAGGATAGTACATGTGTTGCTTCTGGTACATATCCGTAAGGTACCAGCGTACATCGCGTACATCGAATCCTCTTTAGTATACAGTTATCCTGTGTGTAATAGTTAAAGTACGGTATTCAACAAGGTGAGAGTGGCATCTACTTGGATTACTGCAATGCTCTCCTAATTGGAATACAACAGGATTTGATTGCAAAGCTGCAGCGACTACAAAACAGTGCAGCAAGGATAGTATCGAGAACCAGGAAGTATGAACATATCACACCTGTTCTCATCAAGCTTCACTGGCTACCAATCAAATTCCGCATCCAATTTAAGGTCCTGCTGCTGGTATACAAGGCGCTAAACGGACTTGCACCTAAGTACATCAAGGAGCTGCTCGTGCCTTATAAACCCAGACGCCATCTACGATCAGAAGCAAAGGGCCTTCTGGACGAGCCTCGGACTAGACTCAAATTTGGAGATCGCGCTTTCTCCATTAGTGCACCGAGGTTATGGAATGCGCTTCCACAACACCTGAAGGATTCTACATCGTGTCAGGCCTTCAAGAAGTGTCTCAAAACACACCTTTTCAGGCTCGCCCATTGAGGCGTTGTGGGACTATTACTCAAACTATGACAATGTGCAGCGCTTCTGAACATTTTATGAATGGAAAAGGCGCTATATAAATTCCAATTATTATTATTATTATTATCTAAAAATTAAAATCTAACCAAATCCAGTTGAAATATAACCCACATTCAGAAATCAAATAAACTTTGCGGAAGCTATCATTGTCGTTCCCCTTTGAAAAACTCAAATAAAAAAGATTTTCCATTTCTATTTATACGTCCCAGCCCCAATGCTGGATTCATGTTATGCGTATTCACGTGGACAAATAGGACACACCGTAAACATGTAAATCTCTATTGATTTTTGGTCAATCTGATATGATCTGAAAGGTTTGCCTAACAAACGCTCCCCATAATTGATGATAGACGCTTTATAGAGACCATATATATATATATATATATATATATATATATATATATATATATATATATATATATAATATATATATATATATATATATATATATATATATATATATATATATGTATATATATATGTATATATATATATATATATATATATATATATATATATATATATATATATATATATATATATATATATATATATATATATATATATATATATATATATATATATATATATATATATAATATATATATATATATACTAGTATATCCTAATGAAATCGTTCCAAATTCTACGATAGAAGGATAACGTGAATTCGATACGCCTGAACCTGACATGGATTGGCGGAATGGATAAGAGTAGGGATCATTGTAAATGATCGCGGAAATATTTATTCCACAATTTACACAGATTATAACTTAAAGTTTGCTTAACTGTCTGCAACAACATGTTCGCTCATTGGCATTAATGCTTACTCCTGCGGCGTTTTGGGCAAATCAAGAGATAATGCATGCCGGGTATTAGATAACCTTGGGTGCGAGTTGGCTTTGGTATGAACTCCCTAAAGCATTCTGCACATTTGTGTCAGGTTTGCAACTTGTTAATATAGACACATTTCTAGAACCAATTTGTGACAGTGAAGTGATTAGTAAGTGAGCGTTACGTACTAGTTGCCAGATGGTTTGAGAACCACACATGCAAATAGGATCTTGGAATTTCGATTTATTGTCACTTTTCAGGCTAATACTGAGTACATGGTAATTCGTGACTAGACAGATGGAAGTGGTAAAGGAAACGGGAGTAGCCGGCAAAAAACCACCACCAACCCAAAGTCACTGACAACTTCCTCACATGCCCTTATGCAGTAGGGTTATCAGCATGCAACATAACCACTTGCCAATTGCAAGTGAATTCAGCAAAAAACGTCAATCGGGCAAGCAGAACAAGACCTTAACTTGCCCCACTGGAAGTGCCGGCCAGGCAATTAAACTTTAGGGTCAGTTCTACCCCGCTCGATAAGTAATATTTTTGAACCTATGTTGCACCCTGATTATGGCGATAATGTATTTGTGCGTATCAAGCACTTAGCCCACAAGTTATAGGGTTCTTCGAGGACCTGTGACTTAGCCCTGAAGTGTTACGGTACGATTTTCTAGAGGAAAACCACTACAGGAACACGAGTTCAACATTGCAATATATAACATTTTATTACATAAACATATGTACAGCACGTATTGGTTTTTCTTCAATCAGTCAGAAGTAGTTGCAAGTAACCTATCAACTCAGTACAGTGCAACGCAGTTATAAGAGAACCTTTCAGTGTTTTATTCAATAATCATATAAGAAATAAAAGTATATCAACAATGGTGCCTAGTGCCTTTGTATTCATAATTAGGAATCAGCATTAATTTTGCAGCTACTAGATTAAAGACTACTCCCTGTTTGACTCTGCCCCTATCTCAGGTATAGAAACTTTGAAATTAGTTTATTATGAAGCTTTTCAGATACCTTATTCTATTACTGCTTCCAGCGCGTAAACACAGACAAGCAATTTTGATGAAAATCTTTCAAGCGAAAGCATAGCTGTGAAAATATTTAAAAGGTGAAATGTAAATCAGATTATAAGAAATAACTCTCTTCCAAATAATTTTTAACCCATTATAAATTCCAAAGTTATTGACAAAAGTATCGTAGAAGCAGGCGACGATATCTACGGGCATGGTTAAAATACCTGGACTTTATCTTAGCCAGCACAATTGAATTTATGTGGAATATGATTTTTCTTAGACTGTAGATGTTCAATTTAACCCTCCCAATGCTGAGGCTACTTTCATCCAAAGGACAAGGATGCAAAGATTTTTGATAACCATCTAAACCCTGTCATGTTGGTATTCATTGTATAGCTCTCCCTGAGTACTCTCAGATGAGTACCAATATACCAGTGTTTCTGTCATTTTTCATTTTTTTGGATCATTTTGTATTGGCCTAATTAGATGCCTGCAGCATAAGGGTTAAAGGGCTCCATATAGTGTATCATCAAAAGTGGATGCTGTCTCGGTAATGTCAAACAGGGTATAGATAACATGAGAATGACAAGCAAGAAACAGGAAAAAATTAGAAACCCAGTCAAAGCTGAGATAACTACACATGATTGAAGGTACCATTCTCTCATGTCAGAGAGGTTAATCTTTAAAACATTATCACCAATAGCATATATAGATCTGCATGTTATACTCATTAGAATTCATTTGACCCATTTGTACCCAAATAAACAAAATAGGTTTATTATAGTGACCAGGATAAGAATAAGCAGTATATACTTTAATAGGTCCATGACGTAGAGCACACACACTAGCTCTATGACTGAAAGGCAAGTGTGTTCCATTGAGTAATTCATGTCCTTTTACTATTGGTCACAGCCTATTATTAAATACATAGGCTTTGACCATATATATATATACATATATATATATATATATATATATATATATATATATATATATATATATATATATATATATATATATATATATATATATATATATATATATATATATATATATTATATATATATATATATATATATATATATATATATATATATATATATATATATATATATATATATGTATATATATATATATATATATATATATATATATATATATATATATATATATATATATCCATCAAAACTATTAACATCATATTCATCATTAAAAGACAATGTACATTATCACCATCTTCACGATCGTTGACATTCTCATCTAGTTATATTTACACGTGAACACCTTATTGAAGTTCGGCAAAACACAGCAAAACAAAACCCCATACATAGCCCTTATCCCATACATAGGGTGGTCATCCCTTACAACATAGTTACTATCATTACATCTTTTACTGATGAAGCATCTCTCATGGAGAAGTCTTTAGCCCTTCCAATGCTGAGACAACTTTCATCCTAAGCACAAGGAAGCAAAAACCCTGTCATATTGGTATTCATTTGATAACTCTTGCTGAATACTTTCAGATGAGTACCCATATGCCAGGGATTCAGTAATTTTTCATGTTTTTGCATCCTTTTGTATTGGCCAAATTAGCCACCAACAGCATAAGGGATAGCATACTGCACAAGGGCATTCTGTCTTGCTCATCTCTGCACAGGGTCTTCAACCAACAAAGGAGGCATGGAGAAAACTGCTGGTAACCTGGGGAGGGGAGGGGGGCGAGGGGGCAGCAGATGGTTTTCCATATATATATATATATATATATATATATATATATATATATATATATATATATATATATATATATATATATATATACATATACATATACATATACATATACATATACATATACATATATATATATATATATATATATATATATATATACATATATATATATATATATATATATATATATATATATATATATATATATATATATATATATATATATGTGTATATTCCTACAGCAGATAACTACAGGTTGGAATAAGGAGTTTTTTGTTTCATCAGCATATTTTTTGCCATTTTGCGAATGAGTCCTGACTATTTAGTTGTAAGTGGTGGAGGAAATGGAATTTCCTGCCAAAACCACCGCCAAACTTCAAGTCACTGGTAACTTTCTCACAAGCCTTGGCCAGTGAGAGAGACAGCATGCAGTCAGTGGCAATGTCTTAGCCTACTAGGTTTCACACAAGTCTAACCTCTCCTTACTCAGATACAGTTTGCTAGTCTGCTTTTGACCAAGTTATGCGAGTTTGCCTGTAGCAGCAGAAAAAGCACTTTGACTTAATATAACTCTTGAGTGTTCACATTATACAACAAAAAGGCATAAAGAAAAGAAACGGCTTTCTAATATGGTGAAAGGTTTTTTCTCAGTACACCATCTACCGTAAGTTAGTTATGTATGAACAAAGTAATAATTTTGGCCAACCTTGACAAGTGGCAGACTTGAAGAGGTATGAGTTAATGCATCAGTAGGCATTCTTACTTGCATAGTAATGAGTACTGGTCTTTTTTCCATATCTATCATACATAAAACAGCTAAAAACAAAGCCATATATTATACAACAGATGCTATAAAGGATTTTTGTAATATGCACAAGCAGATTCACCAATTCATTGAAGCCTCAGGGAGATAAATACTTGTACCAGTTCTATACAAGTATGTGGGGGTTGGCCCTGATGGTCAAGTGGTCCACATCATCGAATCCTTTTAACCCTTCCTTTCGTCCAATGCACAAGAACGCCAATATTTTTGAAAATCATCTAAAGCCTGTCATGTTGGTACTCAATGGATAGCTCTCACTGAGTACTCTCAGATGAGTACCCATATGCCAGGGTTTCAATCATTTTTCAGCGTTTTTTGCATCATTTGGTATTGGCTTACATAGCCACCAGCAGCATTAGAGTCAACCACGCTGACTGCAGACCATGGCCAAGGTTCCAATACCAGCTAGGGCATGGGAGAAAGTTACCATTGGTTCTCCAATTTCCTTCACCACTAACAACAGGCTGGTCATGGCTTGGCTTGACCGTATTCTTACGTTAAAGCGCACATGCCAAAATAAGCGCACAGGGCCTATTTGTCACAGTTAGAGGGGGAATGACCAGCGCAAATGTCATGAAAAAGTCGCAAAACTTCCCCCAGAAGAAGTAAGAAAAGCGAAATCACATACCTTTCCTCTTGCCGTGTCTGCAAACCAGCGCTGAATTCCACAATTTCAGCAGTTCCTTTGCGCTCTCACTGTTGATTTTCGCTGCATGTTCGTACTATTGACCAACTATCGATCTTTTCACATGCGTGATTGTAGCTGCGAACGTCTAAACAAACTGAACAGCGAGAGTGCAAGGGTGCAATAACGGCCAATACTCTCCAATCTAAAACGGAAGATCGCCAGACACCCCTACTTCAGAAAAATTTCCCAACCTCTACCCACACCGTGCGCTTAATCGGAAGAATACGGTACTGTGGAAGCCACACTACCTGAGAGTGGATTTTAACTTGTTAATGGTTAATGGCATATCCCTTTCTTTGTGTTATAACATGCGGGATGATTTCATAATGGACTTGACCTTTAAATCTATTCAAGCTCATTCCAGGGCAATGTCCTGTCATCATTAGCGAATTTCTCCACAGAATGTGCTCAAAATAATACCCTATCAAATCTAAGCATGGAAGCATTGCAGCGTGCAACATAACCACTTGCCCCATTGCAAGTGAATTTGGCAAAAAACGGCAATCGGGCAAGCAGAACAAGACCCTTACTTGGCCCGCTCGGCAAGTTATGTATTGACCAGAGTCCTCACAAAATAACCTCAGCATCAGAAAGGTTAAGAATAGTTTGGCAGAAGGCCAAGAACATACCTTTGTCAGTGTCCACTGACCTGTCCTACTGCTAGTGATCAGTGCTGGGTGAATGAACAGAGGTGGATCCAGGATTTATTTATTGATGGGTGGGGGGGGGGGGAGTTTTACTGTATCATGGGAATTCATTTTACTAGCCCAACCAAGCATCTAGATAATTGTGTCTATGGTTGGATACACCTATTCCATCCATGTGATAACAAGTATTCCTTCCATAATACCTACTTTAACCCTTCCAATGCTAAGGCTATTTTCGTCCAAAGAACAAGGACGCAAATATTTTTGAAAACCATCTAAACCCAGTCATGTTGGTATTCATTTTAAAGCTCTCGCTGAGAACTCTCATATGAGTACCCATTTGCCAGGGTTTCAGTAATTTTTCAGGATTTTTGCATCATTTTATAATGGCCAAATTAGCCATCAGCAGCACAAGGGTTAAATCATCAATGGTGTACCACATTTATATCACTAGACCCCAGGCAGAATCGGGCTAATGTTGCATTACCTGCCAACAAGTTAGTGGTAGACCAGTGGCAACCAATGTCTGGCCTATAGCAGACCCATGGTTGACTTTCATACAACCATCCTTCTAGGACAGGGCAGAGCTTGTGTGCTATATGCTGCCAACTGCTCTGGAATATCCCTCGGGGGATTGAAATGGTTTCCGTGTGTACATGCCTGCTACGGGAGCCTAACGGGAGGAAGGTCGTGTGAGCACTTTGGTGGATACAAGACTATAAAGCAAATACCTTTACCTTTACATGGTTAGTACATATAGTACATGGTAGTTGTGCGGCACTCCCTGGATTAGGTGGTTAGAATGTGGTAGCAATATGGCAGTCCCTAGCTGATAGACTAATTACTAGGTACACTTGTACCACACAATAATTTACTTTCTACCACACATGTAGCATAAAATGTGGGAATAACCTTTTCTTGGGAATGGGGGCATCCTAGTAAAAATTGTATCTTTTCAAAAATATGGTTGAAGTTGCCCTTTTTACCAGACTCCCAGTCTCAATAAATTGCACATCATTGAAATGATATATAAACAAATAAAATGATTTAACAACAAAAATATTTTGTTTATTCAATTTCCAAATAGGATTTGAATTGCTTTTGCCTGACTTTCAATCACAAGAGATTTTACACAATTGAATGACCAATAACAAGAAATACTTCAAAATGAACAAAAAAACAAAACAAAAAGAATACAACAAGAAAAGAGACAAAAGAAATAATGAAAAAAAAAGAAAAAAAACATTTGTTCCTACATATTTTTATCAAGTTATTAAAACACTGTTAGAGCATTCCATTTCTGAAGGTGAAGATCGCTAGTACAGGCTTATAATGCATTCAAAGGGAGAACTTGGCCTCAGTCCTCATTATATGAGAAGAGAAACCAAAATTAAACCAAAATATACAGAAGGAATTCTAAACAATTGAGAGTATCTACAATATTCACATTTTAGTAAAGAGGTTGCGGTAAAATTGGTTGATATCCAAGACTAGATATTTGTTAAATCATTGGAAGGACCATTTACAAAAGGGTATAAAGATTCAACATTGGTGTAGATCACCTTGAAGGTATATGTACTAAGTTTCATGTTCCTACCTTAAAGAATAAAAAGAAATATGAGGAAATGCAAAGAATCATATGATTTGCATGTGTTTGGTCATTTTTGCCCAAAGGGAAGTATGCATTTAAGTTCATGATGTCATTGTACTGTTTTATTCCTAAAGGTAGCTCCTGCGAAGTTACCATTTATTAGGGATTGTCCAGGATTCTAAACATACCTAGCGGCAAAATTTATATATAATGCAATAACGTACTGTTACCAGTATCATTAAAGTAGTGTACCATTTCAATGATATCAAAACGATATTGTACTCTTTCATTCTTAGAGGTATTCATCCCTAATGATCAGCCCCTTCCTGTCTAATATACCACACTAAATTGAGCAATCTCTTTGATCAAATTTCTACCAAGTAGTATAACATCTATGGTAAAGGGAACAATATCAATAATTAATCAAAATCATCAAGCACAAGCCTACACAATTATTTTCCAGTGTAATGAGTCGATGACGGAGTGTGCACAGTGGAATAAGTGAAAAATAGTTGGATTAGCGAGGACTAGAATCGGACATACCGTAAATTCTCAGTAATTTAGGACACTTTTTAACAAATACAATTTTTATGGGCTCAGGGTAAATACCTGAAAATACCTAGCTGTTATATCAGCAAGATTTAGAGCTATGTCAATATTTTGTAAAATGGCAACTGGCAGTAAATTGAGGGTTGCCCTGATTTCACATTAATCATTTTGCAAAATAAAGTGGCCCAATTTCCTGGGGTGCTCTAAATTTCCAAGAATTTATGGTACATTAAATGATTAGAAGCTACAGTGAAGATATTGAATTCCTGTACTATGGGACAAACTGTCCACCAGTGACTGGTTGGGCAGTTACCCAAGCAAACTCAGATGAGTGGTCAAAATAACTAGGCAGGCACATTCATGACCGTATTAGCTGCGTAGTAAAGCATTTTTATCTTTGACAGGACAGGTGTGTGGTTTAGGGGTCCATAACGTTAGAATTACATATGATACAGTCCAGTAGCTGTATATCTTATACGGTGCCGATAGCAAATACTTTCGTCGTCCGAACCTAGCATCTAGGGACACGATGGAAGCGATGCCAATTAAATTGCACAGTAGAAAACATCATGGAGGTTTTTTTGTTTACCAATGGATACGCAGTAAAAACATACATCTCACTGAATACTGGTGGGTTTTTTTCTTTCTTAGACATACCAACGAAAGGTAAGATATCTTTAATACCCGTTTAAAGTACCTGCTCTTTTTTATTTGTTTTTACCAGTATTCGTTTACTTTGAACTGGTAACCTATCAGTACCGGTATACCAGTGTGGACCCCAAGTGTGGTTGTATCTATGCCCAGACATATTCAACATCCACTTAGTTTTATATACTGTAGAACACACATTTGACGCGTGTCCCAAATATAGCGAATTTGGGAGTTTTCCCATCATAGCGTATCTTTATGACGCCGCTGTCAGCGCCAAAGTACAGAAAAAAAGTACAGCGTTTTTATATATAGCGAAGCAGAACCACAGGCTATATACGATATATAGAAACAGACGCGTACAGTGTGTGTTCTACAGTAGTAAAGCAATGATTAGGATTGCTATGAGAATGACTAACATACCACAGACTTGCTACGACCAAAAATTGCATATGACCTCAATACCACACATGCTTGGACAAGGTTGAAATCCTTGAATACCACTCTCGGATAATTCATAGTTCCACAACATAGCTTTCTTTTACCTTTTCCCAATAATTGAACTTAACCTATTAATGCTTAAGAGATACTGGAAAAATGTTGTTTGGATCTATAATACTTCTGATAATAACTTGGAAATTCAGAAAAAATTTACATTATATTTAAGAGTTGTTAGTAGCATTCCGATTCCGATGCTTGAAACATTTTTCCAACTTTGTTTTCATCTTCAAAATTTCCCAAAAATTATCAGTTTGCTTTTGGCCTCTGTGAGCGTTAATAGGTTAGAAGTTGCGTAGTCTGAGTAACCATAATGATCTTAAGTAGTTTATACACCCATGTAAGCCCTGGCAATAATATTTCTACTCCCCCTCCAAAGAAACACACCCCCCCCCCCTCCCCCTATATACACAGACTCAAATCTTGCTCGCTACCTCCCTCTTTCAGGCTACCCACTGTTAATGTATGTTAGTTATAAAGATTTGTAATGTTGAGACCATCTCTTCTCCACCTCCAAAGTACCCACACACTTAAATCCTGTAGCCTACATCCCCCAACCCCTTCAAGCTGATGCTGTTATCATATGTTGGTTATACATATTTGAAATGTTGAGACCATCTCTTCTCCAACTTTAAAGAACCTACACACCCATGGTCTTAGCCAGCAGGGCGTCTGGGTGCATTTTTGGACACCCAAACCCTTAAAAAGAACCCCTCAGGACACCCAAATTTATTGGTGTGGAATTTCTAAAAAATCTCAATCGCAAGCTTATGATTGAATTTTTTCATCTCCTTATAATTCCTATGACATTGTTTAATGATATCATGCCTTATTTCGATGAATTTATACATGTTTATGGTTGAAATATGAGTATATTGTGATCCCCCTTAAAAAATTGGATGCCCACAAATTTTACAACTGCCAATTTTAGGCACCCAGTTTCTAAATCCTGGCTAAGACACTGTACACACTCAAATCCTTTTAGTACCCTATATCCCCCTCAATCCCTTCAAGCTGTTACTCCTATCATATGTTAGTTATAAAGGCCATTTTTCCACCTCCTCCTAGAAATGCCTCCAGTTTGTCGATTTCCCACACCCTCACACCCTGTGCCCCTCAAAGCTGCTGCTGTTACCATATGTTGGTTATAACGACTCATAAGCCCCCGCTGCTGGAGAAGCCATCTCTCCTCCCCCTCCTAGAAATGCCTCGAGTCCATACAACTCTCATCCTGTGCCCCTCAACCCCTACCCCCTTCGAGCTGCCGCTGTTATCATATCTTGGTTATAAAGACTCATAAGCCCCCGCTGCTGGTGAGGCCATCTCGCCTCCCCCTCCCAGAAATGCCTCCAGTTCATACAACTCTCATCCTGTGCCCCTCAACCCCTACCCCCTTCGAGCTGCCGCTGTTATCATATGTTTGTTATAACGACTCATAAGCCCCCGCTGCTGGAGAAGCCATCTCTCCTCCCCCTCCCAGAAAAGCCTCCAGTTCGTCCATCTCTTTCTTCCTCTCCTCATCCCGCTTCTTCTGCTTCTTTTTCTTCTTCTTGTCCTTCTTCTCCTCCTCCTCATCGTCTTTGCTGCGGTCCTTCTCTTTGTGCTTCCTGTGCTTGTGCTTTTTGCTGCTGCTACTGGTGGATTTGTCATCATCCTGAGGAGGAAAAATCATACGTTAACAATGATTACTGTAAAACCCTTTATAACCACGCACATTTTATTTCACGCAAAACAGCCGTCTGAATCTGATCGCGGCCATTTTATTACGCGCATCAACTGTATCACTGCTAGATGGGGCATTGTTATGCTATTTTGAACGTATATCAGCGCCAGTAATATATACGCGTTATCATCACCTAGCGCGAAATGCGTGGAATTAAAAGGAGCGCGATAATAATGGGTTTTACAGTACTCAAAACAAAAGAAAACTACAAGGAACTTGGACTCTTTACATTAACCCATTGATACTTTTCAATTAACTTGGCTTGGCCAGTTCATATCTGCCAAACATCTACCAAATCAGTGATGAGTGTACCTAAATAATTTATAAAATTATGATGAGTAGTCGGCAATGAAGGACAGTTTCATTGACTTGTATGGGTGATCAGGATCTTAGTCAGGATTTAGAAACTGCAGGGGCGTATCCAGGATTTGAGAAGGGGGGGTTCAATTTAGTTCCGAAACGTGACACTGGTGAAAAATTTCCACCTCAATGTAATTCCCATGAATAGTAGGATGCCCGAAAATTCTACAAATTTTGTGCTCCCAGTTTCTAAATCCTGCCTAAGACCCTTAAAGTTGCTGGTCTATTGGTTTCCTTACCCTTTCCCTCTCTTTCCGGTGCTTCTTCTTCTTTTTGTGAGAGTCGATAGCGCTGTCTGTCGTTTCCTCCCCGGCTCCGTCCATCGCCGCTAGGGCGTCACTGCTAAAAGACGGCGTCACTGAAGCACCAAAAACAGAGGTATCTTTCATTAACAATATCGTAACAAAATCTTAGACTAACTGGCTCTTGTAAACTGATTCCTACTTGGTGATAAGTAGAAAGCAGTCTAAAAGAATGAGTTAGTCTAGTATATGCCATTTGTCTAATTTCAATGTAATTAAGTTGCAGGCTGTTTGAGAAATGCTAAACGGTAACCGTTCAGCATACTGTTAAAAATAGCTTGAAATGATCTGATACTTTTCCTTATCAATACTCAATATTATTGATGTATAGAAAATAGATCAGCAGCCCTATGCCCAATATATCATGAATCTTTTTGCAGATTTTGATAATAAAGCAGACAAGCACAAAAAAGTTTAAATCGTGATTGAAATTTCCTCTTCAAATATCATAAAAAGGAGATATTGTATTGACATGTTATAAGGATTCTTGTAATTCAAGATGTAATTCATATTTTCGATTTTCAATTAATTTCCGAAGGCGATTTTATTGGCTGTGAGCTAGGAAGCTTTAGAGGCAATAGGGACGGGTAAGGGCCGGTCACTTACCTGGGTTGCTGGAGAAACTCATGCCCTTCTCCAGGATGCTGAGGTCCTCGAACTCCAGACCGCCGAGGCTGGGCTGGCTCGCGGGGGTCTCCGACGGCGTCTCCGGGGGCGATACATCACGTGCTTCCTACAAACACATTCAGTTGTTTTTTTAAAATCTCTGCAAACATTGCATTTTTTAAATTTCATCTTGTATGCATGAAAAAAATTAAACATACACATGGAATACTACTTTCATACCAGCGACACTTGGTCATTGAAACATTTAATTCTGGATTTACAAATTCAATTTGCATTCAGTTTAGTGTCAACAAGTTTATGTTTTGTGTAATATGATATTTTATCTTTATTCTTATTTTCAATTACGAAAATGTGATTAATGTCCTCATTCTGTCATAGTATCTCACCCTTACTACGAACACATTGAGTTCAGTGTCAACAAGTTTATGCTTTGTGTAATATGAGATCTTATTTTCTTTCTTATTTTCAATTATGAAAATGTGATATATGTCCCCATTCTATCATAATATCCCACATTACCCAGTATAATAAGTCACATGCTTTCTACAAACACATGGAGTTTAGTGTCAAGTTTAAGCTGTGTATAAAATGTATACATATTAATTTAGGAATTTAGATTTAGGAAAGCTGATTTCTTGTTTCTTATCCCAAGATGATGCTTAAAGTATTATCATTTAGACAAATTTGCATGAACATAAATGAGCTGTTCTTAACAATTATGTCATTAAATGATACAAGTTCAGAATGCAACTCTTATAGGGTTTTCTTTCTTACCTGAGAGCTTTCACGTGCCCCATCTGTATCAGCCAGTTTCCCACTATCCTCATCACTGATGTCTGCGTCTGCTAGTATTGTCACTTTCGGCCCCTCCTCCTCCTCCTCATCATCCTCATCCTTTACATGCTCATCCTCACTCTCCTTATTACCTTCATTCAGTAGCACTGAAGGAGTTCCTACAGAGAAAGTCGCCAGAGGGGGCGCCGGTAGTCCATCCAGACTACTCGGCCGCACCGGTTCTTGCCGATTTGTGACTGGTTGAGCGAATGTCTGCAGTTGTGACATGATTGGTTTAATTGTTTCGGGTTCGCCCTCAGAGGATAAATCCTCGTCCTGCTGTACGACGGCAGGTCGCATCACATTCTCCTCTTCGTCACTGGAGAGTTCTATATCCTGACTGGGCATGCTGACCATGGGGGAGGGTTTTGTAACTGCGGGTTCGTCCTCTGAGTCGAGCTCGTCCTGGAAGCCCGCCACCATAGGGTTCCTGTCGTCATCTCCTTCACTGAAATACCACAACGGGAAAGGTGATATTAACTATCATAAAGCTGAGGCCATCTTCATCCAAAGCACAAGGATGCAAAGATGTTTGAAAATCATCTAAATCTTGTTTGTTGGTATTCATTTGATAGCTCTTGCTGAGTACTCTCAGATAAGTACCTATGTGCCAGGGTTTCAGTCATTTTCAGATTTTTTGCATCTTTGAGTATTGGTCAAATTAGCTACCAGCAAGCAGCATTAAGGTCAGAGCATAGTCTTAACCATCAAAGCGGCTGGGCATCATTTGGAAACCCAAACCCTCAAAAATCAACCATCAGCACTACCAATTGTTTGGGGCAGTTATTTTTTTGTAAAATGTCAATTTTAAGCACATCATTGATTATTTTTCACCTCAATGTAGTTCCCATGACATAGTATAGGGATATTAATCATATTATGCCTTCTTTCAATATCAGTATATACATGTTTGTGTTTGCAAACTTAGTATATTATGGTATCCCTTGAAAGAAAGGAGGCCCAAAAATTGTACAATTGCCAAATTTAGGCACCTAATTTCTAAATCCTGGCTACATACCTATCTTAGAGTGAGAGTAGTGAAGAATCTTGCTGTCCTTCATATCGTCCAGAAAGCTACTGTCCAGCGCCTTAGCAGAAAATAATGGTGATGAATAGGAAAAATGAAGCTTACCTATCTGAGAGTGTTTCCTGAGGGCCTGCATGATAATGAGGGACTTTGCTGTCCTTCATATCGTCCAGAAAGCTGCTATCCAGAGCCTCCTCCGGGACAAAGTCCTCCACGCTGTGCACCGGGTGTAAGCTGGCATCTGCCACGCCCACTTCTAGACAAATTAAAACACAACATGTTAGGAATTCACATTTCTATTTGGGAAATAATGTCTTTTTTCTAACAATAATGCCCTGACAGGCAAGTGATTATGTCTCACTGTCTCTCACCAAGTCACTAGGTGCTGTTTGGGACCGAATCCCAGCTGGGGCATGCAAGAAAGTTATTTGCCACGCTCACTTCTAGAGAAATTGAAACACAACATCTTAGAAATTCACATATCTCTGTGGGATATCATATTCTGTTTTATTCAATATTGCAGCTCATTGCTTCTCTCTGTTAAAATTTGTCTAGATGAGCCCAAATTGTGATATATAGATGTACGGGTGGCTTAAATTTGGTGGGGTAGAATTTATCTTGGGTATTTTTTTTCCAGAGGGTTGAAATATTCTAAGAAAATATCACCTATGAATTTTGAATTTCCTAGGAAATATTCCCTTTGTGGTCGGACGGGTCCAAAGCCCAGCTGGGTAATGTGAAAAAGTTTTCAGTGACTTAGTGTTAAGTGGTGTTTTTCACCGGGTAGTCCGGTTTTCCAACACCTCTGGCTAGTAGCGACTTAGTTGCAATGTGGCAGAAAAGGTGGTGAATAATGAAAATTCAAATTCAAAAATTCTAAAAATAATGATGTAGTGGTGCATGCAGTTCAAAATAACTTAACGGACCGGAGGTCGACCAGGTTTGCAGCTATGGAAATTCAGACAAGTTTCTGAAGGCCAGGCAATGTATATATTTTATGCTCGAAATTTACAAACAGTTTTTGTGTTTGCAAATACCAGATAATGTTAGTCCTGATACCACTTATTTTGTGTTAACATATTGACACAATAATCAGTATATCTAAAGCTCTGAATTTATAAACAGTACTTGTGTTTGCATATTTCAGATATTGGCAATCCTTTTACATTTTTCTTATGTATTATCAGCTTTTAATTTTTTTAACACATTCATGCTTAGGTATTCCCCCGGAAATTGTTGCCTCGTTCTATGATACTTTTGACAATAACATACTAATAAATAAAGATTGTACAAACATTTGAAGGAAAAATATTGAACCCACAAATCCCTTTGAATATTTTGTATTTTTCAACTAAGGTTCAAAGTTATTTTCAATATGATAATTCCAGACGAAAAAAGAAATCAAGGGGATTTTCAAGCATGAATGGATTAAAACAGTTCACACCTTGACAACCTTCAGTACTTGTTATTTTTTTACCTGCTGCTTCCAGAGGCTGTTCCTTTTTACCCCCTCCGAATAACCGTGACATGAATCCACCAGATTTCTGCTCTTTTCTCTCTGGTGCTGGTGCGGCCGGTTGAGGTGTGGTTGGACTGGTGGCTACGGGGCTGACAATAGATGGCGCCACCGGTGACTGAGGTGAGGGGAGGATATCCAGCCCAGGGATGGGGTGAGGTGTGGGGGCTGAAAATAGAAGTCAGGTTGGGATAAGTACAAGTGCTTATGTGTCCTTTCTTCAGAAATATTAGAAACGGAAACACCCAAAAATGAAAAAATAGGGAAAATTGTTAAACGGAAAAATTAGCCATTCTACAGTACCAATATAGAGTGGGGGAAAAGTAGTGCCCCCGTACATATCGAAAAAGTAAAGAATAGTTTTGTATCATTTGAAATTTAATATATGTATAAAATTGCAACCTGGACATCTCAACACAACAACAGTTTGCTATTTATTAGCGAAAGATCCAAATTTGATAATACTTAGCTTATCAAAATGATGCCCCTGATTTGTTTTATCAGAACAGAAGATGTACCCCACAGGCTTCAAGCAAAAGTATGAAAAAATGGCAAATTCACAGCAAGAAAATCCAAATATTTCGAATTTTTGGCTGCGATTTTTGCTTGGTACTCTGGTTTCATTCACCACTTACAACTGGCTAGTCATGACATAGCTGCAATATGGCAGAAAAAGAGACAAGAGAAAAATCGAATTTCCAAATTCTTACAAGACGCTTAACCCTTATATTACTGATGGCTAATTTGTTCATTACAAAATGATGCAAAAACCTGAAAAAATGTCTGAAACCCTGGCAAATGGGTATTCATCTGAGAGTCCTCAGCAAGAGCTATCCAATGAATACCAACATGACATGGTTTAGATGATTTATAAAACCTTTGTGCCCTTGTGCTTTGCACAAAAGTAGCCTCAGCATAGGAAGGGTTAAGCACTGACCTGCTTTAGGTGTTGTGGCAGGAGTTGTGGCCGGAGTTGTAGATGGAGTCATCGCTGGAGTCGGACCGTTAGACTGAACGATGGCCGCCTCCGACGCCGCCTGCTCAGCCTCTTTCTGAGCCAGCACGGCATCCTCGATTGCAGACTCCCCGAGCGCCTCTTGCTGTTTACGGCGTCGGGCGGTCAACTGCTCCAAAAATCTGTGAAATGAAAAATAGTCCAATTAATCTCATTATAGATTATTACAGTTTCGGTCTCTATTTATTCTATAGAGGCCAAAAGCCGTCAGAAGGCACCGACCTTTGTACTTGCCCCAGTAAGAGAATATTTGAAAAAAGGGCTTTTAGGCAAGTACATTTCTGTTTGCATCTTCTGAAAACTACACATTTTTATAAAGAAAATGGCTCAATTACACAGAAATGCAAAAAATACAACGAAATTAAAAAGGAGTGCATGATAAATAATACATTCTAGCATATGTTATAACTTTTTTTTTCATTTTCTCACCCCAATGTTCATCGTGTATGAAAAAGTTTTATTTTCTTGCCCCTTCTTTGAAGGTCACGAAAAGGTTTTTTAATCCCCCCCACCTCTTATGGTAGTGACAAAACTTTTCTATCTATTTGTTCACACTTTGCACCATCATAGTAATTATACAGGCCAGGATGTCTGCGGTAAACACAGACACACCCCTCTTCGATCAAGGTGTTTCATCATACAGGCTTTAACCCCTCCGCAGCTGGTGGCTAATTTGACCAATACAAAATGATGCAAAAAACCTGAAAAATGACTGAAACCCTGTCACATGGGTACTCATCCGAGAGTACTTAGCAAGAGCTTTCTAATGAATACCAACATGACAGGGTTTAGATGGTTTTCAATAATCTTTGTGCTTTGGACGAAAGTAGCCTCAGCATTGAAAGGGTTAAGTACCACATACAGTTATTCAGTTCATGGCTCATGTGCATTTAAACTATGCATGCATATAGCACCTGAGAAGGGCCCCACTTTTTCTGTGATAGCTTTCTCTTTGAAATATCTTAACGACTTATTTAAAGAATGTTGATCAAAGCCAAAAAAACAACTCTTTTTACAATATTTCGTGAAATGATAATCTACATGTATTCCTAAACGATTCTAGCCATCAATGCCTGTAGCAGCCAAAACAACCTATGTTGGTGATATCTCTCCAACAAAAGCAACTTTTAGAAACTATTTAGAGGAGAGATTTGAATCACAACTCTGTAATAATTCAACTCTCCATCAAAAAATTTGTGAATTATGCTTAACTAAAAAGTTATTTCCAAGAGTATCACAGGTCCAGACGACACTTGTCAAAAAAAACGTCAGACCAACTGTTCATCCAATACATGATTGGGATAGGAAAAAAAAAGATTAGATGGCTTAAACTAAAAGTTATTATGAACTTAAAATAAATCCCAACACCATTAAGCAAACAAAACTCTACTGCACTTAAAATAGGAAAACCAAATATCACCACACTTGAAATAGGAAAACCAAAATGTACTACACTTCAAATAAGAAAACCAAACTCTACTATGTACACTTAAAATAGGATAACCAAATCTACTGCACTTAAACTAGGAAAACCAAACTCTACAGCACTTAAAATAGGAAAACTAAACTCTACTGCACTTAAAATAGGAAAACAGAACCTACAAATAACTTGTAATTAATGTGGTTGCTACAAATCAAACTCAGGACTAGTGATCAAATGGTGCCTGCTGTATTGGACTCCACAAAAGTTTAAGTGTAGGAGTCTGAAAATATATATGTGTGTGTGCGTGTGTATGTTTGTGTGAGTGTGTGTTCAGGGATTGACCTAAACATTTTCAGGCAAAGCAGATTTGGCTCTTCGGATTTAAATTTTCACCAGGTTAGGGTTAAATAGGACAAATAATATAAATAAATTAAAATCATAACTGGTTAAATAGAACAAATATCAAAAATAAATTAAAATCATAATTGTCACTTCAAATGAATGAATGCAAGCATACATACATTCTGGCACCATGTTTCTCATATTTAAACCTTTACATAATCAAGTATGATGATTTTCAATTGCATAAAAGGGGTGACTTTGAAATGCTTTATCTCATTAATGAAGAGTTAAGGGACAGCAACACTTTTCAATGCCTTTTTGAGGGAGGGGAAGGGGGGGGGGGGGGGGTAGAATCATTGTAGCAAAAAACCTTCCTTGCTTACTGATGCTTTCATGGTATACATGTATGCATGCCTAATCTCTATCAAATGCACATGTTTCAATGGAATCCATTCAAGATAGTGTTGTGAAATAACCTGGGTGCACATTTCCTTCCATTGATTCTATAACTATGATACTATAGGATTCTAAGTATATTGTGTGGTCCTACGGGTTTGAATGCCTTGCTTGTTAAGATGGTAGATCAGTAATCAGAGAGTACAGGGGTGACCAATTGTCGCACCAGTGTGGGACAGAGGCCTCAAAACGTGCAACAAACCATTTAATCACTGTTTAACCAAGGTAGTTTTTGGGAAGTATGACCTGAGATTAGTAGACAGGGAGTGGGCACTGTGCATGCATCATCAAATTTGGCTGCCTCCCACACATGAGTCATAGATAACCTGTGTACCCCAGCCTGGCTGCCTGCTGACCCCATCTCCCTGGCAACCTATCTGACCTAGATAGAGGCAGCGAAAAGAGATAAGGCTCTGGATTGCCAACTCCCTGTCTACTACTCTCAGCCTCTTTCTGAAAAAAAACACTTGACCAATACTTCCCCAGGCTACATCGCGTAACCCGAGGCGCACGTACCCTAGGTACTAGCATGCTGTGCCTATTGGGTGGCGGATCAAGGGGATGTATTTCTCTGGTATGACCAAATGATTCTGTTAAATGTTTCACTTGCTTTTTTATACAGATAGTACTTAAAAATGTATTAACTCCAATCATTAATACCATATATTGATTGATAGACCTTCATTATTGCTACAAAGCCGATATGTTAGTGTGATCCGGTGACAATATTTGAATTGATTTTTCGCACAGCGCCCACCATAAATTGCTGTGTTCCAGGACCAATTGTCTGCACTCCAGGAGTCAAAAACTTGGACAAACTTGAGAGTAGCACAGGCTGTACCCAGGCACGGCTGGGCACTGGTGAACTCCTTGGGCAGGACAAGTTTTACCCCTATTACAGGGAATGACACTTTCAGGCTAGGGTCTTTCGATTTAAAAATAAGCAGGGGTCCAGTTAGACACTAGCCCAATAGCCAGAGGCTACAGAAAATTGTTTCGGGCTATAAGAATATTGGCCTTTGTAGCCCGGCTGGCTATAAGATAAGATTGACATCTTTAGGTCATACTCAGAGGAATCACAATACTATAAACAGTGTGTGTGTGTAATTTAGGATAACCGAGGCAGCTTGTTTTTGTTTTTTACTGGGACTATAAAATTTTATATCGGGCTATGAAGTTTTGGGAACCTATAGCCCGGCAGTCTTCCTCAGTTTCTTTCCATAGCCTGACCCCTGATAAGTGATCAAAAACAGTATTTCTGGTTATTGAACATACTATTTTGGGTCCCTAAACTGAAAGATCTAGGGGCCCACAGCAAAATCTAGGGGCGTATGCCCCTTGGGCCTCTGGGAAAGTCAGAAACCTTCTTAATTCTAAACTTTCCCAATAATTGCTCTGACAATGCTATCAAAACCTCACTCTGAGCCAAAGGCAATGGCACAAAAAAATGTAATGGCATTGTTACTGGGTATGGTAAAACATCACTCTTCGAAAACAACCCAAAAGTGGAACTTTGCAAGCTTCCTCAATGAAAGCAACACGGTAGGATTAAAAAAAAATGGTCAATAGAAAAATTTGTTCAAAGCTGTACGTCTTAGATGAAAAATAAAAATGTCAAGCAAAGAACAAACAGTAATTATGTTAGACCTGTTGTTAGTAGAGACATAAAGCAAGGGTAAGGCTATAACAATAGGTTAGATCAAAGTCTTCCCATTGAAGCAAGACTTGTTCACCTAGATTAGTGTAACCACATCAGTGTCTGACAAACAAGGTAACCCTACTAGCCTGGACTAGTAAAAATGTGAAAAGGGACCTGTAAGGCTAGTAAATTACCAATCCTTGTAGCCCTACTAAACCAGTACAGACTTCCCAGTCATGATAAGATTTAAACCAATGGCATATTTTCTTGCATATCTAGATGATAAAAGGGTTTTTTTCCAGGTAGGGCAAGTACAGGTTGGAGAGGGCCTAGTACAATCCTGATGCTACTAGCCCTACCAGGCCGGTAGAGTTTTCTGGTTATTGTCAGAGCCTGAACATGTTAATAAAGAATGACCTTCTGGCCAAGCTGCTAGCCCTAGAAAGAGCCAAGGTCAGAGGCTAAAGGTCAAGGTTGTACAAGGAAGATGCAATTGGGCCACATGCAGACTACTTACTTCTCATCTTTTGATTGTTCTTGCTGTTTAATAGCTTCAAGAAAACTGAAAAACGAGACATGGCTGAAGGACTTTGAAGGCAAAACAAAATTAACAGTTCACTGACGCTACTACTAGAACTCAGGAGGTACCACTACAGGACAAGGGTAAAGGACACACTAAGGACTGTTTCACCATGAAAAACGGACAGGGCACCAAAAGTATACTTCACTCCCTTTCCCAAAGAATTTGATAACCCATTCATGCCTATAGCGGTGAAGAAAAGGTTTTGACAATTTAGTTGACATTTTTTAAACCAAAAAACATAATCTGGAAAATATTTAAAGGAGAAATGTCAACCACAAGCCAACCTACCATTATCCTTTAAATATTTCACAAAGTCTTGCGTTATTCCAAAGTTTCATTCAAAGGTGATTTTCAAGAAGCACTCTACGCATGAATGGATTAATAACATTAATTCTGTGAATGCTTATAAAAGTTAATAGCAAGGGCAATGAAATAACTTAACAGAAAACACCAGCCTCATATTTTTTCATTAACTTATTGGTGATAAAATGAAATTCACAGCTCTCATTACATGTTACGCTGTCTGCATTAATGAGATAAGATAGAATTGGCAATTGAAAAAAATTCTGGGCATCCTATTTTCTGATTACAAACAAAAAACATGTATTTATACTTAATATCCACATAAACTGCAATGGAGATTATATTGAGGTGAAATATGCTTGATATTGACATTTCAAGAAATTCCTTCCCAAAAAATTGGGTTCCCTTAGGGGGGTGATATTCAAGCGCCTTGGGTGTCCAAATGATGCCCAGATGCCCTGCTGGCTAAGGCTATGGATTCATCCATTTTCAATGCCCTTTTGGTGTCCTGTTCTCCGTATTCGATGGGAACAACTCTCAGTTCAAGGGAGATAGTGAGTAACATGTAACATGCTGAGTGAGGATGAGACGAGGCATATTAAATGGATAAAGACTACACATATTATGTATTTCACTACTTGAAAATGAAAGTATGGTACTACAAATAAACTTAATGAAAAAACTTTTTTTTCAAGAAGAAAAACTACTGATGTCACTAAAATGACTTGAAAAATTTCAAATCATCATTTTCCAGAACCATTAAACAAATGATTGGATAAACTTATTCAAACATAGAATAACAACATTTTTATGAGATTGTTGGGAAATGCTATGACAAAAACAGCCAATTCAGATTGACAGAGAAGATGTTAGGATAGATCAAGGTCATTCCATTGGCAAAACAACTGACTTTTTCAGGCTCAGGCAAATGAGTTTCAGGAAAGAGTAATATTAGTACTGGGCTGAGCTTTTTATAATGCACTATCCATGCTTTAACAATGGTGGGGTGGGTAGGGTGGCATGGGGACCTAGAAATGATATTTATGTACTGATTTTAATAGGTAGTTTTAAATAAAAAATATGAAAGACTGAAGCAACATCACATGATTTCAAATAAAGGGCTTTCAAAAAACATGCTTTGTGAAATCAGTATCCATGGACTTATTAACTTATCTCCAGATATCATAAATAAATATTACAAATGCAAAACAAATTCAGGGGTGTTCAACAGGAAAAATAATAAATTGACATACTACAAAATAGCACCACAGTATCCAACACTGATGGGGAAAAACACCTTAACCCTTATGCTGCTGATGACTAATTCAGCCAACACAAAATTATGCAAAAATCCTGAAAAATGACCAAAACCCTGGCAAATGGGTACTCATCTGAGAGTACTCAACGAGAACTTTCAAATGAATACCAACATGACAGGGTTTCGATGGTTTTCAAAGATTTTAGCATTCTTGTACTTTGGACGAATGTTGCCTCAGCATTGGAAGGGTTAAAACAGAGAAAAGTTGCCCCGCAGTAGGTAGATGACAATGGGTTCTTTAAAAGGTTTTGCTATAAAACTGTATAATCAGGTGGCACAGAGAATGAATGGAATGGTTGGGACACACAGCTACTCTTACTTACATATCATAGTTCTGCTCTTCAGATTCTTCATGGATGTCCAACTCCTCAAGAGTGGTCTCGATGTCCCGAGTATTTGTATCTAGCTGTTTCAATAAAGTTTCTCTCTGCAAAACAAAATATGCAATTGTTTTTAAGAAACATTTTGAAAAATCATTTGTGAGAATGCACGAATATGTTTTTTTTTATTGAATTTGGTAGTACAATATAAGAATTACAATATACATGACTTATGCTGTTATCACGGCAGAATCAAAGAATACATGCTGGTGAATGAAAAACAAATTATATGCAAATCTATTGGAATTTTATTTTAACCATTTGTCTTGCAGACTTGCTGGATTTAACCTATCCTGCAAACTGCTTTGTTTTTGGTCCCCTCAGACAAAAGTTACCAATTGGGCTTTTAGCAGGGTTCGACTTTCTTATATAGGAAAATAGAATTTTGAAGATAATGTGATAGAAAAATAGAAAATAGAATTTTGAAGATAATGTGATGGAAAATATCTGACCATACCTGTAACTGTAGGAAAGGTAGATTAAAAAACTTGTGTAAGTATTTGAGGCCGAATCCGTTCCTCATTGAAGCCTCTGCATATCGTACTTGAGCAGCACCTGCGGGCCTGTAAAAACACAAATGCTTGCTTAGTAGGGATGGGGACCAGGAACCGGTTCATATGTGAAACGGGCCTGAGCATTGCGGTTAACCAGTCAAAAACCGGACCTCCCTCTACACGGTTCGGTTTTCTATGCATGCACAGGGTTCCTGGAGGCGTAATAAAACTGTCAGCACCTACCTCCTCGCTGGCCTCACAATGTCTGCCAAGCGCGACGATCAAACAGCCATTTCAAAATCTCTCAAGTCTGGTACCCTGCCCACTTTCACTATGCCCAGAAGCCTTCTGAGCGTAGAGAAAGTGGCCAGGGAGCTAGTATATAGGAACTTTCCAGTTCAGGCAAGTTCAGCCACGCATTCCATTGCGTAGTTTCGTATCCAAGAAATGTCATTAATAAACCGTTTAGGTAACCGTGATAAAACCGAACCGTAGAAGCAAACCCAAGAACCGAACCGAACAATTCTCTACGATCCCCATCCCTATTGCTTAGGGTTGCAAGTCATTTAGAGGTACCAGTAGTAGTGCCAGAATTGTTTCAAGAAGTACTGTATCATACTGTTTCATTTCTTGAAGTTAAGTCTTAATGATACTAACCACTGTGAAGTTATCATTAATCAGGGACTGACCAGGATCCTAAACATGACTATTCACAACAAACTTTATAAGGTAAATAATAATGCAATAAAGTACTGCTAACAGTACCATTAAAATACTGTACGGTTTCATTGGAACCGATACTGGTACGCTACAGTTTCAATCTTTAGTGCCAATATTGTGGCTTCATGGCCAAAACATCTAGTAAATGGAAACACTGTGTGTGTCATTAATATCATATCAAGTACATTAAACTGCTGACTGGGTCTTTTCTAACCTTGGCAATAAATGAATTACAAAATATTTGAAGGAGAATTTTTAGTAGTGTTCTGAGTAAAATTTATTGCATATTATGCATAATCATTTTCCCGAATAAGCTTTCGCTGAAATTGCCAGGCTGCCATTTATTGCAACCATGATAGCGCAAATATTGCATCCTTCAAATAAACATCCTGCTTTGCATCTATACAGTTTAGTGCTTGAATGTGTGAATTTAAAATGGCACAAATACCGACCAGCAGGGGTGTAAAGGAAATTTTTAAACACTCCAAATTAAAGCCGCATACAGTAATAGGTTAATCATGATCCAATACCTACCTCTCCAATCCCTCTACATAGTAGCGAAGAGTGTCCTCTGTGATGGTGCGATGGTGACCCATGTCTCGGTGGTTGGCCAGGACAAGGATGGGCACTTGTGATGGAACCTTTGGCAGCTCCCGCTGAACATAGTCAAACGTCCTGAAAAGACATGCATCATTATAAGGTGTGTACATACCATCTTTCAAAGTATCCTTTTTTGAATAAAAATCATCATCACCATTTTGTAATTATACCATTTTATTTTGCACAGACATGATCCTGATTAATTAATCAAACCTCCATAGCCAAGAAAAGGTCAAATAACACCATATAACTCAACCAATTTATGCAACCCTTTTAAAATTCCCCTCGAAAAAAAGGTGGTATAGATGGTATGATACTTATATAAATATCTTGGTTATTCAATATTTGGAAAATTTAAACCATTTAAAGTGGGAAAGTACTGATTGTCCTGTAATTAACATATGCCTTTGAATATTTCTTATTTTTTTAACAATCTGGGAATAATGATATGTTTATTAGGTAACATGATATTCAAACATACACTACATATCTGAAATCTACCAATATGAATTTTATGAATGAAATTATTAAGTATTATAACTTGCCATTGTTTTGTAATGTCCAACATGATGACCACTCCATGTGTCCCTTTATACACATCAACAAACTCTGCATCTAAACATGGATCCTCAGGAGTCTGTAAAATCAATCATCAAGAAAATACATAATATCTGAGAATGCATCTAAGATGTATATATAAATTGCTATAGGATATTCATGTATCGTAAGAACTATAAATCACTTGGTGAGATTCGTAGCCAGAATTTAGAACTGGGTGCCCAAAATTATCAATCCTAAAATTTTGGAGCATCCCACTTTTTAAGGGATACCACAATACTTAGATTACAACCATAAACATTTATTTTCTTATTGAAATACTTTAAGGCATAATTTCCCTATACAATGTCATGAAAGGTGATTTTTGAGGGTCTAGCCACTCTAGGTGTTCAAATGATGATGTATAAATGATGTATAAATACATATATTATAAATAGATAGATATAGATAGATAGGTCTATATATAGATAGATAGATAGCCAATCAACTGACTAACCATTTTATGTACTTACCCCTTGAGAGGCATTGTCCAGTTTGAGACCCTCAGTCTTTTTCTTCCTCTTCCCTTTATCTACCACGTCCCAGACCTCAACCTTCACAACATCATCAGTAGCCTTGTAGTTCCATTGAATACTAGCAACCTACAAACAAAAAGTGAAAAATTGATTAATATTTAAAGATCCTGTTCTCCGGCACCAAATAGTGTCAATGCCTTTAATAGCTCTATAATCTTAAACTTAGGAGTGAATATCAAAAAAGGCAATGAATTAGTTTTCTATAGTGTAGTTTCAATGGGGAATAGTTCAGAGCAAACAAACAAGAAAATTAACAGTTAAAAATTTATAGAAAATTCTAAGTTGACATTCTGAATCCAAAGACCAGTTCTAACTTCTACCCTATAAAATAAATCAAAACACATGAATATTAAACCTAACAAAGGGTTTCTGTAGACTAAACTATTGTTACAGCCCCTTGTTTATGATCTTAGTGTTCAAACTTGTTGCCCATTAATAAAAAAAAAATCTATGGCCGACAGTATTTGTTTCAACTAGAAAGCGCCACTCTACTTGACAAGAGCTCAGTGTTTGTTTTAAACTTTCTAGACAACCCCTTCAACTCTCTTTGATTTAGAGTGAGTCTAATAGACTTACTAGACTGCCTTTCGATTAACCATGATTGGTGAAAGTTCTTTTCTTTCACATGGCAATTGTGTATACAGTTTCAACAATTGTTTTTCCATACAAGTTACTGTAAGGAGCCTTTTCCTGTGACAGGTCCTTCATCATACCAACTACTGTATACTGTGTTAATATTGCGGAGTCCCCATTTATCAAATTGCACACCATTATTTCGAGATCCGATCCATATGCTAGTAAATATTGTACAACACGCTGACATAATAGGTAACAAATCAATCAACACCCTTACATAAAAAATTAAACGTTCATCAAAAAGCCAGTTGTCTGCTGAGTGCATAACTTATATACATGTCATTGTGCAAAATCATCTCGATATACATACAGTATATAACAACATTCTCTAGCATTTGGTATCTCCTCAACTTTGCTAGCATTGGGTACCTCCTCAACTTTGCTAGCATTGGGTACCTCCTCAACTTTGCTAGCTCTGGGTACCTCCTCAACTTTGCTAGCATTGGGTACCTCCTCAACTTTGCTAGCATTTGGTACCTCCTCAACTTTGCTAGCATTGGGTACCTCCTCAACTTTGCTAGCATTGGGTACCTCCTCAACTTTGCTAGCATTGGGTACCTCCTCAACTTTGCTAGCATTGGGTACCTCCTCAACTTTGCTAGCATTTGGTACCTCCTCAACTTTGCCAGGAACATCAACATGAAAAATAGTATGTTCTGACAATACGCTGAATAAATCAACTTCAATCTCAGCTCTTTTCAATGAGCACTGCACCCCTGCATGATAACTGTTGATGGACACCTCAGTTATAATGAGTCTTTTGACTGACAGTTTGCTTTCCTCTTGTCTTGGTGGTAACCTGTGATACAAGTTTGTCCCTTAGGCCTAAAAAAGAAATTGTTTGTTTCCTGTAACGGTCTGAAAAATATTAGGGTAGGTAGGTCGGTAAAAATTTCTTTTTTGCATTATTTTTTTGGTCAAAAATGTGTGTTTTCTGCATGTTTTATGTTGATTGGGAGTTGGGAGGGCAGAAAAAACTTTAGGGTAGGGATTTTTTTGAATAAAAACTTGTTAGGGTAGGGTTACAGGAAGCAAACAACTTTTTTTTTTAGGCCTTATCGGCCTTGTGCTGCTGGTGGCTAATTTGGCCAATACAAAAAGGTGCAAAAAACTTTTAAAATGACTGAAACCATGGGACATATCGAGTACTCAGCGAGAGCTTTCCAATGAATACCAACATGACTGAGGGTTTAGATGATTATAAAAAATCTTTACATCCTTGTACTTAGGACAAAATTTTTAGCCTTAGTATTGGAAGGGATAACACTCAAATTCTTCCCCTTTCATCTTTTGTGGACCTTTAAATTTGTCTTGGTGTGGTCATAAATTTTTGTTTCTTGGGTATTTTAGCCAATGAAAATGTCAGAAGTAATATTCCAGACTGGACGCACCCAGTCTGCTTGACAGACAAGATAAATATTGAAAATAAACCTCTGGATATCTCACCTGAATTTCATCTGTTGGTAAATACTCCTCCTTAAACTTATGGCCTTGAAGGCGATGAAATAAACATGTCTTTCCAACATTTCTGTCCCCTTTGATTATAATTTTCACTGAAGAGAAAGCAAAGAAAGTTGACAACTTATTTTCTACAGATATTCATGAAAAATATACGACCCCATAATTGCAACTCATGCTCTGAGCAGAGACTTTATAAATAACTCTGCCATGTGTCCATTTGTACACCCAATCATGACAATAACATTAAATACCTAAATGGTAAAATGTTATCTAGTGATTTTACATAACTTGTAACTTTTCATACTAATTGCTATATTTATCAATTATGGTGTTAAATGTTTTGCTAAAAGAATTGAGATTATCATTATTAATAATCACCACATGGTCTTAGCCAGCAGGGCGTCTGGGTGCCTTTTTGGACACCCAACCTCATAAAAAGAACCCCTCAGGACACCCAAATATTTTTGTGTGGAATTTCTAAAAATCCCAATCTCAAGCTTATAACTGAATTTTTTCATCTCCTTATAATTCCTATGACATTGTTTAATGATATCATGCCTTATTTTGATGAATTTATACATGTTTATGGTTGAAATATGAGTATATTGTGATCCCCCTTAAAAATTTGGACGCCCAAAAGTTTTACAACTGCTAATTTTAGGCACCCAGTTTCTAAATCCTGGCTAAGACACTGAATCACCATTATTATTATTATCATTTATTAGATATTTTCAATGGTTTTTGTACACTGGAAGTGGTGATAAGTAGAGCAACTTGCACATGCTTCGTAGAGCCAGGCTGAGCGCATGGGGAAGAGTGGGGTACTGATAAGAGCTCATGTGCATATCAATAGTGTTTAACTGATGTAGGAACAATTTGGTTTCTCAACTCCCGAGATAAGGTACATCTCTGCTTTGAGCTAATCCATTGAAGAGAACACCTAGTGTACCATAGATGGTATTCTCTGAGGATATAAAGTCCATACAATTACTTGTCTGAATTACTTAAGCAGCTACTGGACATATATGATATACATGTTCCAGTTCCTAGTCCAGATATAGATAATAAACATTGATAAACAACTTTGACAGTTTTGTATGTATAAAGGGCCCAAGGCTTGGCTTGGAATAATTTTTAAAGAATTAAAGGTAGATCTACCGGATTGGTTTGAAAAATCCTTAGCAAGTTATACCAACATTGTTAATCAGAAGGGGGTCATCAAATCACCTCAGCATATATATACACAAATGACAATACTGCTAAATTTCTGCTGACCAGTGGGGTGGGTCTTCCTGATTATACTCTGCCTGATACTTACTGTTATACTGAACACCTTTGGCAAACTTCCTTTGAAGGGAAGCTCCCATAGTTTGCATTCCTGCTGGTGTTCCATTCTTTGCCTTCCCAGCGGCCTCCTGGGGCTCACTGTTACCAAAAAACTTCCTCAAAAACATCACGTATCGCAGACTGTCCACTCAAGTCTTATTCTAAGACCAAGACATTCAGTTCCACTCCAGAATGAATGACTCAACTCCTTCAGCAGACTGGCCCCAAATATTGGTATTTACAGAAGTCCACCGAATAAAGTGCGAGCTCTATGGTAGAACCTCATCTTTTCAACCTCTATCAGAAAATTCTACGGTCATCAGAGCAACATGCCCTGAAAAAATAACAAGTGAATAACTGAAAATAATCATTTAGGGTCGATGTCACAAGTGTGCCTAGCAACTGCTTGCAGCTGGCAGTCTAATTGCGCGGTTCGTCACGAAATAGTTCTACTATTTCTAAGATCGTATTCGTATTACTTGCCATAAGATCAGATAAAATTTTAAGTCCTCAAACCAAAAGTGGAATATCTTATCAGTCCAAGATCAATGTAACGCTGCCTAAACAAATGTGTTGAAGCGCAGTGATATCAAATTTAGGGAACTACACGTCGGCCATTTTTCGCCAGTGCTGCCCTCTACGCTCATCACGGAGGTAGGAAAAGACGTGCTAGCGTCGTCTGCTACGATTCTCATTGATCACAAAATCGCGGAAAGAATGGGTAAAGCGAATCAGTCCAAGTCTAGACGAAAGCGACCCCAGCAATCTGGAGGTGTGTTAAATTTAGGAAATTGAATTCAACAAATTGTATTGAGCAAGAACAGTGACACGTCGCTGTTACAGTGTTAAGAGTTTTGGGGATTTGATAAAATACTACATTAGGAGCGTCTGTTCGCATATAACAGACGCTCCTAATGTCTTGGCAGGTGCTCGATTAGTCAGGCCTAAACAAATGTCGGAAATTTAAAATGGCGGAAATTGCCGCTTCAGAACTTCTTTCTAAGATTATAAAACACTTCGGCCATTGTCACCTGCCGACTTAGGGCATATATATAGTCAAACATGTACATGATTCATTGGTTTAAAGGGCAAATGCACCATCATAATGATTTAGGTTCAAAATGTGCCTATACGTGTCACCTTTCTAATAAGACCACCCGCAAGTCTGTCCTCAGCACTCCTCAGATATGACTTATGAAAGTTAGTAAAAAACTAGCCTTAGTCTGGGCATGGAGGCTGACATTGCAGGCCAATTAAGCACAATTAAGCACAATCAGTGGTATGAAGTGACTGCCAGTGCTGCTTCTGATTGGTTGAGAGATATCAGTGGCTGGAAGTGACTGTCACTAATATCTCTCAACCAATCAGAAGCAGGGCTGGCAGTCACTTCATAAGCACCACTTCTGATAATGGCAGCCTCTATAGATACCCAGACTCAGGCTAGTTTTTTACTAACTTTCATAAGCCATATCTGAGGAGTGCTGAGGAGGACAGACTTGCGGGTGGTCTTATTTGAAAGGTGACACATATAGGCACATTTTGAACCTAAATCATCATGATGGTGCATTTGCCCTTTAAGTCTGGCCATGACACTCGCCTTATCACGCGAGAAATCCACTCCGGTTAATTCACCGGACAGATGACAGATTTTTACAATGCACTGGTACCGTGTCTCTGAAGGCCATATAGATGTCAGTATTAAGAACAGCTGGCCTGGATAGAGACACAAACCGGGTCTATACAGCATGCTGCACGGTGCCACATGCAGACATGGCCTGGAAATGGTCAAATGGAACTTTTGAAATTCACTAAATACAACTTTCAACCTTCAAGAGCACGCTGAAACTCCTATATTAAGCTGCAAGCCGGTGTATTATATACTACCTTACCTAAATATCCCACTTTTATGTAGTCATTTCCATTAATACTGCTTTTATACTGTTTTCTTCTACAATGGAAAATCTTCGAGACTTGTCTCTTTTTATGTATCACCCCTCTGATAGCTTAATCAATTTGACCCAGATAGATAAACCTCCGCTTAGAGCATTGAGGGGTGGCTACTAAGCAGGAAGCACAGCCATAGCCACTTGCCGTGTCCACCACTCCACATCCCGGGTGCTCACTACGGTAGCCTCTGTGCACATTTCCTGTAATGTATTGGGTGCCATTTGTAACATCCATACTTTTATTGACAAAACCAATTTTGTCAAGACAAGTATTGTTGTAAAAGTGTCATTTTACAGCATGGAATACAGTAACCTACCTCTAGAACAGCTATACCAGAATATACAGTGAGAATGGCTGATCGTCAGTTGGAGAGGTTGCTACCATCAGACGGTGATCAAAGAGTTCTACCCTCGCTGTATCTGGGGCCCCTGCGTACCGGCAGTGACGTCACACAGACATGATCACCACATCCCTCCCCCTCCTATTGTCCAAGGTCCCTGAATACTGTAACATTCATGCTAAAATCACTATACTCTGCCACCAAATAGCCCGACCGGGGCTGGTCGGGGGTGACCACCAGGGTCAAGTGCAACAGGGGGAAAACATGCAGACAGGGGAACTATTAACTGGGTAGCGTGCAAATGCAGGGTAAGGAGGTGAAAATATAACACCAAAGCCGCAATTAAATAGATCTAAGTCTAGTGTAAAACATATACCAAAACGCAAGCAGCAACATACAATGCGCGGTGCTGAGCTGGTGCAGTGCAAGGCGACACAGAAAAGCAAGCGAGATACTAACTAAGATTAGTTCCATAGCTAAGTTAAGCTTTAAGTATATAGTTAACATTGTCCAAATTAAAGCAGGTGACACACACAAGGAAAGCTAGACGGATTAATATGGTGAAATCCGCGGATCGCTGTGAGGAGAGAAGCAAAAGCTCTTAAGTAAGTTAACTAGTCAAAAACAATCACAGGTCCATACAAGAATTAATTAAGGTGAAGTGTGTTCTGCAAATCTAGTAATAGCCGGATTGAGTTCATAAAATAACGTAAATGAAGGAAACGGAAGAAATCCGCAGATTGCTCCGCGGAGTCAAATGACATAAAAATGAAAGAAAATAGCCATAAACACAAAAGAAATTATATACAGAAGCAAATTATAATTCTAAAGGAGACTACTGTACTATAACTTAAGACTCGAAGGGAACCAAAAATTGATAGGTGATCCACGATCCGCGAGCCACATCCTTCATCCGCGAGTCACATCATAACAGGAAAATGTGGATAACTTAGGATATAATGTCCTAACTAAAATGATTAACTGAAGGGATTACAGGAGAGACGAAGAATTCAAATCATAAAGTCAAAATGAAACATGATAAACATTTGAACCCGATCCGCGGATCAGAGAGACATGATCCATAATTGTTTTTCCCTTAACTATACTCACAATCTAAGGTGTGATGCTGCTAAGAACCAGTGGAAGATTCAGGAATTTCAGGAATAAACAAGCTGCAAGCTGCTGCTGTGAACAAGGGACCCCAGTGGAACACACCAAGGTCAGGCCAACCAGGCTTTATATAGAAACAGCCAGGCGCATCACTCCCTGAATGGGGTGATGAGGCAGGAGGGCCTCCAAGTAAAAGGCCCTCACAAACCACGAAATTTTGCATTATTATAATTTTATAATCCTTTGTTGATTACCCAACAACAGTTCTCCGCAGCAATCACCCCTCCTCAACTACAATTATTAACTAAAAGTGGGGCACAGCTCCATGGACCAAGTTCGCAAACCGGAAGTGGCTCCGCCATGAAAAATAGTGCGTCTGGAGGTGACTCTGCAACGCAGCGCCGCCCCCAAACTTCAATCAAAATACTTAGTTTTCAAATTTATACTTAAAAAGACTAATTGTAGCGATCCATTAAAAGAAAACCCAAAACTAGGGACGGGTGGGGCTTGTAACACGGGCGGAGGGTATCCCAGGGCGGATCGCTATATCATCCCCCTCCAAAATTCTTCCTCCGGAAGATGTCTAAAATGAAAAGGTTCATGGCACAAATGCACTCCACGGAGCCGAACCCCCCTTGTGTCACCCCACACTACCTTCAGCCCAACAAGAAAATATCCTCACATATCTACATATACCCAATTATCCGCTAAGAGGCTGAAACTCTCTGACAATGGACTCCTCCTTGAAACCGTTTAGTTGTCGTCTCGCGGACCAGGGTGACCGGCAAGTGAACAATGGTGAGGCTGGATCCGGCGTCAGCAAGGGAGACAGTGATGTTCGGGGCAGGCCCAGACGTCGCCCGATCTGTGTGTCCCATTTGGGGGGTGGTCGGGGTTGCGGCGTCAGAGTCCACCGGCACAGGACCATCCCAGGAGACCGGGGCCGGAGGAGCCACGGAGTCAGAAGCATCTCGGGAGGCTGGAGCCTGGAAAGCCACGGGCGAAGGTGCATCCCGGAGAACCGGGGCCGCCCGGTACTCCGGAGCTGGGGCTGCCGGGGCCTCCGCTGCGGACTCGATTGTTGGGGCCGGGGCAGCCGTGGGAAGGTCCGGAGCAGGGACAGGCACCGAAGCGGCGTCTGGCACCGCAGCGGGGGCCTCCGCTGCAACCGGGAAGCTGCAGCAACATCTGGAGTGGAGACGTCGGGCGCCGACCTGGGGGACGTCGCCTTCGTGGGGGCTGGAATGTCTTCCTTCCTCGCCATCTTCTCTCGGCGTTCCCTTTCTTCTCGCTCGCGATGCCGGCACTCGCGGGCTGCCCTCCTTTTCAGCTCCCTCCTGCGATAGGGGTCCTCCTTCCAGTCTACTCCGCTGTCCGGCTTGGCCGAGGGTGTCTCTTTAGTCAGATCTATGACTGGGTCGCCCATGGGTGGCCGAGGGTCGCTCGCACTCTGTTTTATATACATCGCATTCCACGGCAGTGTCCGTTGGGCCTGGAGCCCTGCCTCCCTGACCTCTGGCCGCTGTTTACGAATGATGATGCGACCATTCACGATCCTACTGCTCCTCTTAAAATTTCCCGTGTCTGAGTCACTGTCGGACTCCTGACTAGATCCCGATCGTCGGTGGGCTGAGCGGCGATGAAGTGTCAGGCCCTCCGTCCGGGCAAATGTCTTCTGACAGTCCTCCTCTCCGCAGCGGAAGGGCCTCAATCCCGGGTGGCTTTGCTGAACATGACGGTCCCTGTTGGAGGACGACGAGAACGCCTTTCCACATTCCCCACACCTTGTGGACTGATTGTGCAGTAGTTGTTTCTCGGCCATGGCCTGGAAGGGAAAAAGAAACAGCATGTTGAGTTCCCCCGTCGTTTCATCGTGTGGGCCCCAGCTCAGCAACCATGGAGCCCCCAACCCAGCCCATTCTGCACCATTCTGTGCTTTTAGAGTTACTTTTCATTTGGAAAAGGGGAAGTTCCCTGTCTGCATGGGTGGAAATAGATGACCCCTAGCGACCCAGCTCGTATCCCCCCAACCAGCGTGGCAAAACTCGGTTCCGCCTACCCCCCTCTGCCACGGACGTCTCCTCCGCCTCCGGGCATGCCGCTGGAGGATGGCTGCCCCCCCGGGCCACCAAAGTGGGGACCTGAACAACGGATCCACATTCCCCACAGAATCTGCCCAAGCAGGACCAAGAGGTTCCGCCCGCCCGACTCCGGCCCCATCTCCACTCCGGGACTGACCTTCATCCACCGCACCGCCCCCTGCGGACTCCCCATTGCAAAGCCGACTTCCAGCAGAACTGAACTCACCCGTATTCCGCTTTTGATAGATCGTTATACTGACAATGCTTTCCGGTTAACAACATCTGCCATTTTATAATTGACCAAAATCATGTTCATGGCGGGATTATCAACATGATCTTGTAGTCCAAAATGGTGGTTTATTTACTGGAAAGGACCGCCGGTATATCAAACTAATAGTAGTGCCTTTGTGGTGAGTAGTTGGGTTTCTTATTCTTTATTATTTTCGTAACATTGCATATGCTTTTTTTGGACGAGAATTATCGTGCATTATCGATAATTCTTTGGGTTATCGATAGAGCAACTATCGTTGCGCTGCGATCAATAAGATGATATTTCGATTTATCGTCCGAGCACTAGTTAGGAAGCAGTCACAGCAGTAGCAATGAATGAACAAGGGCTCTCTTAACAGCAACAGTATCAGGGTCTGTTTAAACTTCTCAAGTCTTGGCTAAGTAGCCCCACTTGATGGACCGCTGAGCTTGAAGACCTCTCAAGGGATGGCACATTTTGCTAATAGACATGACAAGGGCTTGCCTAACATCTTATCATTGGACACCACATGCATGCTTACGCTGATCACTGCATCATGCAGGGTGTCTGCTGATTGCAAACTTTGCCATACGCACTGCAGCCTCATTAAACATCCCTTGAAAGCTCCTATGGTAATGATATTGTAGTGTTCAGCATCCATCCTCTGGTAGGCCTTAGTTGCCACAAACTGGTCCAAGTTCTCATTCACCCTCTGGGTGATGTATGAGAGTTCTGCCCTCTCAACTCGCGGATACACCATGACTTGCCAGCCAAGCATTCTCTCGCCACGAAGTATGAACTCCTTAGTTTAGCAAAGTTTATCCAAAGCTGGACCAACCAAGCACTCTGTCAGTTTCACCATCACTGCTGGCCCTCCTCAGCCCTGTAATCCTGCAAGGGCAAAGAACTTTAGGACAAAGAATTAAAGTCTGTTGTCCTATCGTGTTGCAAGGTCCCCAGCACTGACTAGGAGGTTACTCCTCGAGACATCGCTGTGCAGCGATAAAGTGCTCTACAATGCATGGAGAGGAGTTCTCCAAACATGTTTGATCTTGTTTCAAAGCACAATAAAGACATAGACGACATTATTTCATATAATTTTGCTGATACTTCACCTAAAATAGACTGATCTTTAGTATTCTAACTCTAAACCTCATTGCAAATTGACCAGTTATTTCATGGTTTTGTATCATATTTTCGCTACCAATGTATGAAAATATAATTTTAATTCAAATGTTAGTTTGTTGATTTTCTTCATTCTTCATAACATCCGGTTTGTGATTTTGTTACATTTTTCTTGATTGAATCAATCGTCTAAGAATCATAAAGTGTCCAAGGCTGCGTGGGACGGGCAGAATCATTCCAGGCCCAGGTTTATTTTGCATGATTCGTAGCCGCTGATTGCTTCACGGCATATGTTATATACTTGTGACAGATCTTGCTGTGGCTCCTCTTTGCCATTTTCATTGGCCAGTGTGGCTTCCCAGTGAGATGGATGCTGGAGGATGATTGAATTTGTTTGGTGCGATGGTTTCCAATCAATGCCATTGCCAAGTTCTTGCAAGGGTCAAGTTGATTGGCTTGGACCACTCGCTGTGACTTTGTCTTTCGGACTTGATTTGGCAACATCCAAAACAGCAGGAATGAGTCAAAGATAGCCGAATCTAGTAGAAAATTGAATAGGTATTTCCAGTACTTCTTGGCTCTCCCGGAGCAAGAATACTGGGTGCGCAGCTGATCAGCTCTATTGACTCCCCTATGTATGCTTGATGGTTGGTGACAGCGAGTCGCGATTTGAAGAGTCTGATATCTCCATTCTTCTGTGTACGTTAAACAAGTGATTTGAAGTGGAGGGCTGTTCGTTGACAAAAAAATTACTTGACGGCTGTCATACTAGCTGGTGGTGACCAGTAGCTTGGACTGAAGTACTCGACTTTCACTTTGAGTTGTCAAGAGTTTTAGATGCAGCAGAGCTGGCAAGTACTAAAATCGTTCCGCAAATGTAATACCCATCTAGGAGCTGGTCAAACCAGGTAATTCTGGTGAAGTATTTGTCCATGTAAATATGGTAGCACTTAGTGATGAGTTGACAAGTGAGATCCCTGGCTACTCTTCCCCTAAGTTTAATTTCTGCAATACATGTTCCATCAGGCAAAACTTTTTCCCCAGTATAAACTTGAAATTCACAGACACAGCCATTGTGTTCATCTGCACACTCCCAAACCTTGATTCCAAAACAAGTGGGTTTTGCCATTCGGTACTGCTTGTAACTTTTGCGTCCCTTGAAGGCTATCATAGCCTCATCTACACTATTTTGATCCCGCAAGGGGCACACATTATGATGTGCAATAGGAGTTAGCACCTCCCAGGGAACCCTGCTAATATTATAAAAGAAGGGGGATGTATGTATCTGTCTATGGATACCCTGCATCTGAAATATCCCTTGGGTCCTCTTTGGATCTTAAGGCTCAGCTCTTGCTTTTACCTCTTTCTGCTTTCACCTAGAGTAATTATTATCAGTCATTCTTCAACAAAGAACCACTTTTTGATAATATTTTATGGCATTAAATGACCTTTTTGTGTCAATGTGCCTTTAAAATCTCATTCATTCATTAACTCAAGGAAAGGTCAAAATGGACTGCGATTCTGAACCACAAATGCAAAACACCATAGCTCTGTCATTTAAACTACAAACTACACACTATAAAATTGATTTTAAGAAGAACTCAAGATTTTAAAAACTATTTACCAATTCAAAACTCAAGTGAACACATCATATTGCAATATTTTAGAAAATTGATTCCTGCAAAGTATGTAACACCATGAGGCCCTTGAATCCAAGGCAGTAGTAAATTTCATATTTAATAGAACTGGCAAAAAAGTGGCGGGACCTGTAAAATCTGAAAGCAGCAAGTCTGCTGGATTGGCAACATTTTAATTTTGAAAATAATCATCAAGAAGTCATATAATATACAGCATATGTCTCCAGAACTCAGCCCTAATTATTTCTCCAGAAAATTTAAAACTGGCCCTCCTCAATCACCGTATGTGAAAAAGGTACATCAGGTCAAAAAAGACCTTGTCCTACAACCCTTTCAGCCAATCAATGTTCTTATGTAAGTGTTCTCGCATTTTGATGAAGTGGGCATCTGTCACTGCCTCAAGTTTTGTTGTCTTTTTACCCGCACTTTTTAAGAGGAGCAATTTCTTTCATCACTTGGTTGGCTTGGCTGTTTCACTTTTGGTGCACATATTTATTACTTGATTTGCTGAGGGGGAATTCAAATGCCATTGGAGGCTTGCTCTGAAGTTTATAAAAGCCAATTGTGAGTACTCTCTTCCTATTGTGTTGCACTTCACCATAGAACTTCTAAAGCACCTCCAGCAGATCAATGGTGGACAGGTCCTCGAATTATGTAATTTTGCCCTTCTCCGACAACCATTCTATGGAAAAAAAGGGTTTTATTTATTTTTATTACCATTTCAACATACCGTAAAAGGATAGAATATTTATATCATTCATTTTTTATTTTTGGTACTACTAATAATTTCCAGTTCATTACCCAACATACGGAATTGGGACACTCATACAACTTTCAGTGCTTGAATGTGGCAAGGAGCAGACAAAGAAGTATCCACGTAGCATTTTATGTACTTTTCCCGAATGTCACTTATTGATTTGCATAGAAACATGTGTTGGAATTTGGAAGTTAGGTAGCTTTATGCTATTCATGCTTAGGTCAAAAGTAGGCATATAGGTTGATGTTTTCATGTAGCAAACGTTTGCCTTTTTTCCTGTTTCTCTCAAGACATTTTTACAAGTATTCATCTTTTAATTCATTTGTTTATGTTGATTACACAATTATCTTCAAATAAACTTGTATATCTTTTGGGGATATATTGTATATTTTCCTAACTTCTGACAACTTGAAGGGCCTACATTGTTTGTTCCTTTGTGTTGTCAGCAGTCCTAGCCTCATATTGATCCTATCCAATTCCTCCTCATTCAGGATGGCGAAGCTCATTTTTATTAGTGGTCTGTAAGGGGGCTTCTTCTATAGATTTCACTCTCTTCAGCTGGTTCTTCAGGAAGATTCTGTAGGTCCCCAGTCTCAGGCAATTAGTTTCCCAATGTCTCCATCTCTACATCACTCACTTCCACCTCTTGTAGCCAGCAGCCTGCTACAATAACATGATATCCTTTCCCATCTGCCAGGCTGTACACAGTGTATTCAGTTGGATTTACATTGCTGGTCATCATTGTCCTTTTCATGTACCGTAATTTCGCGTGTATAAGACGCACTTTTTTACACTAAATTTTACACTCAAATAGGGGGTGCGTCTTATACACAAAGCTAGAGATCTAGGGTGTTTTACATCGAGTTACCAGGCCACTCGGAGATCGCCAATTACAATTATACTAGTAATGCGGCGGCCAAGACAATGCCCATCGATATTTGCCTCGTCATTGATGAATTGTAATTACCGAACCACTCTCCGCTAGAATTTACTGATTACAATCCATGTGACATGCCTAGGACAATGGGGAGTGAGTACCGACACAGGGTGATACGCATTGATGTCACGGGGATGTCACATTTCACTCATCTCAATATGCGTTTTACTGGGTTTCTAGCGTTATTCATGAGGAGTTGATATCCTACAATAATTCCCAAAAGGGGGTGCGCACTATACACAAAGCTAAGGTCTATACATCATTTTAAAGGCCTGGACAAGGGGTGCGTCTTATATACAGGTGCGTCTTATACACGCGAAATTACGGTAAACCAGAATCCCTGGTTCATTCCGTTGTTGGTACATGGCAAGATCACCAGGCGAGAAATTGATAGCCATATTGATTGACTTCTCTGCTTTTAATCATAATGCAGTTGTTGGTTTTGCATTCAATCGTTTGAGAAATATTTAAAGCCTTTCTTTTTCTGATCGCCACTGTATGTGCAGTATTTTAATTTTATTTGAGTTATCTTAATGCTTTTTATCAAACCAAATCAATCTATGCCTAAGATAGGACACCTGTTGAGTGACCGAAATTTGACTCATTTGACTGATTTCCGATTCCACAATTTACAGGGACATAGGCAGTCCTGCAAGAGCGACACTCAATTGCTAAACCATAGAACATGCTTCTGTTGAGAGCCATATATGCCCGAAACAGTCAAAACAATGCGCCTTACATTATAACACCCAATGTTGCCTATACTACTCAAACAGGTCTTTTGCAACAAGTCATGCAACTCCACAGTGTGATACCAATCCATGACAACCCATTTTTGACATACGTCAATGTATTTGTTGAGGATAACACATTTTTAAACTACCATCAGTTACATATCAGCAGTGTATCACGACGGTTAAGCTAGTTTACTAAGACTGCCCTTTGTTGCCATTCCCTCTTTTTCTGATCACCTAGAAAAATATGCCTGTTGCAGTTTTTTTGGTGGTGTTGTAAATATATCGAGTCACAGCATGGAATTGCAGGTACTTACCAAGAATGCCTGTATCTGTTGATATACGAGAACTTCCTTGTTCCTGCCAGCTGCATAGTGTTGCCAGAAAAGTCCAGATAAAGCTCTGCCGAGACCAAGCGTCTTGATCTCGTAAATACGCTCGCACACACGTCACCTCTGGTTTTGCAGATGTGTGTGCGATGATATTCCTCCTCCCATCTCAAGGAGGGCCTGCTCTGATGACCGTGTGGTCTAAGGGGCTGCCACTGACTGCATGCTGTCTTTCACCACTGCCTGGGCATGTGAGAGAGTTGCTAGTGACGTGGGCTTAGGTGGTGGTTTTCGCGGTATTCCGGTTTCCTCTATCTACAACTGGCGTGTCACAAATTAGCTGCAATTGGCATAAATGTGACAAAAAAACAATCCAAATCCCATCTCAAGGCGAACACCATATACATACAACAAGCATACTTACAACATATGGAAATTTACAATATTTACAAATTGTTCACCGAAGGGTCCTCCCTCAATCAAGTTGAGTATCAAACTCCTGCAAACAAGAATATGGTATACAGTATGGTCTTAATCCACGTTTTCTGTGGTGACCTGACACACCCTCTCCACAGATCCTCCACCTCGAAAGCCATAGAATGCCCACTGAACGTCCATCCTTGGCAGGTACAATGTATGGTGCATCCGTCTCATGGAGCAGTTGATGCAGTGGGACACGTTTACCTAGCTGACAAAATGGTTCTCTACCCCAGGTGACTGTAGCCGTCAGACCGATGTAGGCGTTGGAAAACGCATGCACGTCTTTGCCCCCAGGTCTCGGCAAAGCAATGGCAGGGATCTTCCAATGCCCAGAAAGAAAGACCTCAAGGATGTTCAGGCACTTGATGAATGTGTTCTGGCAGTGCACTACCATAGGCTTCCTCGTCTTCACAGCCAGATTCAGTAACCTCACAAATACCCTCCTCTGCAGCTCTCGGGTCCCTCTGGATGGATTCTGGGAGAAATCCAGTCCGATCTCACCCAAGGCGTAAACCTTAGTGTGTCGCAGCAAACGGTGCAGCATGAAATATGAGCGAGCATTTAGTTCATCAGCGGAATGCCACTCAGCAGCGCCAAACACCTGATCAAAGAAAACATTTCCCCTCAATTTATAAAAAATAATGATGATAAAATTGGATGTGAGTGATGCTCCCTGACACTTATGACTAGGAAATGGGAGGATCCGAGTGAAGGATCTTATCGACCAATTATTCACGATACAAATCAACAGCATTGCCAACTGTATAAAGACCAGCACTGACAATCTCTGGTTATGGTGACTTTATGGAGCTGTTTTGAACACATGTCAGCTTTAGAAAGACAACTTCTGTTTTATCCAAATAGGAATAAGAACTAGGTAGATAATGGCTTTAGGATTTTCTCAATCAACGCCAGTTTGTGGACATTTTTTTTAATGGAAAGGAGAGATCTGCATATGATTCTTCATCGGAGTGCTGTTCCTTTTTTTGGAAGTTTATGCCGTAGACCCAGCCTCGGGTGACTTGCCCTTGACTGTGCATATAGCCAGAGTCAAGAGAAGTTATGGTCAGTTATCACCAGCCCTCCATTTCTGAGAGATGAAGTGTTTGAGCACGAGCCAGTGAAGAATAGTAGAGAGATGTCTGTAGTAATGGTTCAGCACAGTGAAATAATGTGGGAGGTAAACTTCAGGTCATCATCCAGTTCCAGGTGGCAACCGAGTAAAAACTGTCCGCAATCCTCTCTCGCCACATGGTTGCCAGAATATATGCCACAAATCCTGTCAACAGATGGCGGAACTGGAGCTCCCTGTGAGTCTGCATATGCTGTAGGATCTCATGGGTCAACACATCCAGCAAGCCATCAGGGAGTAAAGTAACCACCATCTGCCAATGCTTACATGGTATTATAGCACTTGATGTTAAAGGTTTTTGAAGGTCTCCCCGCAGAAAATGCTTCTTTTCTCCTCCTTGTAAGAGGTGGAGATTCAGGAATGCAGTTTAACACCTGTCATTCATTGTGTCATCAGAGTCCTCTACCACCTCTGTGCCTTCATATTCTTTGTTGTAATCAAGGACAAAATCCTTGTTCATAATGCTGGAAAGTTAAAGGCGGCTCTTCTTATCCATATCTTAGGAGGAATATGTAGGCTAGCAGACGGAAGTTAAGGGTTAGAGGTTAACATCATCAAAGGTTGAAAAGAACTAGATACAAACAACACAATTTGTTAATTTGTGAACATAGGGTCACTTTGAGATGTTTATATATGTTAGAGCCTACATATTTTTGCTCGTAATCAGATTGATTGTGAATGTCTAGGCAAACACTGAGCAGAGTGAGGCCATCTATTGCAGAAGCTCCCAGAATCAGCAAGCAGCAAATGTTTTGGCCCTTTTATCCATATCAAATTTCAAATAGTCTCTTCAAACATGCATTTCGGGTACCAAATGTTAACGGATTTGCTTGAAAATTAACATAGTTATATCTAAGGGTATTTTGGAAGGAAATAGTTATATCTAAGGGTATTTTGGAAGGAAATATATTAGTGTTTTTCCAATATGATTTGATTCAATAGATATGAAATCTGAAAGTTGAAAAATATACTTTTTTTCTCATCTTCAACAAAAAATATGAAAGAAATGGTTACAGAATTTGAACGTAGCACAAATTAGAAAAACTATCACAACTTTCTGTCGGTATTACTATGGCATGCCTTTTGCACATTTATTCAACATGTGCGAGGGAGGTACAACATGGTGAGAAATGGATACAAGGTTGAGCTATCGAATGAGAATGAGGGACAACATGAAAATATGGACGGTAACATGAAGAAATGGGGCAACATTTGATAGAATAGTAGACAACCTGTCTAAAACTGAACCAACATCTTCATAATTATATGGGACTTAAATATTCATGCGCCCAGGGATGTCACACGGATGACGTCAGCAAAAATCAGGAGATCACTGGCGCACTTAACGTGTGCCTTGACCTCTGACCTGTTGACTGTAGGTGCATCATCTCCCATCGGCTGTGAAAGATTACAAGCAATTGATATGAGGTACGTTATCAAAATTAATCCTATGAAATGTCAGATAATTTGCTAATGTGGACCTTTTATAACGCTCTCTGAAGATGACCTTATACTTTCTAAATTATTAGATTCTTAATCCATATTCTTACCTGTAATTATGATATGTATGGCCAAAAAATAGGGGTGGAATGCACCACTAGAAGTATTTGACAAACGTCAAGTCCTCCGTCGGTCATTGAGACCCGTACGTCAGAGGACACGAGGACACAAGGTTAAAGGTCAAGGCAACAGGTACAGGCAGACACTACTTTCTGACTCGCGATGACGTCGATTTTATGACCTAACTGAACTCATAAATATTCATTTCCCATATGATTATCCTCAGGTTGGTTCCCTTTCGTTCATGTTGTATCTTAGGATGAGCAACCACAAGATATTTTGGTCCAAGGTTGTATCCATTTTTCCATGTTGCCTCCATTTTTTCATGTTGCCACTAAAACTCAGAAAACTAGCCCCTCTTTCAAACATCTTGCCTATCAATATCTCAACCTTGCATACCTTTCTTACTATGTTGTATCTCCCTTGCACATGTTGAATAAATGTGCAAAAGGCATGCCATATATTACTCTGTCCACATTTGTGAAACTTTAAAGTTGCTGGTCTATAATTGTTGATAGAAGTTATATTTGAAAACACTACTCCTGCTTTTATTTTCAGTTTTAACCCATGAAAGCATGCACCCTGCTCTGAGTGTACTTTTGTGATGTTTGATGTATTGCTCATCAGACGACAGAAGACCTTTAAGTCAGGCAATATACTCTTTGTATAGGCTAAATTGTAAATTGAAAGCATGGTAGAGAAAAAACTGAGCCAAAGAAATTAACCCTACCTTAAGTTAATTGCATCTTTATGGCTCTCTATTACCTTTTTGTACAGATGTGTATTTAACCATCATTCATTTATAAATTCAATTATGGTATTTTCATTTTTTTTAAATTCATATCTGTATCCTCCATTTAAAGCAGGCGAAGGGAGAACTAAACAGAAGAAAATATGCCTTGAGGGAAGCTGCAGCAAAAATGATAGCTGTTTTACCACATCCACAGAAACTGAAAAGCAACTTGAGAGTTCAGATGAAAGGTATTTATCACTTACCATTTCAAATGGTTTAGAAGAAGCAGTAAGGGTTTTGGATGAATACGTGTAAGATGCCATCAAGTAAGAAATTTCTTTCGAGTGTCTAATATTTCAATTCCTTATGGTGACTTATAAAGATACATCAACCCAATCTCCTACAGCAATGCAATGGTCTGCAGAATGGCTACTTTTGAAGGGATGCATACTGCTGATGCATACCAAATTTTTTTTAATAACAAAGCAATATTATGATAAACATTTTACTAAAAGTTATTGCAGTTTAGTAGCCCCGGGGTAAAGTGGGGAAATCGTGCAATTTTAGGTAGAAGCATGAAATTTGGCACACTTGTGCATAAGGGGAAACAAACAATCCTGGGTGTGAATTGCTCTTGTATGTGGCCATTAACACTTATTTTGGGGGCATCTTATGCCTAGAATGTTTAGAAATGAATGATTTTTTGTAATTTCCCATATTTTAAGAACATTTATTAGACTAGCAATGTGAAAATATAGCATGGATGTATCATGTAGTTAAATCAGTTGTGATAATTACTACATGCAAAGATACAGCAAAAGAGACCATAAGCAGTTATTTCTTAGGGCATGTTATGCCAAAACTGTCCAAGAACAGGTATTTTTTTATATAGCATCACTATATAAATAATGAATGATGTGAAATCTGGTACCAGGGTACTATTTTCCCATACAGATCTAAGCTTAGGCCAAGAAAAAAGATATTGTTTGTTTCTTGTAACGGTCTGGAAAAAATATGATAGGTAGGTCGGTAAAAACATTTATTTTGCATTATTCTTTTGGTCAAAAATGTGTGTTTTATGCATTTTTTATGTTGATTGGGAGTTGGGAGGGCGGAAAAAACTTTGGGGTAGGGATTTTTTTGAATAAAAACTTATTAGGGTAGGGTTACACAAAACAAACAACTTTTTTTAGGCCTTATAAAGCAATATAAAACTGTGTGTATATCATTGAAGCAGTACTTATATGTACTAGCAATATATCATCGTCGAGGGTGGCTCAAAAAACTTGTCTAAAAAAGGATGATTTTTGTAATACCTTACATAATATATATGGTATCATTCTGTAAATTATATCAGATGTGAAAAATTATTACTCACCATTGTCCTGCTGAATTGCTGATGTAACCTACCCTGCCAACTGCATTGTTTTTGGGCCCCGGGGGACAAAATAGACCATTGAGGGATTTGGGGGCACAACTTCAATTTTGAGGAGTTACCCCAAGTTGCCATATATAACAAAATAAAGGTCTAGGGGGTCTTCAAAATGGAGCTGCTTTGGGTCATGTACAAGCTTAGTGGGGGGTCCTACAGACTAACTCAGCCAAATGGCCCTAAGCAGGTCAGCAAGTGCATACAGATATTTCCTGGCTCGCACAGCAGGTTAGTTAGTGTTGCCCAGATATTTCTGGGTTCAGCAGGACCAGGGCTAACATATATACCAAGATATTATGCTATTGGTCACTTTTGCTTTAAGCTTGTATATAGTACTTCTCTTACTATCAGTACTTGTATAACTACATCCATGCTGATTTTCACTTTGCTAATCCCATAAAGCTAGTTTTTATATAGGAAATTACAAATGCTACTGCAGGCCTCGACGTTAACGGTAGCCCGATAGCCCGGGGCTAGTCGTAAAGGCTCAGGGCTAGACGTTTGATTGTTTGCCTAGCCCGGCTGGGCTAGGTCAAATTTTATCAGCATTACATGATTTGTGCACTTTGACCACTAGCACTTCAGTCTGGAGTGGCGATTCTGGGTTATCAGCAGTAGCATCGCCACTCCAAAGTCTGTGGTGTTATGAAGTGCACAGTGCACTCGTAAATAGAAACCGGGGCTAGTGAAATTTTTGGGAACTAGCCCTGGTGGGCTAGTGCAAAATTTTCTTAACGTTGAGCCCTGCTACTAATTTTTGAACATTTTTTGGCATAATATGGGTTAATGGCCAAAGTCACAGTCAATCTATATCTAGGATGGATTAGTATGACCCTCAATTTACCATTGGGTTTAACAGATAACAACCTTTCAATTTTTTTTCAGATATTATTGTATTTTGTGATTTATGTTCATATTTGTTAGAACTTTTCTACATCTTAGATGCAAATCGGATAAGCAACCAATCCTTCCTACATATCTGCCGAGATCGCTGAACATAGATGTTATTTGACATACATGTTAAGTTGTTAACCCAATTAATGCTTACAGTGGGCAAACGCAGCCTGACATTTTTGATGACATTTTGCAGACAAAAGCATAGATAGGAAAATATTTTATTGAGATATGTTAATCAGAACATAACTAGCAACCCTCCTTCAAATATTTTTTTATAAAAGCTTTCTCACTTTCAGAGTTATACATGTAGTTTTAAAATGTCATAGATAGAAAAGAGACTTTGTGGACGAACTCCTTACTAGCATTAATTGGTTAATTCGCGTCTTATTAGCTAGAGGCACTGTTAAAATTTATCCATAGATAGTAATGATAAGAGTAAAGAGTAATCCATTGTAAGGAAATCCATTTTTCCCTTGCCCATATTAAGTTATAAGGATCTTAAATGTGTTTCGATTGAAAAATAAAATGAGGCTTGCAGTATCAAGTACTTAGCTATTATGCCTTAAAAAAAGATGTTCGTTTGAATTGTTTCCTATCACCCTACCTACCCTAATTTGTTGCCCCTACCCTAATCTTTTTATTGGCCAAAATACTTTTTTTTTACAAAAAGCAAGGTTAAAATTTGCAATTGCTTCATATATCATGCATATAAACTCCCATAAATGAATTTTAATGTTCACCACTTTATTTATGTGTTCACAATGAAATGGGAAATGTGATATCAGTACTGGTACATGCCAGTGATGTCACACTAAAGAAATAAATTAATTTGATTGTAATATTAACTGTTCTGTTTTAAGTTCTCCCAAAAGCCTTCCCTAATTTGAAACTCTTGACATTTTAGAAATTACAGAAAATATGCATCTGGATATGAATTAAATCTTACCTTTTTAGGATGTGCTATCCATGTGATGATATTCCATTGTCTCAGGCTGGTAGATTGATACCCACATTTGGCAGAAAGAAAAATAAAGACGGCACCAACATTGAACCACAGGCTAAACAGCAACAAAGTGAAAAGAATGAAAATGATGCTACCTCAAAAATACCACCTATACCAACTGAACTTGAGAATAAGGAACCTCAGGCCAAACTTGAACAAAGGGAAAATAATGAAAGTGTTCCTACATCAGAAATATCACCTATACCAACTGAACTAGAGAAAGAAGAACCTGAGGCTAAACTGCAACAAAGGGAAAAGAATGAAAGTGATGCAGCATCAGGAATCCCACCTATACCGACTGAACTTGAGAAAGAAGAAACTCAGGCTAAACTGCTACGAAGGCAAAAGGATGAAAATGATGTAACCTCAAAAATAACTGTACCAACTGAACTTGAGAAAGAACCTGAGGCTCAACTGCTACAAAGTGAAAAGAATGCAAATGATGCTACTGCAAAACTACCACCTAAACTGCTACAAAGGCAAAAGGATGAAAATGATGTTACCTCAAAAATAACTGTACCAACTGAACTAGAGAAAGAAGAAACTGAGGCTAAACTGCTACAAAGGGAAAAGAATGAAAATGATGCTACATCAGGAATACCACCTATACCAACTGAACTTGCGAAGGAAGAAAACGTCCCACAGCTTCATGGAATACCAGACCAGTTGGCTGATCCAAACGAAGTGCACACTCACCATGGCACTGCTACCCTTGAAACTCAAGATGCCAGCAAGGAAGCAATTATATTGAGAGAAGAAATTGTTAGAGCAGAGAATGATTCTAAGGCTAAAGATTTAGAGAAAAGCGATACTGATAATTCAGAGCAAGGCATTGAGAAAACAAGTGAGGAGTGCAATCCAGGCTTGAGTACAAGTTCTTTGCTAAACTTGCCAAAAGAAATTAGTGCTGAATTAGGTGATTCTACACTTGATGCGATGAAAGGCAATCAGATATCAGAATCACATGGTGAAAATCCAAAATCCTCCCTTCAACCAAATATGGCCGGCGAAAAGAAGACAAACGTTTCCGATAGTGGAAATACTGCTGGTGTCTCAGAGAATCAGGCTCCTGACAGTGATGTTCATTCAACGATTACATCTGATCTGAAAGACTTGATTAAAGAAAACTCACCTGAAGCAAAGTCTGCAGAACTAGCTACAGGCCAGAGTGAGGATGATGGTGTGGTGGTGTCAGATGCAAGCAATCAGCAACAGAATCCCGGAAGTGCAACATCTCCGCAAAGTAAGAATGGTAAGTCACTAAATCATAATTTTTCATCATTCATCTGCTGGATTTATTAAGGTTTGATATAAAAGAGAATAGATGTGTTTTCTATTGAATATGATATGTTTATATTATTTATTTACTCATATATTTAATTACCTAATAACTCACTATTATAATTTCCTTTTGTTCATTATCCTTTGTATGTTATATCAAAAATATGTTTTTGTATTCGAAAGAACTACAGTCAATAAACATATATATATATATATACTGTACATGTATTATGATCATGAAATACTTAATACTTGAAATACTTTACTGTAACACAAAGTCACTGATTTTTACCTTTTCTCTCATTTGTAATATCATATATCTAATATCGTAATAATAAAACATAAAACACCTGCCAAGAAAAGTGATGCTGCAGTACAATTCTACTAGGGCTTCAATTCAAAGGGTCTTTTGTTAGGCCTAAAAAAATAAATAGTTTGTTTAGGGTAATCCTACCTACCCTAATTTTGCACTCTGATCCTAATGTTTTTATGGAAAGTTAAGAACTGTTTCCAACAAGCACTGTTTCATTTTGAAAACTAAAATCAATAATTCTTTAATTTCGAGTTGATTTTCAAATACTTTGACATGCACACAAAGTGACACAATACATATATAATATAAACAATAGATGTATGAGTTTTATTACACAATGGCTTAATTTCTTCTTTAATAAAGCAGGTGCTATTCTGAATAGTTGTGTGAGTCTCCTAAATGGAATTGCACAAGGAAAAGACATGATGGCCAAGAATGTGTCCATGATGGATGAAATAACAGATTCACAGCTGGGACAGTTGGATGAAGAAAAGATCATGGAGGAAAGGTAAAAACTGGGAAATGTGTTGCTATGAGAATAGGTCATGAATTTGCAAAATTTAATGTGTTTTTTTCATAGTATCAATTAATGACTATGACCACTTTCATGAATTTGCAAAATTTAATGTGTTTTTTTCATAGTATCAATTAATGACTATGACCACTTTTTTGATATTTCAAATGAACTTGTGTACATTTTTTTTATCACTTTAATGTTATTTTATATGGGTATATATGGTATGAAGATATTTGAACACTTCTCTGTGAAGTTATTGCATGATGTATTTAATATGTGTTTCTGACTGGGGATTAGTTCAATAGGGATACAGTATGATGCAATATAATTTGTAAGTTATAATCAATGTCTAGGTGTTTTCATAGAGACCAAGCTTCGGGAATTTGGAATAGTAGTTTCAAACCCATTTTCAAAAGATAGCATAAGTTGTTTTCTATTGTTACTGAATCTACTGCCAGACATATTGTTATCCATGTAGATTGTCTACTAAAGAGCTAATATGTACAGTAAATGAGCAGGGCTCGACGTTAAGGCTAGCCCTGTAGCCCCGGGCTAGTTATTGGAAGTCAAGGCTAGTAAATTCTACCTGTGAGTAGCCCTGAGGGGCTAGATAGAATTAGAATATCAGTGCTTAAAAAGGTATGAAGCCCTCCTTTGGCTCTAACTATCTGGATGATAATATAACTCAATTTAGCACAATACACTGTATTCTTTTCATGATATAAACAGAGGCTATGATATCAACAGAGGTCACTATTTGAAAAGAGTTGTCATTAATATCAGGGCTAGTAAAATAATTCAGGGCTAGTAAAAGTTTCAGAGACTAGCCCTGCTGGGCTTATGAAGTTTTTTCTTAATGTTGAGCCCTGATGAGAACATATTTTACAAGTTCCACTGTTATGTTTTGTTTGAAATTTGCAAATACAGACCTTAGAGCTGCACTCACCACTCACGAACTCGAGTAGCTCGAGCCCTGGGCCAAACTCGCCTAGCTCGAGCTGAAGTGTTCAAATCGTGAGCTCGTCTATGTTGGCAACACAAACGTAACACAGAGCACCTAACACATATTATAAACATACATAACTGGTTATCGCGGTCATGTCTTCTTTACAATCTCCAATGTATACATTCAAGCGGTGTTGAGTGTTATTCTGACCTTTGTACCTCGTCAGCACGTTTTAAAATCAAATAAACATGGCAATGTTAATAAATCTCTGCCAATAAATATTTATTTCTTAATAGCTGAGGTGGAAAATAAGTATTCTTTTGGAAAATCGGAACGTCCGTGAGCTCATGAGCTCACGAGTCAAAAGGGTGGTGAGCTCATGAGTTGATCTCCCTCCGTGAGTGCAGCTCTAACAGACCTTTCGCAAAAAAGACCAAATTCACCTTCACAGACATATGTTAACCCATTCATGGCTGGAGGTCTTCTTGACACTGTCATCTGGACACATGAAATTACATATAAAAATAACTTTGGAATTTTTCATGAATTGGAGAAAAAATCTAAGAGTTTATGATCAACATTTGATTTGAATATTTGCAGAAAAATTTATTATTCAGGCTATTTTGGCTGCTTCAGGCATGAATAGGTTTTAGTGAAATTTTCTGTGTATGTGTGTGTATTTGAATTTTTTCCTCTCTCTAGCACTACCTGCACTGGAAATGCTCAGCCTATACAATGCCGATTACCCCAACAGAGGACTGAGGGTGCAAGAGCTATGACTGGACTCATCGCAGAGCTAACCACTCTAAAGTGAGTATATATTATATGTGTTCATTGATGGGTTAATGTTTAACACATTCACGCCTTGATATCATGTTTGAACTAGTGTCATCTAGACTTATGAAACTTATTAAAAATAACTTTGGAAATAAATTCAACTAATCAATAATTCAAAAGTATTTGAAGGAGCGTTTTTGGTTTAGTTCTGATCAACATTTCTATTTCAATAATTTTTGGTCTTTGTGTTATTTCTAAGACAGAGGGTGGTTTTGCACGCTTCACATATGAATGGGTTAATAAACCAACAACATGTGCTTTAGGATCTGTTATTTAATGTCTCTGTGAGTTAATTTACTGACAGATATCTCTTGAAAATCTGTTTTTAAGGGAGATCTCACATATGGAGTATTTCCATTTTCCAATAGCAATCAAACTTAAGAGACCTTCCAATACCTGACAGGTTTTAAATAAGAGTATGCAGTAGGCAATGTCTTGAAGAATGCAGTACTTAGGAATGAGTTTGTAATACTGTTGTTGCCTGCAGTTTAGGAAGAAAGTGTCTACTTAGAATATCTACAATATGGTCACCCAGAGCAATGTCTGGTAGTATCAATTTGCCATTGGTCTAAAATATTTTCAATACATGCTTGCAATAGTTCCAAGTAAAGCATTTTGTTTTAAGAAATTTATCACAGCTTTAGACAGACAAGATAAAGATCAAATGGAAAATAAAGAAAATATTTTTATCAGAAGATGGGGTGTTTATACAGATCACTTGAAAACTGAACAATTTTGATATAGATACTTTATTACTTTTTTTTTACATAACACATGTGTTCAGAGTTTATATACCTGTTCTCAAAACAAAAACTTGTTTGTAACCTATTACCTTCCATATATATACATGATGTAATATTGTATTGTGGTGGCTTGGCGTCAAGGATAATAAAAAAAAGTTTTAAAAATAAAAAAGCTTTAGACAGACATTGCATTGCTCAGATATATCAACATTGGTTGTTTTGAAATTTTCATAATTTATCCTAGTGATCTTGACTATTTTCATGAAAATTGATTAAGACAAGAAACCATATTTTTTGCTTTTTATGTTACAATCATAAATAAATTATGTGAATGATATGAATCTAAATATAACCTTTCAAACAAGTAACAGCATAGTTTTAAGACATCTTAGTAAGGAAATCTTCATTTTTGAAACCAAGGCAGTAGGTTATTGGCTAACTACCATTTGCATTTATATTTCATGTTAATTAGTCCTAATTAGGAATATCTCAATAATTCTTGTTTCCTCATCAAGATTTTTTCAGGACTTTTTGGATTATATATTATTAAGATTATATATTCACATATAATATATTTATATATTTGTAAGTATTATGTTGATTTATATTGTAAAATTACTTAGGCTGAAGGCATTCAACTATGGTCTTTATTTCCATTGTCAAAGGCATTTTTAACCAAAAAAGTTATCTCCTCCATTTGTATTTTTGCCTTTTGAAAGACCAAAGTGTATAAGACTACCTTCCTTCACAGCACATATTTTGGGCATCAGTAGCTCAAAAACAAAGCCCTGTTGGAGAAACATTTGACTGAGAGTTGTTACTTTTCTTGGATTTGGCCACCCTATTGAAATGATTAAAAACAATATGGTCTATGAAGAGTTAGTAATTAAGTTATAAGCAATGTGTTCATTTCGGTTACAAAAGTGTCAAGAAAAGGTTTTGTATACCATATTGATTTTACATGTATAAAGCAATGCGCCCAGTAGAAAGCTGCCTTTGATTAACAGTTTAATAATTGTGTACCGTTTTAAAATGACAACCTATCATGTCAGCGTAGCATAAGGATTGGATGTCAAAATAGTGGCGCGCAGCTTAATAAATGTGGACTCCAATCAGTGCGCAAAGTAGGCATTAATTATACTACCAAAATTTTAACGTGTTATACAAAATATGTGAGGTTTAATTATTGAACTGTTCTCATGTCACAATATTTTAGTAATACATGTAACACTTTTTTGTATTCTTTATTTCAGTAACATGCTTGTGAAAACTAAACAAGACATGGAAAGAGCAAGGCGCCAGATGGGAAATTCATTCAGATGTGGATTGAGTAATAGATGATCCTGAGGAGATGTATACTACAAATGGACAGATATATTCACAACTCTTTGATCATAGCCAGCAGGGTGTGTGGGCGCCATTTCGACACCCAGACCCTCAGGACATTCAATTTGAGGAATTTTCTTATAATGTCAATTAGACAATTACAAAGTATATAATTGAATTGTTTCACATCAATACAAAATCCTTGCCTTTGTATAAGGATATCATGCCTTATTTCAGAAGGTAGATACACGTTTATGGTTTTTATCTTTATATATCGTTTTCTCCGAGAAATAGGACACTCAAACATTTTCAATTGGTAACCTAGTTTCTAAATCCTGGATATGGTGGTATTTTGTTAATCAAAACCTATTCCTCCTTATGTATGTTGATACAAAATAACTATTAAATATGATGATAATCGTTCTTACTTATTTAAAAGAATTTGCATACCTGTCTTCTTAAAGAATTGCATACCGAATACAAATAACTTTCCAAAGTAGTTTTCAAATTGTTGTTTTATTACCAAATTATTTTCACTTGTCTAATGTAAGTACATTTTTAAATGAATCACAACTCATATGTGCTGAAATATTTCATGAGATAATACCATTTAAACATAATTTGATCTGAAAAACAATATGTACATTCCTGGGTGAAGTTTGCGAGTAACTTTTCAAAACCAGTGACTTGTATGCAGTTCTCTGCTAAAAAGCTTCAATGTATAAATGGACATAAGATACTGTATACCGTGTTAATATTGCGGCAGTTTAATTAATGCGTACTTTGCGCACCCATGGAGTACGCATTAATTATTAAACTGCGCACGATGGATTGGACAATAAACTATTCATCAACAACAACAACTATCATTTGGATATTGGATCCCTTGTACCGTTCAACACACTTATATTGTCGTTCAACATACAGACCCTTTACGGCCTCTGCTGGTACTATGTTTAATTACGATGTAGACAACCTGCACACTCGAGTGTGATCAAACATGCCGGTAACCACTACTCAGAGTTGCTAATTGCAACCAAGATAACACTGTTCGCGGCTGGTGACGAAATAGACATTGCACTTGCCTATAACGCTGGCAGCATGTGACATCCCCAATACAAGGGGCTGGCCGGCTTGAATATAGCAGCACCAGCCTTCGCAAAAGCCGTATAGGTTGCATACCCTTGGCCCCCTCACACGGCTTGAGATGGAGGTTATCAATGCGCAATAATTAAACTGTGCATCCAAGGCAGTTATCTGCTAAGCGCAGTACTTTATATGCGCAATATTAACACGGTATACAGTATATCAACAAGATAAAGATTTGATAGAAAAAATGAAGATTTTGATTGCCTTAACAAATCATTCGTCTCTTGGTAGAATATGATATGAGTTTTTGATGGCCTCAAAAAGAGGCATTGCCAATTGGAATTTCTAAGTAGCATCTGTAAGCAGCACACATTTCTTTGGTAAAGAATATATGTAATATAATTCAATTGTGAATGTGAACAGGGTCATTTTTTTCATCATTGTTTTGAAAAATGTTAAGTTGATATGTTTATTGAATTAATTGTGTAATTTATGAACTACTGTAAAACTGGTAATGTTTGCGTGTAGTAAATATTGCGTTTTTTTCATTTTCTCTTTTATGCATGTTTTCTCCAGTTATCACATAAGTCAAACCCTGAATGGACCATATGGGTATTTCCTACTATTTCTGTCTTTGCCCCATCTCTGATTCTTTTTTAACCCAATAATGCCTAAGAGTTCCTCTATAAAATTGCTGTATGGACCTGTAATACTTTTGAAAATTTTTGGAATTTGAAAGAATTTTACAAAATATTTGAAGGATAGTTTTTGGAAGTGTTCTTATAAATATTTTTCCTTTGAATATGTTTATAATTGAGCTTTCACCTTAAAGATTTCACTACAATTGTCAGCTGTTTATGGGTTAAATACTGAAATTGCATTGTATATGAGCTCCAGGATGAATTGCATCCTAGCATCATCCACAAGAGAGTTAAATGTGCCATCTGCATACAGCGGTCGACGTTAACATTTGAAACCACCTGCCCTGCAGGGCAGGTGACCTGGAACTTTTGCCTGCCCTGTATTTTTTTTACCTGCCCTGCAAAAAAAACTCCCTCGCAGACTTTTTGGGTTTTGTCTGTAATATATTTTCTATTTCATATTTATTCATATGTTCATTTCTGCTAAAAAATAAAATATTTTCAATAATAAACCTCATCTTAATGAAAGGGTTACAATTCCCGCCGATACAGTTCTGCACAAGCCGGTAAAACATCTTTATTTACATAGTGAAATTTGCAAACGCTTGCTAAATTTCAAATGCTCTAAATGGATCAAGACATCTGAAATAGCATGTGATCGTCTTCCTGAGCAATACCAGTATATGTGCAGGAGCGCTGTAGCACATATCCGGTGGTATTGCCTCAGTTGTTTATATGGCCAGCTAGAGAGGACATCACTTGCAGTGAGTTTTACTGTTTTGTGAGTGATTGTTGGTGGGTTTTCGCGGTGGAGTACCAATCACACTGCAAATGTTTACCTTCCCTGTTGGGCAGGTACAATGTCAAAATCACCTGCCCTAACTGACTTTTTGAAATTTTTACCTACCCAGGGCAGGCGGGCAGGCCTTAACGTCGATCCCTGGCATAGCTTCGAAACTTTGCCTGTATCCTTGCATTGTCTTGAATAGTGTCCTTTAAAGCTTGCTTGTTCATCATAGCTCACCCTGCAAGGGGCACACCTTCTTGACTTGCTCAAAGGTGTGCAATAGGAGCTGGCACCTCCCGGGGAACCCTAAGCTGGTTTGGCACCCTAGTGGTTACAACATTTTAAGCGTGAGTGTGCAGGTTCGAGAGGGGCCTGCTCTGACGGCCGTGTGGTCTAAGGCGCCGCCACTAACTGCACGCTGTCTCTCACCACTGCCTGGGTTTGAATCCCGGCCTGGACATGTGGGAAAGTTGCCAGTGACTTGGAGTTAGGCGGTGGTTTTCGCCGGGTACTCCGGTTTCCTCCACTACTTACAACTGGCTAGTCACGAATTAGCCACAATTGGCATTAATGTGACGAAAAACGAAATTCAAAATGCAGGTTCGAGTCTCTGGTGGGTAGCCTGGCAGCTTTATAAATGTGCAACGTTGTGGAGGACTGTTTATGGTCCTGCAACTGAAAGACCCCCTTGGAACTGTTACTAAAGAGAAGGGAACTTATTCCCAGATCCAGGTTTCTATCTTGTCCCGACATGACCTAAGCAGTTGAAAGTGAGGTAAAACTCCAAACCTTCCTTCCCTGACAAATGCCCCTTACTAACCAGCGCACCCAAAAAGCTGGTTAATGCATGCATTAACTAAGTCCACCTTTCTATGCAATGCAGCTGAAGCATTTTTGAACGTGAACAGGCAAAATCTGATTTTACAGAAGCTATCAAGGTTTTAATGTCAGCCATAAAAGATTTGGGACCATACTTTCCTAGAGACATCTCCATGGTGGATATCATCATGCCACACCAGAGTTTGAGAGTTGTCATGAATGGTATAGAGCTATGATAGAATGAATGAATGAAGGCTAAAAGGTATATCGGCACACTAATGCCATTTAGTGCCATCAAGTTTTTCCAAAAAGTGGTCCTGTGTCACTGTTTAAGAGCAATGACAATGCATATAAGATCTCGGTGAAAGAGGAAGAGAAAGAGCAGAGCCTTCAAATTAAAAGAGGACCAATGGTTCTTTCAGATGCATGGTATCAACAGCCAGATCACAGCATCCATATTGGCACCGCTCCAATGTCTGTGTGCCCATAATGCATTGCACATGTAAGTCAACATCCTGCTTCTTCTGATGTTAACACTGTCCTCCGGACCGAGAATTTTGAATTTTTTCAAAAATTCATTCTTGGATCTTGCCTCCTCTAGAAATTGTTTAATAAGCTTGTCCGGGTACCTGCCTCCCATATCCTTTCACATACGCCTACTTCAATCATATTTACAAAGGCACCTTCATCCTTTATTTCAGAAGTTTTCTTGAGCTTGTTTCAAGTTGGTAGGATTTGGTCTATAGTAGGAACTTAGTTGAGATTGCCAGTGTGCTTGCATATAGGATCTTCATGCACTCCATGAACTCTTCACACTTTCTCAATTCATCTGTTACACGCTAAATCTTCTCGTTCTCAACACGTTTCTTCAGCCTAGGATCCCTGCTGGCAGCACTGAGACCTGGATAGATTTCTGTAAAGGAGTCTTAACCTTTAAATGCAAAGAATTTCATCTGGTCTTCACATCCAATATTACAGCATAATGCAATGTCTTAGTTTCTCTTTCAACACAACACCTGCCATATGTACTCTCTTGAACCAGAGGACCACGGTTCTAATGCGTGCCACCCACTTGCTCAATGATGTCTCATGGTATAACTTTCCTGCCAATGCATCCATGCTGTGTGTAAAGCAGGGGATACTCAAGACATTGAACACTCTACCAGCAACAGCCATATTTGCAGCATAATCAATTGTTAGGCCAACCACTTTCTTCAAAGGAATGGAATATTTTGTGAGACATTCTTCTATTTCAGCTGCTATGGCTTCACCAGTCTGGGAATGATTGACAGCCTTGGTTTGGATGACTTAACTTTGAAAGGTCCAATCATTAAGAAAGTGCATATTTAATGTAATATAGTGATCTCCACCCAGACTGGTCCAGTGATCAGCAGTGAGTCCTAAGGATGTTGCTTCTGCCAAGTCTTGTATAAGTTTCTGTACCTCTGCATCATACCATGCTGGGAAGTACTGTGTAGTTAGAGTCTCTGCTAGGAGTGACATACTCCGTATTGAGTGTCTTTATCATGGTACGAAACGGCTCACTGGCAATTGTGCATAATGGTTGTAGTTCCGTAACAACTACTGTGTAGTTAGAGTCCCTGCTAGGAGTGACATACTCCAAATTGAGTGTCTTTATCATGGTATGAAATGGCACACTGGCAATTGTGCATAATGGTTGTAGTTCCGTAACAACTACTGTGTAGTTAGAGTCCCTGCTAGGAGTGACATACTCCGAATTGAGTGTCTTTATCATGGTACGAAACGGCTCACTGGCAATTGTGCATAATGGTTGTAGTTCCGTAACAACACATCTAGGTCTGGTTCACCCAGTGATATCTTTCTACTTCTGTGTCATCTTCTATACTGAGGATAGTTTAAGCTGCTTGACTGGAGGCGCTGCTGCATCAGTAGTACAAGTACTAGCAGAAGCAAGGGGCACTAATGTAGAAAGTGACGGCTAACCTGCCAGCACTGGATAACAGCACCTGTAAATAGGTAAAATACATTTTAAGTATTAAAATACATCCCAAGTAATTGCAATGATAAGTTGGCTTGTGTATTGGCTCCTTTTTCCGATATTGTAAGAAGATCAGTCTCTTTAACCCTTTATCACTCAATGACGCAATAACTCGCTACATGAGTGCAGCTGCACTTCCTCAGTAGCGAGTTATTGCGTCATTGTATTTGTGCACTTATTCCTACGAAGCGAGTTTTGGCGTATTTTGGGTACCACGATCTTAGATCGCTGGTACACAAATGAATGTTAAATAAAGATACAAAATTATTGCCCTTACCTTTTAATCGTAATCTATAGTTATTCAATGCTTATTTTCGGACTCGAAGTCCGTGATTTTCGGCGGGAAAACTACGGGAAAACCCCCTCCAAATATGGAAGTCATGGGGAATTCCCGCCAGTGACGTCGTCGTGTTGTGGCGTCCTTAGCAACACACAAAACCATTGATATTCTCCCGTGTTTTTTCGTTGTTTCTGCCATCAAATGGCTAGTTTAAACCAGGATAATTCCGATCAAGAGTGGAAGAGGATCGACTACTGTCCCCTTCACGATCCATGGGAATCAGACGATGATATCCCACTCATTTAACCACTCAACGAAGACGAACTTGCCGAGGTGCGTGATTGACAGTGCGTCAAGCGCAAAATAAGAAAAAAAATCAACTTTTAAGTTGATATATTGTAAACACAAATAATATCATATTTAACGAAATGAAAGATACAAATAAAAAATTGAAATTACTCGTTTAACTTTTTTAAAGCACTGCTCCCTATGCACTGCAGTGCACTACGCACTGCGCAACAATGTCTCTGAGGAGTAACCCCTCATGCAGTGCAGGGGACATGGCAACATTGTTGCGTTGAGTGATAAAGGGTTAATAATGTCTATTACAAAGTCTTCATTCTTAAGTTAGGTAGAAAGCAGTTCTATGTTCTGTGTCATCTATACTGAGGATAGTTTAAGCTGCTTGACAGGAGGCGCTGCTGCATCATTAGTACACATACTAGCAGAAGGAAGGGGCACTAATGTAGAAAGTGAGGGCAAATTGCCAGCACTGGATAACAGCACGTGTAAATAGATAACATAATGATCCACATATTTTATCATAAAGGGCAATTCTGCATTAGTCAGATCCAGCTGAGGCAAACTCTAGCTTATGTGACTGAAAACAAACCATATCTGTGTGAACTGGGGCTGAGAGACATCACATGTGCCATGAAATCTCAATTTTTCTGAAACATAACAATCCTTGAATTTGCAATAAATAAATTGTAACAAGTCATGAATGTTTACAACTTTGATGAGTTCAGGGTGGGCGATGAAGCTTTCCCTAGTAAATTCTCACCCCTATGAAACAGGAATATGACTGAACAAACGTGTACTTGTGGATCAGCACTTAATGTGTGGTCTTCAAGTCCTTTATCCCCTTCTTAGAACCTTTGCCGGCCCAATTGAGTTTCCGTGCCTGAGGGACAGCAATGAGCATTTTTCACATTCCCCTAGTCATTTCCCTATAGTCTGCTTTTACACCCATATTCAAATATAGTAAAAAATTGTATTACAGAATAGGCCTGAGTTACAGTAATTTTGTCGATGATGAAGAGAGGGAACCAGTGTCAAAGATAATCCTCACTCTTGAATTCTTTTAAACTCCTTCCTAAGTTAATGTGATGACAAGATTTTTATTAATCAAGACCTTGGGGTTAATGTCAACAAACTTCGAACTTGTTAGACTTTCATGAGATACACCTATTTTATCAATTTGAGAAGGCGACAGTCCTTTCCCAAGTACCGTAATTTCGCGTGTATAAGACGCACCTGAATATAGAATGCACCCCTTGTACAGGCCTTACAAATGATGTATAGACCTTAGCTTTGTGTATAGTGCGCAACCCCTTTTAGGAAATATTGTGGCAGTTCAACTCCTCATGAATAACGCTAGAAACCAGTAAGAAGTATATCGAAATAAGTGAAATGTGACAGCAATACTTATCACTCCGTGTCAATGCCTAATATTCCTAGCTAGGTGTGATATTGATTGCAATCAATACATTCCAAATGGGAGTGTGCTGAAATTACAATTCGTTAATGCCGTACCAAACACCGATAAGCATTGTCTTTGCCGCATTATGATTGTAATTAGCAAGGCAAAATAACCCGCCTGTTGGAACATTCAAGGTAGAGTTGAATTGTAAAACACCCAAGATTTCTAGCGTTGTGTATAAGACGCACCCCCGATATGAGTGTAAAATTTATGTAAAAAAGTGTCTTATACACGCGAAATTAGAGAAATCGCAATGACAAGTTGGCTTGTGTGTTGGCTCCTTTTTCCTATATTGTACGAAGATCAGTCTCTTTAATATTGTCTATTACAAAGTCTTCATTCCTAAGTTAGGTAGAAAGCAGTTCTATGTTCTCCCTCAGATATCATAGTGTGGATCTTCCCGAGCTATGATGCAGGCTCTCAGACAGTCGACTTGAGTGTACTGGCAATTTCAGTTAAAAGGTCAAATGGGGAATTTTTAAAGTCACTTGTCTGATATGGGTGCAGCTTGTAAAGTGTGTTATATTCATTTTTATATATTATAATATACTAAATCCAGTGTACACATTTTAGTCTCATCGAGCATTAGTTAATACACTCAAATCTACCCCGCAAGGGGCACACCTTATGGTGTGCAATAGGATTTGGCAGGTAATGATGATGAGGTAATGATAAGGTGGATGCTGCTGCCAAAGCTGGCCTGTTGAGAAGAGTAACAAATATTCCCATACCTCACAGTGATTTAAAAAAACACATCAATGTCTTTTTAAAACACAAATGGCAATCTCAGTGGGATGAGGCAGTAATATAAACAACAAACTACATGAGATTCATCCGCAGCTTGGTCTGTGGATTGGAGGTTTTAGAATTACTATGCGTGAGGGGAGTGTTTTGGGAATAAGAAATGGCCACACTTATTTGACTCAATCCTTCCTTTTGAATAAGGAAGATCCTCCCCATGCAGTGTTAGCCTGAGATTATTGTTTAACTTTGTAACATTTTATTTGATTGTGTCGATTTTATTGAATCCAGAAATAGACATTTTAATATAGATACCTTTAAGGAACTCTTTTGAAAGGTAATTCCTTCAGACAGCATTTTATCTTATTTACATGAAATTGGTCTGTTTTACTGATTGTAAAACCTTTTAAGAATTAAAAGTTTCTTTTGAAACGACATTGCGTATGAAATTTATAATTTGAAACTGTTCATTGTTTTGTAAGCATTTTTGTTTATCTATTGCTTTGTTTTTGTGAACAATACAATAACAAAGAACATTTGTTTCATTTAGATTGTATGGCACTAAATGGCCTTTTGTGTGCCGATGTGCCTTTAAGCAATCATTCATTCATTCTTACCCCCTCTATTTCTTTTTTCATCAATTATGTTTTGTCATTGTTCTTCAACAAATAATATCTTATGGCACTGAATGAACTTTATTAATCCATGTCTTTGAACAGTTATTCATTCATTCATACACAAATCTTCATTTTAGATATTACAGAGCATTATACAAATATGACATAACTGGATATCATATCTGTTCTAGTATACAGAACAAAATACAAAACACACAAGGGGGGAAAATTACAAACACCAGAGATTTTGGACATGCCTTGTTGAGCTAATTTCACCGGTACGTCACTCGGCAAACTCTGTGGGTATTCTTCGGGGTAGTGGTAGCTAATCAAATAACCCATGGCTTTTGCCATGGGCTATTCAAGTAGCCCATGGCTTAAGCCATGGGTTATTTAAATAGCCCATGGCAAAAGCCATGGGTTATTTTAATTCCCTATAAGCTGTAAATGACATCAGCCTGTCGCTAAGGAGTGAGGAAAACATGACGATTAATCCATGGCCCTTGACCAACCAGAATCAAGAATCTTCATTTGAGGTATAATAAAAGGAATTTATAACCGATCATCTGGTCTGAAACATCTACAGCCCCCATATTCTTCTTATATATATCTCAATAATTTCCGGCAGTGGAATAGGGCCACCTCTGGCAACAGGCTTGTTTTAGGCCACTTCTGTAAAGAAATGAAGTGGAGAGAAATTTTGCATCTTTTTTATCCAGTAAATCTGCACATACAAACGAATTTGGGGGTATCATATGTAACTTAATTACCTCAAAGTCAAGTATACTACACTCTGTACAAAGTTTTCTCAGTTTATTTTATTTACCTGACTCGTAATTACACCAATCCAATCATGATATCCACCTGAAAGTTAGGGAGGTAATCTAACTACCGCCGTATTTAATAGACTGCTTCTGAATAGGGTATTTAAGTTCCGAAAGCATCAACAAAGGGCTACACATGGACCCATTGTTAACAATTAGATTGACTTTATATGACGTCAGTCACACATTTCTAATCAAGCATCTATATGTTTGATATGTTACCATGTGCGGTACCTTTTAGGACTTAACGTGTACAACCGCCATATTCAGTAGTCAATTTTTTCTACAACAAGACTGCCTTGCTAGTGTCTAAGCTTAGGCATCCTGCAAGAGCCAACATGTTGTCTCACATATTCTTTATGAGCTTCTCTCCTTTCTTTTAAAATTTTGTCTCTTTCATATATCTTTTAGAAAAAGGCATACCTTTATGATTTTGTGTAATACCTGTCACTCCAGTCCCACGATCAAACAGATCTAAAAACAATCTTGGTAATAAATAATAACTAAATAAGGTATTCAAATGGGCCAAACGCTTCAGCTTCAATTTCTTTATCCTACATTCATAACGCCTTTAGACCTCAAACCAAGTAATGCTTTTAAAGACAAAGTGAGACCAGCACTTTTATTTAGAGCTAATGCTGAATTTGCTAACTGTACACTGTCAATCACAGTAGTATTAAAATTCCTAGCTTTGAGGGTCCTCTTGTGTGTCTTCCTTTTTGGATACAGACAGAAGACTTGGTTGTGGATGCATGGCCTCAATTGTATTTGTATCCAACATCTTTCAGCTTTTACCTTATCAGCTACACATTTGTAGTCAATTTCTTTCTGGACTAATTGTGCATCTTTTGGGGTAAAGTCAGTGTGTCCTGTGTCATAAAACTTATCTTTTACAATGTACCACCACACATATTTTACAAGCTTTTTGTTGACTAAGTGTTGTTACACTTTTCAACCTATTCAAAGAATTGTTTGTCATTTGAGTTTTTTCTACACAATTTCAATTCCCCAGCACAACGATTGACTAATAAGTTGCTGAGGGCTTTTTTTGGCAGTTGTCTGATTGTCTTTGCTTCCAAGAAGATCACAGCTGGCATTCTTTCCTCCATTCTTCCTTGCACATATTTTGGTTAAGGTATATGACATCTTCGAGCTTACTGACTGATGGCTGCTCTATGGCAAGCATTCCATGCAAATAATCACTATTTACGGATATCCGAAATTCATTTACGGATATCCCGAATTGTCTCCAGTACCTCTATGATCTTTTTTTCTTGAGCTGAAAAGAAAATGTAATAAGTGTTGCACATAAATCAGTGTTATCAAAAGTGTATATCATGCTAAGGAGTGTATATTATGCTAAGGGATGTGAACATTCTACAGTAAAACAGTCTGGTAACAGTGCCATGGGCTTATAAATGGGTACAAGTCTGATACAAGGGGTTTTTATGCTGAAAAGAGGGTTCGAGCTAATGCTGAATTTGCTAACTGTACACTGTCAATCACAGTAGTATTAAAATTCCTAGCTTTGAGGGTCCTCTTGTGTGTCTTCCTTTTTGGATACAGACAGAAGACTTGGTTGTGGATGCATGGCCTCAATTGTATTTGTATCCAACATCTTTCAGCTTTTACCTTATCAGCTACACATTTGTAGTCAATTTCTTTCTGGACTAATTGTGCATCTTTTGGGGTAAAGTCAGTGTGTCCTGTGTCATAAAACTTATCTTTTACAATGTACCACCACACATATTTTACAAGCTTTTTGTTGACTAAGTGTTGTTACACTTTTCAACCTATTCAAAGAATTGTTTGTCATTTGAGTTTTTTCTACACAATTTCAATTCCCCAGCACAACGATTGACTAATAAGTTGCTGAGGGCTTTTTTTGGCAGTTGTCTGATTGTCTTTGCTTCCAAGAAGATCACAGCTGGCATTCTTTCCTCCATTCTTCCTTGCACATATTTTGGTTAAGGTATATGACATCTTCGAGCTTACTGACTGATGGCTGCTCTATGGCAAGCATTCCATGCAAATAATCACTATTTACGGATATCCGAAATTCATTTACGGATATCCCGAATTGTCTCCAGTACCTCTATGATCTTTTTTTCTTGAGCTGAAAAGAAAATGTAATAAGTGTTGCACATAAATCAGTGTTATCAAAAGTGTATATCATGCTAAGGAGTGTATATTATGCTAAGGGATGTGAACATTCTACAGTAAAACAGTCTGGTAACAGTGCCATGGGCTTATAAATGGGTACAAGTCTGATACAAGGGGTTTTTATGCCGAAAAGAGGGTTCGGCCTATATACACAAGCTAATAGTGTTAGGAATCGTTCTGGGATTTCGGCTCGATTAATCGCCGATAAAAACGAATGATTGATCAATAATAATTGATCAATTTATGAGACATTGCTGTGGCAAATGTTTGCTTGGCAATACTTGCCATTTTGTTGGCTAGACGAAGTCAGAGCACTTCCAACCGGTCGCCGGCCTCATCGCCATGAATCAAGTGTCATGGCGCTGTCGTATTCAACGGGAGGACACAGCCACGGAAAAGATAAGAACACAGGCCAATCTCGTTTATTACATTCTGGTGCATGAACAGCTCGCCAGTAGTGAGTTTGAGTGTGTAGTTCAGTTAGTTCAGCGGATTTCTTGGAACATTTTTACCATGCACCAGAATCTCCACATAATAGTTTCAATGATGACCTTTTTTTTTTGATCATCATTTTTGACAATCGATTGATCGTTTTGTTGGTCAGCACGACCAAACAATCGTTTCATCGATCAATTGTTTCATCACTACCAGCTTAGCCTCTATGTGGGCATCTACAGTACTTTGTCATACCTGTCACAGTTGATCTTGGTGAACCAATCTTCTGCATTGTTGGCTTAAGAAAAACCTCTTCTAAACCTGGTGTCATTACCAATCTTTTCCGTGGATGAACTTGTGGACTTCCTTCACATCCACCCAAATAAACGGATGCAGTAGGTGGTTTTGGCAACAATCTTTTCTCAGCCTTTTTCTTGGGTGTTACTTCGGGTGAACTTGAACTTTCTTCTTCACTATCAGTGAAAGGTTTTGTTTTTCTAAAACAGAGAAATATTTCACTGAAAATAGTAAACAGTGCATTTCAGAGTGCACGACAATGGATACAGATAGTATATGGCCAAATGAAAATAAATATACATATGAAGAAACAATCAGAAGTTCTGAAAACTAGTTTGGGAAATTTATTAGCCCATGGGGCAAGCAAATCTTGAAATCCACTTGCCCATAAAGCAATCTGCTTGCCTGTGCGCAATATTTTCAAAAATGATTATCGATTCAGCACACCTGATTGCTGATTGATCATAATTGGTTACATGCACACTCTTAGCCTCACAGAGCTCTTTGCCCCGGTCGTTTACTATGTTTATATATATTTCTGACAAAGAGTGATTGACTTGCTAGGATATTAAGTTTATGAAAACTAAACAAGAGCGGCACCATTGGCGTCAATGGGATATTTGGAATTTTGATTATTGTCACTTTCTCTGACGTTATAAATCGTGACTAGCCAGTTGTTATCAGTGGAGGAAACCGGAGCACCCGGAGTAATCCCCAGGTCACTGGCAACCCTTCTCACTTGCACCAGACAAGAATTGAACCTGTGACGACGTGGGCAATCTCCCCTGTGCAGAGGTGGAACACGCAACAACCCAATACAACATATATGTAAAGCAGAATATTTCTTAAGCCTGGTAATATTAAAATCAACCAAATAGTATCAAATCTTAATCACCTTGTCAAATCATGTCATTTTAATATGCTTATATCTCTGCAATTTTGAATTAATTCTGCCAAATGGTTGAAATTAATGCACACAAGACAATCTAGTCAGAATACGCCTTGTTAAGTTGATAATAAATATCCAAATATTTCTAATATCTAATCATTTTGGGGAATTCATATCATGGAAATATCTCTGCAAGTTTGAAACCCTTCTGCTAAACATTTCTTAATATGTGGTTCACAATACAATCTGGACAATAGAATCCTAGGTTTTTTAGAATGGTGATCTTAAAATCATCCAAATATATCACAATCTAATCAGTTTGGGAAATCATATCATTGAAATATCCCGAATAACATGTCAAAAGGTTCTGACGATATTCTGTTCACAAAACAATCCTAAAAACCAAAAAAAACAAGGGGAGGCCCTACAAAAGCCTCTCTGCCATTAACAAATGGATGCCAGTGACCCTAACAATGATGTCACAGCCACAAGCACTTTTCACTTACTTTAAAGATCCACACCAAAAATTTTGAAAGATTTCATTAAGTTTCTCAGGATATGTAGAAACATCTAAGTCACATAATGACCACATGATTTCTATCAGGTTGTTAGATTGGTTGACTGAGTAAAAGCTTAAAGGCACATCAGCACACTACAGCCAAACAGTGCCATAAAATTTAAAACTCGATCTCCATAAAAATACTACATAACTGGAAATAAATGTGACACTCTAATTAATGTGAATTTTTGCAATTGAAGAAGTTCAAATTAATTGTCAGCCCTCCATCTCTGATCCCAGATTTGCAATATTTGGATTCGCATTCTTAAAATGGCAATTTCGCAATATTTGCATGTCACAAGTATTACCAGTAATACAGTAATATACAAATATATATAATAAAAACTTTTCACTTAAATAATTAGATAAAATACATTGCCCTTACTAAAAAAAAGCCAGGAATTCCTGGCTAAAATCTAGCTAGAATAGCTAGGAAAAGCCCTGAAAAGCTTAGATTAGCTGGAACTATGGAACTAGGTCACACGGTATTCGGACGGGAAAAAGCTAGGATGGGTCTTTTTTCCCTATCTGAGGAATGTCATGGTGGGTTGGGGGGGGGGGGGGGGGGGGGTTGGCGGAGGAGCTGACATAGAAAAAAATATCTTCAGGAAAAGCCCCAAGTCCTCGAAGGATGGAGGGAGGCGAGTTTGTGAATGTTGTTGTGCTGGTATCCAATGTACAGGCTTTCCTGGACAGAAAGATCAACATACAGGCACAGGCCACAATCTGATCCTGTCATATAGGTCATCATCTAACGAAATATGATTTCATACTTTTTATCCCCGTCTGCTGTTATTTCTCCACCTCAATTTCTCCTAGTCTCAAATTCCTGATGTCTGCTACCATCACAGTGAAATTGCTGTCGGAATTGTTCAGGAATGCCCTTTACTCTATTCAACTTGGTCCCCTGAAAGCAGTCTCAGAAATTTCCTCAATGCAAGAGGTGCTTCCAATTGTGTTCAAAGATTTTTCTTGCATCCTTCTATTCAATTTTATAGGGTCTTTTTCCCTATCTGAGGAAGGTCATGACGGGTCAGGAGGGAGCTGACATAATATTGACCTTCCTGAATAGCTCAAGTCCTTAAAGGATGGAGGGAGGGCGAGTTCTTGGATTTTGTTGTGCTGGTACCCAATGTACAGACTTTCCTGGACAGAAAGACGAACATACAGGCACACAGTCCACAATCTGATCCTGTTATATAGGTCATCATCTGCCAAAATACTTCGGAGGGCCATCCTTGTGTGGCTGCTGCCTTTGATTTTTTTTGATTGTATATCCCAGTCTGCTGTTATTTCTCTACCTCAATTTCTCCTGGTATCAAATGTTTGCTACCATCACAGTGCAATTTATATCGATTTGTTCAGGAATATGCTCTTTATTCTCTTCAACATGGTCCTCTGATAGCAGTCTAAAGAGAGCATCTAATGATTATGGTATCAGATCGCCAAGGGGCATTCTGACATGTTCACCTGCATCAAAGTTTGTTGTCATGATTTTATCTTGTTAAACCTGCTACATTAAAATCCTGGACATGATTTTCTATTGAAGTTTCCTCAATGCAATTTCTTGAGAATCAGGGTTGTCTTTGTCGGTTGAGAAAATTTCCGCCTTATCAGAATAAGAGAAATTTAACAATGCAGTTCCATCGAAAATCATTGAAAAACATTAACTCAAGTGCTAATTGTGATGTATATATATATAAAAAGGAACCAAAGTAGTGAAGTTACCTGTTCAAAAAAAACTCAAATTGTCTGTCTTTTTAAATTTGTCTTACATTTTCTTCCTGTTCATAATCTGGCCAGTCATACATAAGAAGCCATTTTTTTTTTCACAAATTTTTTAATAGCTTCTGTAGCTTGGCCAGGCTTGGCACCTGCATAAGGGCCCAATCCAACTGGTATTTCAAATATTAAGTGATCATTCATTCAATTTCAATATAAGAATAGACTATTGAGTGAGTTTGCAGCACTTAGATATTTTGGAAACAAATATTTCTGGAAGACCTGAATAGCTTGTTCAACAACAATGGACTTGTCCCAATCATTTCATGTTGTGTAGTATGACTCATCCTTGTACGACACAGACGTTTCATCCTTTTCTCTTGGTGCAGGGTGTTGAAGCGCCTTTTGAGAATTTTAAGTGTTTGCTCAACTAGCACCGGGAACAACAAAGAGAATAATTGAATGCCTGCTGCGGTCCTTTCGGGATTCGAATACAGGGTCATCAAAAATCTTGTTAGACAATATCCTGAATTTGCAATGAGTAAGCTGTCGTGTCGAATTGCCTACCTTAGGCAAACTCTCTGAAGATGGTCGAATCATGACAGTTGCCGGGATACCTCACATTGAAAATGCTTATCATGTATGTGTGGTCAAATACAACCTGTATCTAGACTACCTCAATGCATATGACAATGCATACAACCTTTTCATCTGAAAAGGGTTCAAGTTGCATGGCTGGACAAGATAGGGCTTATCCAGTTTAGCACACCGAAATGATGCCCCATGGGGTGGGAACATCAATTACTAATAGAACGAGGCTGATAGACCGGGGCACAGGGCGGGGATAATGAATACCCACCAATCTTCCGTTAAAATATCCTATTTACTTGTTTTTGATTTTTTCTTCCCTTAGAAAGTTTGGTTATCAGTCACTCTTTGTGGTGTGAGCTCTTTTGAACATATTTTATTTGAGTGTGTTAATTTTTGGAAATCAGAAATAGACATTTTAATGTAAATAGTTTTAAGAAACTCTTTGAGAAATTCCTCCGGACAGCATTTTATCTTATTTACATGAGATTGGTCTGTTTTACCATTTGTAAAACATTTTAAGCATTTAGTTTCTTTTAAGACAAACATGTACATCCAACTTATACTTTGAAACTGTTCACTCTTGTGTGAGCATTCTTATCTATTTATAACTTTGTTGTTGTTTTCCTACAATAAAGAAGGACCATTATTTTACACATTTTATGGCACTGGATGGCCTATGTGTGCCAATGTGCCTTTAAGCATCCATTCATTCATTCATTCATTCTCTCTTGAAATAGAACATTGTATCTTTTGTTTTCATTGTTTGGCTCCAGATATCCAACCTCCTGCTGTGAGCGTTCTTTTTATGTCTGATGTATTTCCACATCAGGAAATGCAAACAGTCAAATGGATTAACAAAAATGTTATTTAAAAATATTAGCCCCATGTTAGGCACCCCTAGGTTTAAAACTTCTGGTCCATCTTTTCAGCATTGATGAACTGTTCTTCTCCAAAATCCACCTCATCCACCAGTTGACTTAGATATTACTGGACAGAAGCTTTCTCTTTTGTCTCAGACTCCAGCTTGCACTGGAGGTTCTTTTTCTGGCTTTCCAAAAGGGAGACTCTTGTTAGTAGGGCATTGTCTTTAGCAACAACATCATTGAGTTGTTCAATACTGTAGAACACGAAATTTCCGCGTGTGTTTATATATAGCGTACTTAGCGTCGGGTGCCGCTTCGCTATATATAAAAACGCTGTAGTTTGTCTTTTTTTTAGCCACTGGTGGCGCTGACGTCAATTCTTCTTGTGCAGCCGCTATTTTCGTTTTAGTGATGGCCGCTAGATAGCGCCACTAGTAAATCTAATAGAAGATACGTAGCCCTGCTGAAACCCTTTTTCAAAATCGGTTTCTGGGCTTGTGGACTAGCTCATGATTCCATTAATAAACATTCCATTTTGAAATCAAAAAACAACAACAAATGGCACCTTTAGCATGCCTTTAGCACAGGCATTTCAGGAGACGCCATTTATGTTTTCGTGGTGACCGCTAGATGGCGCCACTAGTACAAACATGATGCATACGTAGCCCTTCTTGAACCATTCTTTTTTTGTGTTTTTCTGGTCTTAGGAAGCAAAAGACATAATAAAAAATCTAGCTTTGAATGATGTTAAAAGTAACAGTACAGTATCTTTGGATGGGTGTTTTAAAAAACTCTGCATTCCTGCCCCTTTTTCCTGGAATAGCCCTTGCTAGAAACTTTTCATTATTTTGTTGATAGATTTTTTTTTCCATTCTGGTGGGCATAGTCCGTTGCTCAGCTGAGTAATGATTGTTGCCAGCTGACCAATTCATATCTCTCCTTGGTAGGCTTAGCTCCTTTAAGCCAGGCAAGCATTTTGATAAAAATGTTTAAAATCTAGCATTAAATGATGTTAAAAGTTACAGTACTAGTATTTAAAAGTCACAGTCCAGGTTGACAAAAGCCAGAATACTGAGTGAGTGTTGCACATAGCAACCAGAAGGATAGGTGCCCAGCTATTGTTCTGGCGGCCCTGTTTACACACAAACAAATGCTAAATTTAGAAAGTCCATCTGGTTGCTTCACTCTGGCAGCATTAGATCAAGAGCTCAGTAGTGTGGCTTCTGTCAACCTGGACTCCGCCAAATGATGTAATTACGGGCGCCCTCTTTTGAGAGAATGCTCAATCAAACATTCTCTGCTTAAATTAGTTCGTATTTGCGACAGATGGCGCTGTCAGCGGCGGCTGCTACGGCACAGAGACGCTAATATAAAGATACGCTAAGACGCAAAACTCCCAAATTCGCTATACTTGGGACACGCGTGAATTTCGTGTTCTACAGTATGTAAGAATATTAACCACTTTCTTAAGGTCAAGATTTGCCTTCTCCCTTATCTCCCTTCTGACTCTAACAACAGTGGCAGGCCAATTTGGTTCCTGCGAAAAGATTGAAAGAGCTACCAACTGCAGTTTATGATATCATCGAGACAGGCCCTAACCTGGTAATGAGGAGGTGCAATCTTAGCTGGAAAAGCTATCCTATAAAGAAAAGCGGTATAAATAAGATTCAGATGTTACTTTTTTATCGGGTCATAACTCTGACATGGCTTTTGTTCGGCCAGTTGTGTGGGACTGAACTTTTTCAAAAAGTTCATTGACTTATCTCAGTATTGATTACAGTAAGCCTAGAAATAAATGTATTCACTAAATTGTGCCAACTTTCCTTTTGCTGACACTATCCCTATCCTGCCTCCCACCACCGAAATATGCATTTGAATGGTACATAAAGACATAGAAACAGAACAGATTTACATTATCTAAACCTACTACAGATTTTTAAATTTTACAACGCTTTTCTTCCTCCTCTTTTTTATCTCCAATACTTATTGTGGAGATGCATTTAAAAACAGCAGTGCGAATAGAAGAAATAAAGAGCTCCCTCCCTATGGATGTATTTGGATTGAAATTATCCCTGGACCACGTCTCAAAATCATCACAATGAAAGAAAAAATATTGATTTCAATGTTACACCCATGAGACAAAATAGAAGTGAAGTCATTGATATCAAATTTTATCGATTCGATTAATCGCTATTTTTTTTCGATTCGATTCGATACCCAGTAACGTGGTCGGATTAGGCACAATTATGTATCTAATAATCACTCACAAAAAAATGCTTGCCATATTCTCAACTCACTAAGTTCACTACAACACATCCATGTCCACACTGATCTAAATTTCATTACAAGTATGCTACAGGTATGTTCAGTAAGATAAGTCTTTATTTAATTCATTCATCAATTACTGACAACCATTACAATCTAAATTTTAATACATGTTCAATAAGTCAATGAAATCAGTAGAATCAATCAAATCATATGAATTCATTCATCAATCATCATCATAATAGCATATATTCAGAACTCACATACACATAGGCCTACCTACTTGTCAGTCTAGACAAGTAGACATACTTTCAAACACTACAAATCTACATAACATATCACCATATTCTGAGATCAGTACAATTATTCTATTCAGCTTTCATCAATCATCATATTTACAATGAATTACCTTTGTTAAAACACAAAATATGATGCAGAAAAGGAAGTGCGTGCTCGGCTGACAGTGGCACGAGCAGAGCGTGTGATCTCGCTAAAATTTTCAATGGGGCTGCCGGAGGTGAGCGAAGTTTATGTCTGCTGCTGACCTCTGCCGGTTGGAAAATCACTTAGCAACATATATCTCCTTCTGTGAGGAAAAGTACCACACAACAAGATGGGGAGCGCCATGTTTTCTGTTGAGCGATTGATCGCTCAAACGTATTGTGTCTGTACTTACAGCTGACAGCCGAAGTACAGGCTAAATGAAAAACCCCAAATGTAGCGGCGTTTGGGGGTAATTTTTGTCGATTCTACCGCATCGATACGTTTGCTTTATCGATGCGACTATCAACATGGCCTGACTTAGCGGTGCATCGACTTGGCGACTATCGATGACACCCCTACAAAATAGCATTAACCTCTTCTACTTCAGATCTAAAGAACTGAGCATTATAGTTTCTGTCGATAGTCCCCAAGATCATTATACGAATTACAGAGTGTACAGAATTGAGAATGCCCTGAGCTATGTCCATCAATTTAGAAGCTGTGTTAGGAGAAGGTACATTCTGGGCTATATCATTGGTGCCGTAATTAAGGATAACAAAAGAGGGTGAAGCATCCCTTATCATTGATTGGCAAAGTGAAATCCTGGCTCAAAATGCAAGATAAGAGACAACCGAAGAAAACCCCATGCTGTACAAATAAGTTAATTAAGACGGAGGGCAACAGCAGCTTAAGTGCGCGGAGGAGGCTGCGATACGAGCGTAAGCTGGAGCATCTGATTAATCCTAAGAGCACTAACTATATATGAATATGACCTGAATGCAATCTTGAATTCTACATCAGGCCGAATTCGCTGATCTTGGTACATTTGATTTTCAGCTTAACCTTTTGAATAAATGATATTACAAATACGGGACAAGGACCTTTCTACTCCTCTGTTTTGAAATCGTATTGTCATACCCCAGATATACGTAAATGTGGTGAAGAAGGGTCAAAGCATACATGCTGAATGTCAAAAATAAAAATTTCTTTAAATGTACTTGTTAAGTAGCGTGTTTTTACTGTCAATGGCATGCTTTATGCTATTCTTCTCCAGGTCTTTTATTTCCTTCCATTGGATTGTTGTGCTGTCTGCTTTTCTACAAAGAGGAATATACATTTCATGTGAGTGCTGCAGCAAACACCTCAATGACATGCATGAGAACATATGAAACATAAGATCATACAAGCACCTGAGGCCAGGCCGGTGGCGGCACTACCACCTGTCTGATTGCCAACTATAATCTGACAATTGTATGATCTTTGTAGGTTCAATCATCCAATGATCACGGTACAACAATCGAACAATAATATATTCACGATGTTTGTACAATTATTGTACGATGATTGTGAAATAGTTGTGTAAGCTAACCGTTTTAAGTTACAGGCTCACTTCACGTTCTTGAAGTTACAAATTGAATTTCCAGATAGACCCATAATGAAACGTTACCTGTGGGTCCCAAGGCCATGTTAAACACAAACTTAGAAGCAGGCTTGCCCTTGTAGAGCTTCTTACTCCTGACCATAACTTGGTTTTTACTGCCCCCGCGTCGGGCCGTTTCGGCCTTCCGACTACAGTTTTGAAAAGTTTGTTCCTGCGAGTGACGGCTCTCTGAAAGTAATACTAAGTAAATACATCTGGTAGTGATTGACTTATCATTGGACATATTCACAATCTCTTATGATCTATGGCAAGCCAAAGTGGTTTTTAATGACCATTTTTAAATATTAATAAATATTTATAAATATTTAGAAATCATTTTTAAATATTTGAAATTCATTTTTAAATATTTGAAATTCGTTTTTAAATATTTATAATTCAATTTCAAATATTCATAAATCAGTGGTTTATAAATATTTGAAATTGAATTATAAATATTTGAAAATGAATTTCAAATATTTAAAAATGAATTTCAAATATTTATAATTCATTTATAAATATTTGAAATTCAGTCCTATTTATAAATATTTATAAATGAATTTTAAATATTTAAAAATGATTTTCAAATATTTATAATTCATTTTCAAATATTTGAAATTATCTCATTTATAAATATTTAAAATTGAATTATAAATATTTAAAAATGAATTTCAAATATTAAAAAAATGATTTTCAAATATTTATAATTCATTTTCAAATATTTGAAATTATCTCATTTATAAATATTTAAAAATGAATTATAAATATTTATAAATAAGATCGAATTTCAAATATTTATAAATGAATTATAAATATTTGAAATTCATTTTTAAATATTTGAAATTCATTTTCAAATATTTATAATTCATTTTTAAATATTTAAAATTCATTTTTAAATATTTATAATTCATTTATAAATATTTAAAAATCACTGAATTTTAAATATTTGAAAATGAATTATAAATATTTGAAAATGAATTTTAAATATTTGAAAATGAATTTTAAATATTTGAAAATGATTTTCAAATATTTAAAAATAATCATCATTTTCAAATATTTATAATTCATTTTTAAATATTTATAATTCATTTTTAAATATTTGAAATTCATTTTCAAATATTTATAAATCATTTTTAAATATTTATAATTCAGCATGATTTATAAATATTTAAAATTCTAAACTATTAATATTTATAAATGAATTTTTAATATTTAAAATTAATTTTAAATATTTGAAAATATTTTCAAATATTTAAAAATGAATTATAAATATTTATAAATGCCTATTTAAAACCACTTTGGCTTGCCATAATGATCATCTTTATTGTACAACCATCATAGCATTATGTTGTGGTCTTGTCCAAATATTGTTGGTTCAATCGTCCTACGAATGATATGATACTTGTTATGTGTATAATTGGAGTATAAGTAAAAATACATCTTCAGCCAAGGGGTTGATGATCTATGCTAAGATATAGCGCTTCCTTAATCAAGACTTGAACTAGTTAAAATTTTCAGGGTAGACAGCAAGGTCACGTGACTGCACCAATACCCTTTCAATTCATCTGCTTCACACGCGTGTAGTGCCAGATTATTACATCCGCAATGCAAAATTTCACCTCATGACTTGAGTGTTTCTGAATAAAAATTAGGCGTCTAAAATAGTCAAAACATGAACTTACCTCCATAGAAGTGAGATTCCTATTCAGAATTATGTAAATTCTCCCCCTCTTGACTTTCTTATTCAGATCAATCACAGATAATGGTTCGACTTGAGACAGTGCATGTTTTGCACCTTTGGAGCACTTGTAGTACCCCAAACCGACAAGGGCACGTGGGTGCTGATTAAAATTTTGTATGACCTGCTGTTCCAACATTGATAGAGAACCATCTCTATCAATAGAAACTTTAACTGGTTTTCCTGTAATAAGAAAGGGTAACAGACTGAAAAAAAGGTTTAAGTGCAAAAAAAGTAAGATAATCCAAATTAATGCCATTAGACACTTAAGGATATGACCGAAAAACATAGTTAGTATAACACGAACAGGAGGAAATTATTTTAAGGTGATAATCTAGTACACCTAATTTATCACCACTAGGTGGTGTCCTTGGCAGGCCCCTAAGAATGGATATCAAAACAAAAGATTACACATGAGTAGTGATTACTAGCCACAAATCTCGACCTAGCAACTTTCCTTTTTGGTAGGATCAAGAGAACAAAAGGCAGTGCCCTTTGGGTCTCCTTTGTTAAATTGGTCCCAAACAACATGGCTCTCTGCTTTAACCATGCAGATTCCTTCAAGCTAGACCATTTTGACCAAAATTTTTATCTCATTTTTAGGCTGAAGACGAATAACGATATAGTCTTTGAAGCCAGTATTTAAGAATATTGTAGGAGACCTGATTGATGATTGATTTGGATAGTGGACGTTTTTGGTAGTTTTTTCTGTAGCTCTTGAAAATATTCTCAAAATATTCGGTGAAACTCTCCTCCTCCTCCACCAGATAACGCTGGAACTCCTCCGCGCCTGTGGGTGCATCTGGCAAGTCCGGACGCCCAGCAGCTGCCATCATGGGAGCCTCCGTCACTGTGAGAGTCTTGACCTCCAACTGCTCCTCAGCGACATCCTCCACGGTCTGCTCATACGCCTGCACCAGCTCCTCACACGCCTCCACCTCTTGCACCTCCTCCCTGACTATCTCTGCTACATCCTCCTCCGGCTGCTCACACGCCTCTACCTCTCGCACCTCCTCCCTGGCTATCTCTGCTACATCCTCCTCCGGCTGCTCACACGCCTCTACCTCTCGCACCTCCTCCCTGGCTATCTCTGCTACATCCTCCTCCAGCTGCTCACACGCCTCTACCTCTCGCACCTCCTCCCTGGCTATCTCTGCTACATCCTCCACCCGCTCCTCCCTGGCCATCTCCGCATCATCCTCCCCCGGCTCTGCAACCATCCCCACCTCGGCCACATCCGCCTCGGAGGGCTCCGAAGGTCGCAAGATCTCGGCCAGACTGCTATACGTAGGCAACTGTGCCAGATCCACATCTTCTGAGTAGAGACGCCTCCGCACCGAGGTTGCTGGTGCTTCCCCCTGGCCTCCGTGCCGTCTTTTCACATGTGCCCGCATGTCGTCTTGGTGGCGGTATCGTGCGCTGCAGATGGTGCACTTCAGCCTGAAGGCACCATGTCGTCTTGCCTCATGGCGCTCTTGTCCTGACTTCCGCGGGAACTCCGCCTTGCAGATTCTACAGGGATACATGTCTGCAGAACAAAAGATTTATAAGCACCTCCTCTCCATTCAGCCATATGAACGTAAATAACTTGAATCAACTGATCGCCGGAAGGACTTGCTTAAACAGGACTGTCAACAAGACAGGATTAATAAGGTTTCTGGCAGGACTTGTCTGGACAGGACTGTCAACAGGACAGGACTAACAGGATTGGCTGGTACACCCACTGAGACAGGACTGTCATAAGAACCGGATTAATAAGGTTTCTGGCAGGACTGTCAACAGGACAGGACTAACAGGATTGGCTGGTACACCCACTGAGACAGGACTGTCATAAGAACAGGATTAATAAGGTTTCTGGCAGGACTTGTCTGGACAGGACTGTCAACAGGATTGGCTGGTACACCCACTGAGACAGGACTGTCATAAGAACAGGATTACTAAGGGTTCTGGCAGGACTGGCATGGGCAGGACTTAACATTGATATTGAGACAACCATCCCGGTGACTTTGTCTGGTCTGACTCTAGGTGCTTGGAAGCCCAATGCTCCATCTCGCCCCCGCCCTGGGTGGCTCTCCCTTTCCCGTGCATTTGTAGCTGCAACTGAAGTGTTGCAACTAGACACTCCCTCTGTCTTTTTGTCTTGACATGGCTTTAATCTATCGTAATGGACGACCAACGGCTTCCTTTTTCCTTCCTGTATTCTGTATGTTGCCGCAGACAGGACATCCTTTACCTTGAACGGTCCCAACCATCTCCTTTTCAGTTTTGGACATTCACCTTTCTTCTTGCGCATGTTGAAATACCAGACCCTGTCTCCCACCTTGTAGGGTTCTCCAAAAATCTTTCTATCGTAATTTTGTTTCTGCGTCCTGGCATTTTCTCCCATTGTCGTCCGCGCTCGACTCCATGCCTCTCCTAGCCTGTCCCGCAACCTCTGCGCAAAGTCTGTGTCTCATTACAATATAACAGATATGAAACCGCACTACAGCAAGGTCATGTCACAGGTGTCTTGAATTCTGACAGGACCTGAAAAACAGCATTAACTATGTAAACCACGTGCTGTTAGTAATTTTGAGGCTTAAGGGAACATTCAAAATTGATTTTAAAATACTCATTGTGCAGATCCCCTGTTGAGGTAGGACCTTGCACCCTACCAAAGACATGAATGATCAGAGGGTAGACTCTCAATTTCAAGTAAAGGGTGTATTGACATTTTGCCAAAAAAACAGAACACATTGAGATGTTCTTTAAGGGTGCCATATAACCAAAAACTAGGCACTTATTGATAAGCTTACCATTATTCTGCAACTATGAGATGAAACCTTTTCAATAATGTAAGTACCGTTGTCTTATGAGAGATTGGGCCATCTCAGGCTGTGATGGCGGTGGCGGAGGGTTCACCTCCTTCAAAGCTGCCATCAAGGCTACAATGTCCAGGACCGGAGCCTGGACCAGGGCCGTTTGTGGCACCGGAGCTGCATAGGTGTTCGGAGGAGCTCGAAGCTCCTCGTCCGCGACTTTGTGCTGGGAGCTCTTCAGCCAGTTGGAACAGGCGTTTTATATTCTCTTCCTGACCACACGGGATCTCATCCCTGTCGGAATCCTCCCGGAAGAGGTCCACAAAGGGGTAGAGGATCCCTCACTGATGTGTCAGGATGCATCAAGGCTGCATCATAATACTTGATTGGTGTTATTCTGGCCAGTGGTGCGGTGCCCACAGAGGCATTCCTCTGTGTGCTACTCAGAACTAGTAGTGGGACCTTTTACGGTCCACTCAGTGGTATCACTCGTAGCATCCCCCCCCCCCCCCCCCCACCTTTTCCTACTAGGAGCAGCTCTCCTAGGCCTCTTCTTCATAGGGGATTCATCCCCAATAGAAGCTGGTGGCGTGCATTTGCGTCGGGATCGCCTTGGCGGTTCTGGCACACTTGACTAGACCCTCTTATCTACACTATCTGCAGGTGCGGTATTGGTAGGTATGGTCGCGGTGCCCGCAGACGTATCTGCTATTGCGGTGCCTGCAGGGTTGACCGTGATTGCGGTGCCCACAGATGCGGTAGGATGAGTCTTCGTCCGTCCACGGTCAGAAGATATTCAGCCCTTGATTCTACTCAGAAGTGGTCAATGGATGACAGGCTCAGTGGTTAATGGGCTGTGTTGTTGGATTAAAGATGTATTTCTCTGGATTTCGGACCAGAAACCACCTCCAGCCTTGCTGAGATGGAAAGGTTAGAAATTAAGGATCAATTAGATGTATGATTTATATCTGGTTTCTCAGAAACGAAGGCAGTCCAAACAGGTTTCCACTGTTCTATCCAGCTGATGATCTGCTCCCTGCTTCTTACCTGTATGTAAACATATAGGATAGGGGGTAGGAAAATTACCCCGACCATACTACGCTGTTTTATGAGACTCTATACGACCCTACAGATAACAACACTTAAGGAAAATGTGTAATAAGTATTTATCATAAAAAAGAAATTACTTCTAGTTTCTTGACTCAAAGAAGTTTGCCTTCAGAATTTAATCCATCCGAGCTTGTGGTGCCCAAAGGCGGCCAACTATTTTGGTGATATTTCTCAAACAAAAGATTTTATCTGAATGTATTTGAAGAACAACCTCATCTAGAGACTAACAAATAAGTCCTTCAACTATTTTTCAAACGTATGCTCATTTCATATGTTTTTTTCAAACGTTTTTTAAATTATGTAGTTCTAGCCCTCCAAGCTTAGATGGGAACTCATTACATAATTTTAAAAGGTTTGCAATGTCACTAAAGGCTACTTGGATAAAAATAATAAAAAGGTTGGCAATTATAGTAACTGGTCAGATTGTGCAAAACACTACAAAAGAAAAAAAAGGCATCTTATATGGAGATATATTTTTGGAGAATCATAAGCAAAATAAATTTTGGAAAAAAGTTATTGAATCCATGTATAATATGAGATCAAAGACCAAACCTATGTTTGATTTTGAATATCTAAGCTGGCCTATTTGGCATGGTATCATGCTACAGCTGCCAAAGATGACATGCTTGGAGATAAAAAATGTAATTATGATAGCAGATTTATTGGATTCACTATGGAACCTTTTATGCAAACAAGAAATTGAGGAAAATAAAATCTTTAAATTTTGTAGAATACATGGCAGTATAAAAGAGAGGTACTTTATAAAATAAAATGCGGAAAAACTAATGCTGAATATGGGACCACACCGATCAGAAATACAACAAAAAAGATGTGAACATATATATAGAAAAGACAGACAACACAATATTTAACTTCTGCAAGAAATGTCTGGGAAATGGGAAAGAATGTTAGGAATAAAAATAGAATATGAAGATATAAAGAACTCTATTAGTTTGACCAAGAAAGTATCTAGAAATATGTATTCATATGACATACAGTTCAAACTATAGCTTTCATGGATAACCACCAATACAAAGTTATATAAAATGAAAATATCAGAAAATTACTTATGTGAGTTCTGTCATGAACCAGAAACTAAAGATCTCTTTTGTCAGGTGTGAACGTGCATTCATGTTTGGAGTGAACTGACAACATGGTTGCATAATTTGGGATATCAGAATTTCAGACTGGTACACAAAATGATTACATTGGGAGATACAGACAGTGGCAAATTGTTTAATTAATGTATACTGGTAGGAAAAAAATAATAGACTTTTGGAAATAGAATGGGAGCCAGAAGAAATATTTGCATTAAAAAAAATGAAAATTTTGAAATTCTTGAAAAGAGGGAAAAGCATATAACACATCAATAGAAATACAAAGAAATATATTTATAGTCAAAATTAGTAGGCACTGTACAAAATACAAATGTGTCATCCCAGTGGGGGTAACCTGATGGACTGTCTCCCTGAGGGAGGATGGTTTTCCCGAAAACAACAATTGATTTGTACAGATATTAAACCCTTCAATTGATACTCTCAATGTTTTCAATATATGATGATTGGATTTATCATCATGTATTTGGTAACCTATAAGCGTATCTAATGTCCTAAGTGATATTTTGGTACCATAAAGAAGTTCAATTGATATGTACAGGTATTAAACCCTTCATTAAATAATCTCAACAATGTCAATATTTAAAGATTCATCTACACTGGCAAATTTGCTGGGGTCTGCCATTATTAGTTTCTCCTGAGTGAAGTCCAAAAAAAGATCACCTGTTTCGATGATGGGCGGTGAAATCAGGTAAGTAGCTAAATGTTTCACTCGTGTAGTCAAGCATTGCTGCCTTATTGAATTCAGGTCGGCAGCTTGGTTATCGATTGATTGCTGATGCAGTGGAAAAGATCGTCTGCTGTTATGGACATGGTCAAGGTCACAGATGACTGATGACTCACACATTCCCTTTTAGGGTTCACCAGTGAGGGAGGTGGGACATGATGAAATGCCAAACCTCAGTAAGCCAATCACGGCTTACGATCTTTATGTGAGGTATAATGATATTGTATATATGTGTGAAGACCCCTTAAGTGCATGCAGCAGGCATAAATAACCATCACTTGGGGGCGAGGCTGCAGGCGATAGTGTAGTGTGCTAGAAAAAGGCTAGCAAAGCAGGTATCACAATTAATACATGTATTTAAGCTTCCAACAAAGGTTACATTTAAGTTCGTCCTCAGAAACATGCTGGGATAAAAATCTGTTAGCTTGGTAAAATGTTAGTGAGCCAAAAGAGCCTAAAGCATGGTTGGAAGATGTTTTTGAGTTTTGATGTTTTTTTAATATTTTCAGGTTTTTTCTGTACATGTCACAAGTAGTTACAAGGGTCAATGACTTAGTTTAGATTCTTGAATATAGGTGGCATCACATGGGTAAAGTTTTGCCCACCAGAGGGCAGGTGTTTTTCTAGGTCAAGATGGTGACAGCTCTTTGTTGACAGATTGTCTAAGGTGAAAGTCTAGGATTGGCTTAAGTTGTGAGTATTCATTTGTTACTTGTATTTGTAAGCATAGGTGAAAAATTTATCACAGACAATTGCAATAGATTGATGGTTTATAGTTTTGGTTATCTGGAGCTTTGTTGATCTTTTCACATGTAATTGTCATTGGTATTGTTCTGTCAATTAGATGTCATGATGTCAATTTAGAAGATACTTGTTTCGACTAACTATTTTCAGTCATTTTATGTATTCTATGTATCATGTTATGCATTAAGTGTACTATGAGTAATTATTTTAATGACATTAATTAAGATTTTGTGTAAGCTAATGTTTATAGTGTATTGTACTAGATACTAGTTAGTCATTTTAGGTTGTTCCTCTTTCTAGAAACCTTGTTGAACCGTCACCGTGTCCGTAATTGCGTCATCTCGTCAAGACATCTTGTAATTTGTCATTAGTAAAACAAAAAAGCGTTCAAGATTCAAGGCACTGTTATCTAGTCATTTCACCCACCACACGGAATCGGAAGGAACGAGGCACTGGACATTGAAAGAGGAAGGAGTGATGGAATTGGTGCTGGAATCTTGCAGATGAAAGCTGAAGGAATGTTACACCAGCATTTGGATGAAAAAAGAAATGACAGAACTGGTGCCTGAAAGCTGAAGGAATGTGACACCAGAATTTGGATGAAGAAAGAAATGATGACAGAACTGGTGAGACATGGAAGTACCAGATCCCCACTGTTACCACGTGGGAAAATGCAGAAATATGGCTACGGAAAAGGAGCCAGAATCCATAAAAATGGAAGGAAGGAATTGGGTTTTACTTTGCTTTCAACATCTTAGGCCATATCGCAACACACATTTATATAGCGACCAGGCCAACCTGCTTGTGGATCCAGGGCCGATTCGAACCTGTGAACTCACTCTTGGAAGCCACGGCAGATCCCTTGCAGAAAAATGGAATCCTGATGAAGTGATGTAATTTGGAAAAGAGATATTGGTTGCAAGAATTTGGAATTGGAACCGAAGAAACAGGGCACTGGAATTGGAAAATTTGGAGACCGAATCAGATGAAAGAGATGCCAGAGTTTGTAAGAGGTATCTTAAGTGGCAGAATTAGAGATGGGATCTGACGATCGAGCCAAGGCTCCAGAATTTGGAAGAGGAATATTGGTTGCCGGAATTGGTGCCAGAATTTAGAGATGGAATCAGTTGAAACAAGGCATTGGAATTTGGAAGGGAAATATTGGTTGATGGAATTGTTGCCAGAATTCAAAAATGGAATCAGATGAAAAAAGGCATCGATTTGGAAGAGAAATAGTGGTTGATGGAAACATCACTGGTGCAGGGGACCACTGGATTCCACCAGGGCTTACCCAAAATTCCATTAACATAAGCAAAGAGGTATATGTAGATGGACAGCTCACCAAGAGCACTCGATCCACTCATATATATATATATATAAACTAGAGCCGTAAGAATATGAAAAGGAGTGAGAAATGCACTCAAACCTCCAATGTGCTCCAGCAGCCATCAAAACCCCTTACTGATGGCAAGTGGCCCCCTTTCCATATAATATCACCCAATACACAAAAAGCAACCTTTTTACACAGCAATTCGGTACGCCATTTTGGAATGACGAGCAGATGATAGCGGTGACAAATTTTGGACAATTACAGAGATTATAGATGGGTTTGCTGTTTGTCCTGTATATTGTCCGTTTTTGTGAATAGTTTGTGATTTGTGAGGTACGTGTCAGTTGTAGGAGTGGGAAGAGGATATTTGGGGCGTTTAAAATGGTTTTGGGTGCGAAGAGGAATAGCGTGGGTAGCGTTTTTTGGCGGGAAACGAAATTTGGTAGGGAGTTTTGGGAAAAGTTGATTGTTTGTTGGAATTTTGAGTGTTTGTGAGAGAGAAATGAGTAGGAGAAATAGTGGAGATGTTGGATATGGGGAGAAGAGTTTTTGATAAAATGTGGTAGATGTAAACAATGGATTAGTGGGGATAATTGGGGCCTTGACAGGGAAAAATGAAAAAGATAAATTTTACGTGTAGGGTTTGTGTCAAAGGAGAGAGGTGGGAGTGAGAAGCTAGGGAGGGGGGAAAAAAGGCAATGGATGGGGGGAGAAAGAAGGGGAGAGAGAACGAGATTTGAGAATGGAGAGATGAAGAGAAAATAGGAAAGTTGGAAAAAAGAGTACAAAGGTTGGAAGAGAGTAGAAAAGGGGGCAAAAGGGTGAAAAGAGTGAGCAGACAGAGCTGAAGAATTTCCAGGGAGAGCAGAAGTAGAGAAGGGGGAGAATTATAAGGAGCAAAGGGGAGGGATGAGAGAAAGCAAGAGAGAAGCAACGGAGGAGGATGAAGAAGGGGAAAAAGAGGGGAAAGAGGCAGAAGATGGAGATAAAAGTGACGGAAGCAGGGAGGGAAAGAGAGGAGAGGATGATAAGAGGGAATAGGGGAGCGAAAGCAGGGGGGGGGAGAGGGAGAAACTGGAAGGAACGAGGGTAGGGGAAGGAAATGATGAAGAAGAGAGAAGTGGGGAGGTGATAGGGGTGTGCTTGTGTACATATTTTTTTTCACCTCTATCTAACACAGTTGATGTTGGTTCAGACTGAACGGCTAAGGGGAAGAGAGTCACTGGTGTAAGTGAGGGGCGCTGGAACAGGTAGGCTCGGAGGATACAGGAGGGGAGACGAGGTAGTGGTACACTGCTGTTTTAATTGTTTGTTTATTGAAATAATGAATTAACACAGTTTGTATGTGGGGTTTGATGTGTGTTGAGGGGTTCCTTTCTCTGGGGATTGAATATATGTGTAGGACAGGAAAACAAGGGACAGACCAGAGACTCGATAGGTTATATGTACAGGACAGGGGACTGAGGGTACGTACCTGATGCAGGATGCATGACAAAAGTACAGGGGAGAGGGAACAGAGAGTGAGACAAGGCCCGCGGGCGACGAGTGGCCTGGGTGGTAGGGGTGATCCCTGTAGGTCCTCCCTTGGGAGTTGAGCCCGTGGGAAAAATGCGGTTGCAGATCCTAAACAAACAAAACAAACAAATATATAGCTGTAGTGTGTGCTCCTAGGGTTCGAACTACATTTTGACCTGAGCGCTCCTCAAACTCAGAATGAGGTTGAGTCAAATTTCGATGTGCCTTTTAGCACCCATTCATTCGTTTATTTACATAGATGCGGAGGTAACATCTCCAGCATGCCTTATTTTAACTTGCAAATTGCTTTTTCATTTGCTCCTAGAACATAAAACATAAACAAATCTTTCATAAATGTAACCAGCATGCTTATTATGTCTTATTTTAAGGTAGCTTCTGTAGTTAGTTCCTTTCACTAGGTTTTTCCTTTTCCCTGCATCTAATTCACTAGTTAAACCATACAAAATATATATTTATATATATATATATATATATATATATATATATATATATATATATATATATATATATATATATATATATATATATATATATATATATATCGCCTGAAAGATTTTTGTGGAGGAGCACATTAAGCATCTCAAATCAAATACACCCTCCAAGCAGGGTGTAAAATTTTTTAGGTACGAAAATGAAAAAACGTTAATGTTTTTCAAACAGAGCTTCCGTACTCAATCATGGACATTGGATCATTAAAGATCATTGTTAAAGAGGGCTCGGGACCTTCGCACCTTTTAATAGGTTTTTTGTTTTGTTTTTTTATATGTAAAAGCTGAAAAGGTTTGATATACATTCCTTTGAACTAGAACTCTCAACAAGAACTACAAATGACAAAAAAGTACCTTTTGAAAAATCTGCCTACTTGAAGAGTAGGCAGATTAGGCTCCCAGCTGCGATGTTTATCTTAGATCATAATAGCCTGATCCCTATATAATCCTCCCAGGGAGGTATGCTCCCCTGACCGGCTCCAGAATATGTATTCTAATATGTATTAGAAGTTTCCTGTTACCCAGGAAGCTGGCATTGAGCAGTTATGAGTGATTGCATTGCAATTAGGGTATTGAATGAAAGGTGTGATTCTTGTGCATCAGCTGTCTGGATTGACATGGAGGAAGGCCTGAGACAAGGGTGCTCCCTTTCACCCATGCTTTTCGCTATTTATATAAAGGAACTGGCGGATGAATTAGTGGCGAGTGGTCTAGGTGTAAAGATGGGAAATACCAGCATCCCAGGACTATTCTTTGCGGATGCTATGGCCATCATAGGAGAGAACGATATACAGCTACAGGAGCTGTTAAATATCACTGGTAGATATGGAAGAAAGTGGAAAATGGAATTTAACCCAGACAAGAGTAAAGTAGTCAGAATAGGAGAGAAAAGTAGAGACGATGTGAATTGGAACTTATGGCAGGTAAAACTTAAAGAAGGTAAAGTGTATAAGGTTGAAATAGAAGAAGAGGAGGAATATAAATACCTGAGTATACTCTTCTCCAGTAAAGGAGTTTTTTTCAGAAGTCAGATGAATAAAATGATCATAAAGGCCATGAGAATGCAGGGCATCATAAAAAACATAACCATAGGAACCCACTGTAAGATGTTCATTACCCGTAAGTTATGGGAAGTGGTTGCCCTCCCTGCGATCATCTGCGGCACAGAAGTGTTTGAGCTAAATAGGCAATGCGCGACTAAGCTCAGTAAAGTTGAGAGAGAAGTAGGGAGGTGGGCCCTAGGAGGAAACCAGGCAGTAGCGATTGAAGCAATTTATGGTCACCTGGGATGGGTGACATTAAAGTGGCGCATCCAGGAAAGGAGGCTACGATACCTAGGAAGGATCAGACAATTGGAAGCTGAACGATGTGTGTACCAAGCCTAGCAAGAAAGCAAGGACAGGAATCTACCCTGGGCTGCAGAAATGAAGAGAGAATGCGAGGAGTTGAATTGTCACATCAATAACCAGCTTAATAGACAAGGATGGAATATAGAAGTGCAAAATGGCATACAGGAGGACAAGGCAGAATGGAGAGACGCCATGGATACTAAGCCTACTCCGTAGCAACCTACCGGAAAAAGAATGAGAAGAAATGACTTGGAAATAGAGAAGACGGCCGTATGATGTTTAAAATTAGAGCTGGGACCATGGGTTTGGCAAATAGGACAGGTAGGACGAGTGAGGAGAAAAAGTGTGCGAGATGCAATAGCGGAAGTAAGGAGAATGAAACCCATGTTTTACTGAAATGCATGTGGGGGGCTGAGAAAGCCGAAGACTGAAATAGGAGAGACACAATAGAAAAACTTGATAGGAATGAAGGATGTGAACAGCTGGCTAAAATAGTTGGTGCAGCTGGGAAGAAAATACTGGCAGCAAGACAATGACGCGATAATAGGAACAAGATGAAAACTAGTCAATAATATCATATATCAGAGCAACATGAGAAAGTGCGTAAATGTGAGTACAAGTAGAGGTGTGCGTGAAAATATATGTATATATCGATCTGTACATACACAGGTGTTAATTAATTGTTATTGTGTTCACTGTTGATTTTTCATGTTATTACCTAACAACATATCTGAATAGCTGTGAAGGGGTATTACTACTTACGCTATGTGTGAATGGAGTCACAGTACTGTGACCGAGTAAATGCTTCGGGGACGAGAAAAAAGGAAAGAATTGAGAGAAGGTAGCTCCCCTGTAGTGGGGTGTGCCCGCGAGCCAAAGCGATTGTCAATCCTTACCTACCTACCTTACTTTACAGATGTAGGTCAGACAGTTCAGGTGAAACCAATCAAAATGCTCCAGAAATAGTCTGGTTTGTTTATGGGCCAGGCAGGATGTTTAGGGTTCATCTTACAAAGATAAACAGGGTTTCCTGTATATGAGAGTTAGGGTTAGGAGAGCATTTAGATGTTGACCCCTGGACAGTGCAGAGTCTGAATGTATCCTTACAATTGGAAGTAGCTCCAGAAAGAGCCTGTTATAGAAAGCTTAGACTGCTGAGTGCTTCAAGTTCAGATGACGGCAGAACAATTGAAGTTGGAGACTCTGAGGAAAGAGACACTGATCATGACTCAAAAGGTGTGAAACATTTATGTGAAGAGAAGGGTAACAGGAAGACACATTCTGCAATCACGAGAATGTATTACAGCCTTCAAGAAGCTATGGCATGATAGTAGAATGTGACAAGAACCTTAATCAGCCCTAATTTGGAGATGCTCAAATGACAAATGGGGATTGTGATGGAAAGCGAACTGACTTTCCTAGTAATGACAAAAATGATTGAGTTTATGCTTTAAACAGACAGTTCTAGCAGGATGCCTGTGTTGAAATGGACATATAGTGCTCCTTAATAGTTCACTGCAGCTATGGATCTGCCTCCTCCAGTTAGCCCCAAAAGTTTCAAGAAGCATGAGGTATCTATTCCACATACCTCTTTATTAGAAAAAAAACTATTTAAACCCTACATGCTTGTGTCTTCCCAGATCACCTTCGCATATTTTGGTTTTATTTCAGTGATCAGAGCTATTATTTTAGAAAAATACTTGAAGCTAATGATGTATATATGGTTAGGGCTATAATCAAAAGAAATATTTGAAGACGAAATGTTGATCAGTACCAAGCCAACAACCCTCCTCTTAAATATTTGTAAATTTACCTTTATTCCCATGGTTATTCTCATAATTACTTTATTCTAATTATTATATTCAATTATTTACATGGTTAGAGCTATATTCAGAAAAATAGTTGAAGAAATTTTGATCAGTACGTAGCTAACTACTCTCCTTGAAATAGTTTGGAAATTGACCCTTATTCCCAAAGTTATTTTCATAATTACTCTTATTTTGATTATTCTATTCAATCATGTATATGGTTAGAGCTATATTCAAATAAATAGTCGAAAAAGAAATGTTGATTAGAACCTAGCCAACAACTCTCCTCGAATACTTACTCCAGCGAGCCGATTAGCAGTCTGATAGCTTGTTATCTTTCCTCATCAGCTGGGGGAGGAGAAGTCGCCAGGGGGTGCCAGCCTCTTTTCAGAAAGCTCAGAATCTTCTCTAAAAATCCCTTATTATTCCAGTTATTCAAGTACCAAATAAACTATTAAATATTCAAACCATTCTACCAATGCCAGCAAATCATATTCTTATTCCAAATTAACCCCTACAGTTTTATAATGGAGCATAAAGTCATTTTAGAATGTACAAAAGTATAGCGCACTTAGACTGGGCTTAAGAGAGCTTTCTGAAATCATCATACTTCTCATTTTTGAAACAACTTCATTCATTCAATATTGATCCAAGCGAGCTGCTCTAGTTATTTCTTAATCGGTCTTCAAAAATGAAGGAAAGTGAAATACTAGAAAAAAAATATTGATCATGACTTTAACTTGCTCTAAATTCCTTTCGGATCAAAAATTTCAAAAAATATTTTCTGCATGCCCAAAGATGTTTTCTATAAAACATATAAACATCAACTGTGTTGCACCTTTATTGAAGCCAGGAGGATGTTTTTAATAACATATGTATTAGAAATTCACATGTGTGTCTTTCGGCCCCATCCCTGAGAACTGTGATGATGTCACTTGTAAGAAAAGTTTAGAATATTTGACCTCTCCAGAATCTCTGCTTTCATAAAATATATAGTTTATTAGGGGTTTCTTGTACATGGAGCAACGTATTGGTCAATATTTACATGAAAGTCACACTTGAGGAACGAAGGTCCTGAGCCCCCTTAATATGGAGAAAAGATCAATACAGAGGGAAAGGTACCACAGTTATGTTACTTTAAGCTCTGTTCAAATTTGATGACTATTTCTTTAGGAACTTCTGTCAAAAATGAAAATCATTCTTTTTTTAAATTGTAGATTGCATAACTTTGGATCAGTCAAAATTAAGAAAACTGTGGTACACTTTCCAACAAAGTCAAAATTGAGAAAACTGATAGCCGTCCATCTAAAATACTAAGCTATTTATGTCCACATTTCAGGGAAATCCATGAACATCTGATACCCAAAATGATTTGATATTCTGGTGAACTTCAACATGGAGAAAGGAACCTGTCTGTGTTTCCATACGTTTCCAACCCTCTGTGAAATTTGGGGATGTTTGGTTTCTTACTGTGGCCGGTGATGGCCCAGACAATCCAAGTTGTCAATGGGGATAAAAGTGTAGGCTTTAAACTATGTAAAATCTCAAAATGAACCTTCAGTTACAGCTTTTGTGATGTGTTCTGCACTGTATATTACCATGCTGCTCAATCATGCACCCCTTTAAGCTGTAACTTTCTGCTTAGAAACATATTTTTTACGACTTGCTTAAGCTACCCTTTAGTTATTCCTGTGGCGGATGGAGATTTCCAGACACTCAAAGGTACATCAGGCTGTAATTTACCATGCTATCTTTTGCTAAAAAGGCTGTGAGTGAGTTTATTTTCTCTATCTGTCCTCCCCCACCTGCTTGGTCAACAAAACCAACCTAAATATGCATGGGTTGACCTATATATATTCATCTCCAGGTTGCCCAAAAAAACACCATCACTTGTTTCCATTTTTTCTAGAATTGTTCATTTAAATAAACACAAACTTCATAAAATATTTTCAATTCTTGGTTTATTCTAATGCATTACAATAAGTACCTGAATATCTAGTTAAAGGAACTTGTAGCACAAATTATTTTAGGGATCTGAAATATTCTAATGTAATATGATACACACATATAAGGCCTTATGAGTCATTCTATCAATGAAATGCTTCTTCAACAGAGGGTATCATCCAATTTGAAAAAAAAATCAAAATCAAGAGTTCCTCAGCTAAGATCATTTCCTTATAGACCATGGGCTACTGGGGTAAACCCTCCCCCCCCCCCCCTAGGGAATTTTCGGGACCTATATTTTTAGAAACCTAGGTGCCTGAGCTGCCAGAATCAGGTTGTCTAAGATCTGGCCAGTGGTGGGTGTGGCCGGTAGGCCCTGTCAAAGTCTGCTACCTCAGCCTCGGACTGTGAAAAATCACAAAATACTAAATCTATCACAGAATCAATTATAAGAACCCTAGCTACACCAAATTATGTATGACAATTCTAAATACCACTGGCAGAATTATTGTAAAGAGACATTTGGGTTTGGTGCGATAATTTTCGAGAAAATCAGTGTTTTTAATGGAAAAACGTCGCTTTTTTGCAGTTTTTTTTAAAAGTTTTCACAAACTTTAAGTTTTTAGTAGTCAAATGAGTACAAAACCACCCCATATTATATACCTAAATTACAAGCAACCTCTTATCTGCATAATAAAACAAAGATGAGCTCCATTGGTTGTTCGAGCGTGATTTTACAGGACTTTCTTTTCCCCTACCCCTATGTTGAAAAAATAACCGAAAAATAGCATAAAATACTAAAAAATATTTTTTTAAATCCAAGATGTTCCTTTAACACATGTTTGGTACTGGAAATAGTTTGAAAATGACAAAGACTGATTGGGCTGAAAAAAATGGATTGCCCAGTTGCCCGGGACAACCAAATTTTACCAAAATTTGCTATAAATCCAGTTTTAGGCTAGAAATCAGAGTTTGAATAACAATATGACTACTGAAAAAGTGTTTAAAGCTATTATGTGAGACTGTAGGTGTTCTATAGTTGAAAATAGTCATAGCTGGATACTTATCAATTGTTTTATTTCAGTTCAACCCTATTTAGAAGGTAATCTGGAAGGCCAAAGGTCTCAAAATGTAGTTATACTACAATAATTGAAGTAAGTCAATGCCGGTGTGTGGTTTTAACATGGTCAGAAGATCAGGATAGACTGCTGTTGGGCCTTAACCTACTGGGGCTTATCAACCTGGTAGCCCAGTTGCCTGGGACTATTGAATTTTACCAAAATCTGCTCTAAATCTAAATTATAGTGTTAGAAGTCAAATAATTTTGAGAAAGTGACCCTATGTGCAATATCAGACCTCTTTTGTGACATGATGCTGTTTTCCTGTTGTTTGCATTCTTCTTGTTTAATGATTTTTACCACTGGACATATGTGAGGGAGCCCCATCCATTATCAGAAGGAAAGCATAGGACAGTTTTGTGCCATAAATCGTAACTGTAACTCACAAAGACCAACACACCTTGTTGACAGGGAACATTCAAACCATAATACCTGATTATCAAACACACCCAAAAGTTCCTCCAATATGCCTGAATGGGCACAAACATGGACACCTGTATCCCCAGCTCCCCCTCCTATACTAGCTATTTGAGGTGAACAAACAGCCTTTAGGTTGGCATGAAGCATTCAAACTACATTGTCTGAATATCAAGCTTTATCAGAAGTTGACCTCAACACATATCCTATCCCTTCTCTGTTTTCCTCAACCCTGAGAGGTGTGATACCTACATATCTATTCCAATCTACTACCAACAGCCCTAAAAGCTGCGTACATGTACCTCAAGAGTCATTCAAACCATTATCCATGTCCCTGATCAGCTGGGTACCTTTATCTCATCTGAGCCATTGAGTGGAACCCTTAAAAGTAAGTGTCATTAGCTCATCCCTGCTATACCTGATAGTATGGTTTTCAGGTAACAAGCCTATTAAGCTTGAGGGTATAAGGTAGGATGGTATACAACTACAAAGCCTATTGTTGTATAGGGTAGTAGCAAGGATAAGATGTCCTAAATGAACTACTTTAGCTATGAGATATAGTTACCTAGCTATTAATGTTATGATGTGAGATATAATTACTTATCCTGTAAGGCGTGAGGGTAATAGCTGGTATGGGAATCAAGTATGTAATATATGAAGATTTAGGGTAATAGATTGATGAGGTAAATGTGCTCATCTGTTATCCTGGGTGGGGGGGGGGGATTATTGCTGGTAAGGGAAACAGGTATCTTACATTTTAGGGCTAGGACAATAGCCAGAATTGGGCATAGATACCCAGCCAACTAAGGTTAAGTAATAGTTCTATCTGGTATAAGGTGGGATGGAGGTATCCAAACTCTTGAGGCTGAGAGCAGTTAGCAGTTATAGCTGGTATGAGATACTCATATATAACCTTAGTAAAGGAATTGGGATAATAGCAGGGAGGGGATATAGATGTAAGACGTACAGGCTCCTGATTAACTTATTAGGATTTAGGGTAATTGCTGAGTAGAAATGGGTAAGGATACAGATACCCAATCCATGGTACCCAGTCTACCAAGGTCTTGGGCAGTAGTTAGGATGAGATACAGGATCAAACAGGATAGGTATCAGGTTAAGAGTTTAGGGTAGTAGGATAAGACAGTTAGCCAGCCTATAGAATAATAGGATGATATACTGCTATGGTGACTCACGCAAATAGCCCAGATGAGATGCAGGTACCTAGTCTACAGATATTTAGAGGCAATGGTTGGAATGGCATATAGTATTACCAAGCCTATAAAGGATCAGGGTAATGGATGGCATGGAATACTGGTATCATACATATTAGGAATATGGATGATATGTGGAATAAGAAACAGGTAGCCAAGCTATAGGAGCTCAGGATTATAGATTCATAGCTATGATGAGTGTTTACTAGCGCCGATGGTGGTGGCATGGAAGAGATACATGTACCCAGCCTGTACAGGGTAATAGCTAAGATGAGGTAGTGCTTCTCACCTGGCAGGAATCTGGTCAATTGCTGGTATGATACAGGTACCAAGCTGGATATGGATCAGGGTAATAATTTGGATAAGATATATGTACTCAGCTGATACGAGATGAGGGAAGTAGTTGGGATCGGATCTTTCTGCCAACTAACTACTAGCTGTTTGTTTACCACAAATAGCCAGTATGAGGGGGGGGGGAGGGCTGGATAGAGGTGTCCATCGTTGTGCCCATTCAGGCATATTGGAGGAAATATTGTGTGTGTTTGATAATCAGGTACTATGGTGTAAATTGTCCCTGTCAATAATGTGTCAATAACCCTAAATGTGTGTATATATATATATATATATATATATATATATATATATATATATATATATATATATATATATATATATATATATATATATATATATATATATATATATCATACTTGATTCTCTTACCAGCTATTACCCTCAAGCCTTACAGGGTAGGTAACTATATCTCATACCATAACACTAATAGCTAGGTAACTGTATCTCATTGCTAAATTAGCTCATTTAGGATATCTAATCCTCGCTACTACCCTATACAACAATAGGCTTTGTAGTTGTATACCATCCTACCTTATAGCCTCAAAATCAAGAGATTTGGTACCTGAAACCCATACCAGCAGGTATAGCAGGGATGAGGTAATGATAATTACTTTTTAGGATTCCGGTCAATGGCTAGGATGAGATAAAGGTACCAAGCTGATTAGGGATATGGATAATGGTTCGAATGATGTACCCAGCTTTTAAGGATTGGTGGTATTAGATATGATTATATACAGGTATCACACCTCTTAGTAGGGTTAACCCTGGAAAAGAGAGAAGGGATAAGATACAGGTATCCATCTTTATGCTTCTTAGGAGGGTTGCGTTGAGTTCAATTTTTGGTACAGATTGATATTCAGACAATGCAGTTTGAATGCTTCACGCCAACCTAAAGGCTGTTTGTTCACCTCAAATAGCTAGTATGGGGGGTAGGGGGGGGGGGGATACAGTTGTCCATTGTTGTCTATTCAGGCATATTAGAGGAACTATTGAGTGTGTTTGATAATCAGGTATTATCAATATGGTTTGAATGCTCCCTGTCAACAATTTATGTTGGTCTTTGTGAGTTACAGTTACGATATATGGCACAAAACTGTCCTATGGGGCACGAAACTGTCCTATGCTTTCCTTCTGATAATGGATGGGGCTCCCTCACATATGTCCAGTGGTCAAAATCATTAAACAAGAAGAATGCAAACAACAGGAAAACAGCATCATGTCACAATAATTTAGATTTAAAGCAGATTTTGGTAAAATTCAATAGTCCCAGGCAACTGGGCTACCAGGTTGATAAGCCCCAGTAGGTTAAGGCCCAACAGCAGTCTATCCTGATCTTCTGACCATGTTAAAACCACACACCGGCATTGACTTACTTCAATTATTGTAGTATAACTACATTTTGAGACCTTTGGCCTTCCAGATTACCTTCTAAATAGGGTTGAACTGAAATAAAACAATTGATAAGCATCCAGCTATGACTATTTACAACTATAGAACACCTACAGTCTCACATAATAGCTTTAAACGTATTTTCAGTAGTCATATTGTTATTCAAACTCTGATTTCTAGCCTAAAACTGGACTTTTAGCAGATTTTGGTAAAATTTGGTTGTCCCGGGCAACTGGGCAATCCATTTTTTTCAGCCCAATCAGTCTTTGTCATTTTCAAACTATTTCCAGTACCAAACATGTGTTAAAGGAACATCTTGGATTTAAAAAAATATTTTTTAGTATTTTATGCTATTTTTCGGTTATTTTTTCAACATAGGGGTAGGGGAAAAGAAAGTCCTGTAAAATCACGCTCGAACAACCAATGGAGCTCATCTTTGGTTTATTATGCAGATAAGAGGTTGCTTGTAATTTAGGTATATAATATGGGGTGGTTTTGTACTCATTTGACTACTAAAAACTTAAAGTTTGTGAAAACTTTCAAAAAAACTGCAAAAAAGCGACGTTTTTCCATCAAAAACACTGATTTTCTCTAAAATTGTCGCACCTAACCCAAATGTCTTTTTACAATAATTCTGCCAGTGGTATTTAGAATTGTCATACACAATTTGGTGTAGCTAGGGTTCTTATAATTGATTCTGTGATAGATTTAGTATTTTGTGATTTTTCACAGTCCGAGGCTGAGGTAGCAGACTTTGACAGGGCCTACCGGCCACACCCACCACTGGCCAGATCTTAGACAACCTGATTCTGGCAGCTCAGGCACCTAGGTTTCTAAAAATATAGGTCCCGAAAATTCCCTAGGGGGGGGAGGGTTTACCCCAGTAGCCCATGGTCTATTAGAACATGACAATTATTAACAGATAACAACTTATATAAGCAGTCAATGAGGTTAAATTGTTGCAAGTGTATTCATCTGTGTCATAAAAGCTGCAAGACAATCATCTCCTGGACTATTTAGGTATCTGCTTGGACATCTAACATGGCTTTTTCCTTGCCAGTCTTTCTCTTTTAATAACAAGGCCTGTCATTAATGTCTATGGCATAGGAATTCCAAGACGAATCGCATCTGCTACAAGAGTGTCAGCAGTGTCATCCTCATATCGTTTATACTTTGCCTGGATCCTTGCATTGTTTTGAATAGTGTCCTTTATAGCTTGCCTTTTCAACATAGCTTGATACCATTTATGATATCTCTCAAACTCTGGTGTGGCAGGAATATTGAATTTCCGATAATGCTCCAGGATTTGGTTTATACGAAGGCAATGTGGAAACATCATGATATCCACCATAGAGTACTTGCTTCCAAGAAAATACGGTCCGGAATCTTTCATGGCTGACATCAATTCCTTGATAGCTTCTGTGAAAGCAGATTTTGCCTGTTCACGTTCAGATTCTGTACGTTTCATCAGAATTGCATAGAAAGGTGGAACCAGTTTCTTGCAGATGTAGTCACACCAAATGCGGACAGTAGCCCTGTCAACGGGCGATTCGGGTAGTAAGGAACATCCCTCTGGGAAGGCTTCATCTAGATACTCAATACAAACTTGTGACTCATAGATGCTGTTGCCATTATGGACGAGACATGGAACAAGGCCTCTTGGGCTGACCGCCAGCCATTCTGCACTCTTATCATATGGGTCTTGCTCCATATATTTAAAGTCAATCTGAAAAGAAATTCAAAGATGAATTAGATGATATAAAACAGAGGTCTAGTCAAGGAATTTGGATTGAAGTCACTACTCCTGCCAGTTAAGTCATTGAGAAAACTAATATACTTGTTAAAAAACATACATAAAAACAAGGGCATAACCTGTTGGGCTTAGAAACATAGGGTCACCATGTCAAATTCCTAGATATAGAGGTTAAGTCTGCATTAGGCCTAAAAAATGTTCGTTCCCTATTACCCTAATTATGTATCCTTCTTGGATAGAGAAGCATCTGGGCAGCAGATATAGAAGCATCTATCATAGAGTTTTGCACAAGTGGAACTCCAACATTTGAAGAAATTCATTTGATAGGAATTTGGAATTTCGTTCTTTCATCACTTTTTATACCATATTGCAGCTAAGTCGTGACTAGCCAGTTGTGACTGGTGAAGGAAACCGGCATGCCAGGAGAAAACCACCGCCTAACTCCAAGTCACTGGCAATTTTCTCACATGCCCCAGGTGGGATTCAAATTTAAAATTTTGTTTTTCGTCACATTTATGCCAATTGTGGCTTATTCATGACTAGCCAGTTGTTAGTAGTGGAGGAAACTGTAGTACCCTTCGAAAACCACCGCATAACCCCAAGTCACTGGCAACTTTCTCGCATCCCCCAGGTGGGATTAGAACCAAGACAGTGGTATGAGACAGCAGTCAGTGGCAACACCTTACACCACACGGCCATCAGGACAGTCCCACATCATTTGATAATCCCAGCCAGGTGCATACATGTAGAACTAATATATGCATCATATACTGAGAGCTATCACAGATGGAGATGTGAGTCACCACAGGAAAGATACTTTATATGGAAAGATGTTCTTGCAGAAAAGTGTGTAACCATCAGGCCTCGGCAGATCCCCCACCTTGATCAATCAAACGTTGGTATCAACTAAGATGAATAAAAGAACGTATATGTAGTGAGAGACCAATTACTATGTGCTATAGTGAAGACCTAGCTATGCCAGGGGTCTTAAATATAGCCAAAGTGTTACGTCACCAGGAGACAAAGACAAATGAGGGGTCTCATATATTTTACATTACCTCGGATCAGAGAAATACATCCCCTTGATCCGCAACCCCATTGGCACTGCAAGCTGGCATCTGCGCCTCGGTTACGCGGTGTTGCCTGGGGAAGTATTGGTCACATGATTTTTTTGTAAGCATGCAGCAGAGAGACTGGCTGACCGACTGGCTGGCTGGGGGATGTCATCTAGGTTAGATAGGTTGCCAAGGAGATGGGGTACACAGGTTATCTATGACTCATAGTAGTGGGAGGCAGCGAAATTTGATGATGCAAGCCCAGTGCCCACTCCCTGTCTACTCCTCTCAGCTCGGATGAATGAAAAAAAACAAGTGGATATGAAACCAGCTAGTCAACCTGAACAGGCTGGCTGCGACAAATAGCCCAAAAGTCACATTCTGCACATATTGGCGTGCAAGTTTCTCATTGGTCTTGGTCTCCTAGTGACATCACACTGAGGCCAGATTCCAGATCCCTGGCATTGCCAGGCCTGTATTATAGCGCATATCAGTAATTGGTCATTCAATCGCTATACATCCATTCTTTTGTTCACCTAAGACATTACAGAGAAACTTGCACACCAACATGTGCAGAACACGACTTTTCGGCCAATTGCTGCAGCCAGCTTGTTCAGTTTGACCGGCTGGTTTCATATCCACTTGTTTTTTTTTCATCTATATAAGGTATCAATAATTTTCTGATGCAATGTTTTGATAAATGCACTTGAAATTTCAACTAAAACTTATTCGATGCTTCTCAAAAATTAAACAGTGATTGAAAGCTTAGTCTTGTCCCACGTTTTGAGGCACGCTGGTGAAACAATGGGACAGTTGGACAACCCCGCATTTCCATCTGTGTCAACTGACGAACCCGGGGGGGGGCACTTGGGTATTTAGGTGGGCGCATACGTTCGTTATCAAAATTAAAAAATACCCCTAAAGCACTGATTTCTGGCCAAAAAAGCACCCTTATTTTAATAAAACGCTGATTTTTTCCACTAAATAAAGACCCCTTCTTTTATCAAAACACTGACATTGGATGAACGGGAATAGTTTTTTAACTTAAGATTGTATAATCCTCTGCTTGTTTAGCGGCAGCAAGTGGCGGCAGCAAACTCGGAAGCCCAGCAGTCACTCGGCGTCAGAGCCGTGAATATTTCGTTGATTGTAAGGGTATTTTGGCCCCCATACTTCGTACCTGGGTACAAAAAGTACCCTTCTATTACAAAATCGCGGACATGCGGCGGTCTTAAAAAAAGACCCCTTCTTCCGCGAAATACGTAACGCAGGTGCGGCCCCCCTATGTATCTGAGTGCCCCCGCCGGGCTCTATCTTTATCATTATGAGATACCCGGGTGGTATAAAAAATACTAAATAAACTAAATAAACACCCCTTCTTTTATCAAAACACTGACATTGAATGAACGGGAGCACGTATTTTAACTTAAGATTTTATAATCCTCTGCGTGTCTAGCGGCAGCAAGTGGCTGCAGCAAACTCGGAAGCCTAGTCACTTCGGGAGTCACTCGGCGTCACAGCCGCGTATATTTCGTGGATTGTAAGGGGATTTTGACCCCCATACTTCGTACCTTGGTACAAAAAAGTACCCTTCTTTTACAAAATCGCGGACATGCGGAGGTCTTAAAAAAAGACCCCTTCTTCCGCGAAATACGTAACTAAGGTGCGGCCCCCCTCTGTACCTGAGTGCCCCCCCCCCCCCCCCCCCCCCCCCCCCCCGGGCTGACGAAGCAGTTTGGTTGTAGTACTAGCCGGGGGGGTGGGGGGTATTTAGGGGGGCGCATACGCTCGTTATCATAAATTGGAAAATAACCCTTAAGCACTGATTTCTGGCCAAAAAAGCACCCTGGTGAGATAAGAGTAAACGAAATTGAGCACTGACGCCTACACTATTTGGTGCCGGGTAACTGAAAGACATGGCATAAAACTACATATGGCAACCTAGAAATCTAGGTTACTACCGAGTCTGATCGTCTGTGTACTGTTAATTGTACCAGCAAAAACGAGGCCCATGCTGCTACACTGGCAGGCCGATGATCCACGACATGAGATCTAAGTATCACCCATGGCGGGCGTCATCATCAGGATCAAGCGTACCTTTTTCTCTAACAATGCTATCCATGCTCTCTGAGCAAATGGACAAAACCCAGATAGGGCCCCGTTGAAAGAGGTACTGGGAGGACAGTATAATTACAGAGAAGGGGGGAGGCAAGTGTTGCGGCAAGGCGCTAAAGGCCGCAGGAGGAATAGAAAGTGGCAGTGTAGTAAGGATCCGTGCGCCCAAAAAGTGAGTGGCGGGCGCACGGATCCAAGCCCAAAGTACAGGTGGAAGGTGCATGGATAGGGCACTGATGATCACGTGGGGACGTGTGAAAGGGCAGATAGAAGGTAGATGGGTGGGAGTTGCATAAAGTAATGCCTTATAGTTAAGTGCTGGACTCATGTCAGGAGTACCACATAAGCCATCAGCGCGGGCTCACGTGGGAACAAGGACCAATCAGGGCTCTCGCATCGATTACATTACTGAGACACCTTATCTCCACCACCAACTGGGGGTGCCCAAAGCACCAATTTCTGGCCTATTAGCAGCTATTAGTTGACATTAGTTGAGGCTTGCATGTTCATGTTGACCGGCTGGTTTCGAATCCACTTGTGTTTGGTGATCTAAGGTAAAGTCATGTGCAGCAAGTGTGCATGCAAGTGTCCTTCATCAACATATATAAATTAATACTTACACCCATTAAACTTCACAGATCTCAATTTTCATATGAAGGCTAGGCATTACTTGCATCCATTAAACTATATATTTTCTCGAAGAAATTCCTAACTTCACAACTGTGGAAATGTTTATTATAATAAATCAAAGATAAAAGATTGTTTTTAGTCTAAGCCCAACATAAAGTCATCGGCCCTTATAGCGAACGGCAATTCAGGCAGACGTCTTTTCTGGGATCAACGGTTTTGACCAACAATTCATTTTAGCAAAGTTAAGTAAAAAAAATAACAGCAATAAAGCCACCGTTATTTTGAGTATGAAATATTTCTAAGTACCACACGGAGCACTGGGCGGGTGGAAAAAAAGTTGCACGATCGAGAGATGGAATCGAACTCGCGACCCTAGGATCGGGAGTCGACCAGGGAGTCGACTGGGCTATCAACCAGGCTATTCCTTCTATTGTGTGAATCGGAGTGAAAAGAGAACCATATTGATGAAATCCCGTAAATCTATTTGGGATCGTTCCTAGTATTCCGAGTCATTCTTGTCATTTACGTGACTGACAACCGTAGTAGATCTTTGTTAGGTACATGTACCACTAAGCCACTTTTATCAATGACCCCACACATTTACATACGGCCCGAAACTGATTATGACCTACCTTCGTCACCTTTGGTAAATAACCAAATCAAATATGGCACCTGTTGTCTAACTACTGCCAGACGGCTCGCCATCACCCGAATGTCGTTAGAACCCAATAAGGAGCGCCAACATAGCTGAAAAATTGTATTTGATCTTTTAATCTAATGCCTTTTCAAATAGATAAAAAATAATGATTATATCAATACGCCTTTACATGTCGTTAACTTTATGGCATCGCCAGTTTCGCAATCCAATTTTCCTAGTGTTATGAACTTGCTATTCTAAGGTTCAATTAGTTACATATGCTGCCGTTTCACTTTTTGGGGGCGCTACGCGCTGCATGAACATTTGCGTCAAGCAGTGTACAATTTGAGAGCCGAACCAGCCATGGCTTCCTCACGAGTAGAAGTGTAGATATCGGATCACCCTGACATCGGATGACCCAACTCGACCTTTAGCCTGACAGTGAGCGCCATCTATAAGTAGATTGTTGCAACATGCTCATTTCCAGTTGTCATAGCTTCGATGAATAAATGTTTTTATTCATCTATTATTAAGGTCATAGTTTACTGAATATTGGAAGGATTGGCGACATTTTTCATGCATTTAAAGAAAGCAGGAACTATGAAATTAGAATTTTGATTAGTGTTAAACTTCGTAATTTCAATATTGACTCAATCATCTGATCACTAATAACTTGGACCAAAATATACATATGATATATTGTGGTTGCTCATCTAAGCTAATATGTGCTAATGATAACTGGTCTGTATGGTAGTTTAAGTTAAGTTAGCGTATGTAGTTATTTCTTCCCTATCAGTTTTTCCTCTACCATCCCTTGGACCAATATAACTAAACTTGTGGTTGCTCATCTAAGACCATCCTTAACCTGACCATGCAGTCTCTGCAGAGTATTTATTGCCTGAAATGTCTTATGGCGAGGAGTGCACTGCCCGGGGGGGGGGGGGGGGGCACTCAGGTACAGAGGGGGGCCGCACCTTCGTTACGTATTTCGCGGAAGAAGGGGTTTTTTTTTTAAGACCTCCGCATGTCCGCATGTCCCTTACAATCCACGAAATATACGCGGCTCTGACGCCGAGTGACTCCCGAAGTGACTCAGGGCTTACGAGTTTGCTGCCGCCACTTGCTGCCGCTAAACAAGCAGAGGATTATAAAATCTTAAGTTAAAATACGTGTTCCCGTTCCTCCAATGTCAGTGTTTTGATAAAAGAAGGGGTGTTTATTTAGAGGAAAAAATCAGCGTTTTATTAAAGTAAGGGTGCTTTTTTGGCCAGAAATCAGTGCTTTAGGGGTATTTTTTAATTTTGATAACGAACGTATGCACCCCCTAAATACCCAAGTGCCCCCCCCCCCCCCCCCCCCCCCCCCCCGGGGTGCACTGGTCCCAGGACATTGTCAGTGTAATTAATTCCCCAGAAAATAATCGAAATCTTCCCATCTTACAAAGTCCTATTTTATTTGCTCATTCTATTGTATATAATAAGTAATAAGTGCTGGACACTTAAAGTGCTATCCGAGGTATATTTATGCCATGTATCTATAACCTCTGACACTGTAACCATGTCTTATTTAAATTGTTTTACCTTGTATTGTACATGTAATCTGAAATCTGACCATGTAGTCTCTGCAGAGTATTTATTGCCTGAAATGTCTTATGGCGAGGAGTGCATTGGCCATAAAAAAAGTACCCTCCCAATGGTTTCCGTGTGTACAGGCCTGCTAGGGGGGGGGGGGGGTCGTGTGAGCACTTCGGTGGATACAAGACTATAAACCGAATACCTTTCCCAGCAGGGGCTTTAGATGTGAAGGGTGAAAACTAAAAAAAATCACAGGATGGTTAATTTTAATTAGTGTTAAACATCGTAATTTTAATATTGACTCAATCTTCTGATCACTAATAACTTGGACCAAAATATACATATATTGTGGTTGCTCATCTAAGCTAGTAAGTACTAATAATAACTGGTCTGTATGGTAGTTTAAGTTAAATTAGCCTATGTAGTTATTCCTTCCCTATCAGTTTTTCCTCTACCATTCTTAATCTGACCATGCAGTCTCTGCAGAGTATTTATTGCCTGAAATGTCTTATGGTGACGGACGAAAGCATTGGCCATCAAAAAAGTACCCTCCCAATGGTTTACGGGTGTACAGGCCTGCTAGGGGAGGAAGGTCGTGTGTGCACTTCGGTGGATACAAGACTATAAACCGAATACCTTTAATTTCCCAGCAGGGGCTTAGATGTGAAGGGTGAAAACTAAAAAAAATCACAGGGTGATTTCAAACCGAGCTATCTACAAATATAAATCAAGGACTATCAAACTTCTCTAATGTGGGGACATATAATCACATTTTGAATCCCATTAAAAGTTCAATTGTCCTTTCAATCCGACCTTTTGTTGAAAATGAAAAAAGGGCTTTTTTCAACTTCAAGATTGCAAAGTCAAAGTTGAACGAAAGTGTGATACCCTACCATCCGAAATAGTCTTAGCTATACCTATGATATTTTTTAAGCATATCCGTCAACATTTGATACCAAAAATGCAAGTTTAAAGCAACCACATTTTGATGAAATTTAACAGAGAAAAGAGTCAAAATCCCTCTTGCTTTCAATAGCATGAGAGGTTCTATGACATTTGATCCAGCTTTTGATTTTGTGATAAATGTCCTCTTTGCCATGGCGTTTTGTCATGCACCTGGCTTTTGAAATACATGTAATCTTAGACTACAAAAACGAACTGTTATCTATCTTCCAACGCTATTAAATCAGAGATAATCTAATTCACCTAAGTGATGATGAACAAAACAACCACTTAAATTAGCTTATAGGAGTAATTTCGTTGGTTCGGTTTTCTTCTTCCCTGATTCCAACTGACGCTTTAACCTATAAAAAGCATTATTTCCCGAAAGGACTTCTGATGAGGAAAACATGAAGCTTCATCGAAGTACCCTCCCGACAAGGTGTAAGACGTAAGGGGTAAGCAACTGGAAAATGGTGCATAGCGTTTTGCTTTAGAGCTCCTATATACAAATATCGACCAAGCACCCTAGAATTTCAAGTCTTTTTACTTATTTGGCTTCGTATAAATTTCATATCCTTATCATTTTGAATATGTGTATCAATACATCAATATAATTTTAATACGTGTTTTTTTCAACTTATATAGAATGCATAACCTTTAAATAAAGTCATACTTAGAAAAACTGCGATACCCTTCCCTCCTCAAGTTTTGAGCAAAACCTTTAACGTTTGATACGGTCAAGTGTATATTTGAAGCGACATTAATGTTTTGGAGAAAATTCAATATGGAGAAAAGAGTCAAATTTTTGTAATTGTTGGAAACTGCCAATTTTAACCCCTCGAAACGCCTCGCTAGGTTGTGTAGATCAACCACCACTACTGGCGGCAAACAGTGAAAAAGTCGTGAAAACGTCGTGAAATTTCATAGATCTGTGAAAATGTCGTGAAACAGCATCGTGAAAAGAATGACAATTTTCAGATCATAACGTCATGAAATTTCAAGTGTTGTGAAAAAAGGTGAGTGTCGTGAAAATCTCTTGAAAAAGGGCGAACGTCGTGAAAAAAGGATGAGCGTCATGAAAATCAAGGTCGTGAATATTTGATGTCATGAAATTGGATATGCAAATAAGGGCCTCCCTCTAATACTAAGTGTAGACCCCACCTCTTCTCCAAACGTGAAAGACAGAATTTTGACATCTGCTCAGATTTTTCATTATCCCTGCTGGGTTTTGTTCCAAATATGTATAGGAAAGTTAGATGAACATATATTGAATAGACAAGAAAGCATTTAATGAAGATTTAATTACTAAAATGTTTTTTTTCGAGCTCATCAATGCCAACTTTTTATGTAACCACATACATAGCATCAAAATGTCCTTATGTTTTGAGGTTTAAAATGTTTTGAAGGTGTCTTATGAGGATTTAGGCCATTAATTGAGGCAAGTGACATATCAAAAGAAAACTTATGGAATATAGAATAAATAGCAGACAGTGACGTGCAACAAAATAGTACATCTTGAGGTCGATTACAGGTGTTAATTGAAGATATTTACCTATTTTTGTATACAATTGTGACAACCTTTTCAAAGCAATGGAAATTCACGACTTTTTCAAGACATTTTCATGGCACATTTTCACAACGTCTGATGAAAAAAGTCGTGAAAATGATTTTTCACGACTTTTTCATCAAGGATGATCCACATGAGATCTATGCATTCAAGTATCACTCATCAGGATCAAGCGCTAAGGTAACAACATAGGGGTAACACATACCATTTATATAACATTGTAATGAACATCTCAGGCTAAAATATTGAATCTCAATAAATCTTATAGTTTTTTTATATGAAATGGTGTAAATAGAATTCCTATTATAATATTTCCTTTCTGACTGTACTCGATA
>OZ012695.1:21519403-21559975 GCA_963942565.1 Maea johnstoni | reverse complement strand
TCCAGTTCCGACTTTTTAGACGGAGCCGATAGGTGAAAAAATCGAGTCCGACCTGCCGATTTTAAAAATCGTGCGATAGTCGGACACTAGTGTGACTGGGCCTTTAGAATGTGCTGATGAGGTACAACGGTCAATACAACACCCAACACTGCTTGTATATACACACGCTCTATGCGGTGCCCGCACACTTTGACGCATGCACGCTCTTTGAGGCACACACGCCCTATGCAGTGCCCGCACTCTTTGAGTTACACATGCTATTGAGGCACACACGCTCTTTGAGGCACACACGCTCTATTCAATGCCCGCACTCTTTGAGGCACACATGTTCTTTGAGGCAGACACGCTCTATGCGGTGCCCGCACTCTTTGAGGCACCCATGCTCTATGCGGTGCCCGCACTCTTTGAGACACACATGCTCTTTGAGGCACACACGCTCTATGCGGTGCCCGCACTCTTTTAGGCACACATGGTCTTTGAGGCACACACGCTCTATGCGGTTTCCGCACACTTTGAGGCACCCATGCTCTATGCGGTGCCCGCACTCTTTGAGACACACACGCTCTTTGAGGCACACACGCTCTTTGCGGTGCCCCCACTCTTTGAGGCACACACGCTCTATGCGGTTCCCGCACTCTTTGAGGCACCCATGCTCTATGCGGTGCCCGTCCTCTTTGAGGCACATACGCTCTTTGCGATGCCCGCCCTCTTTGAGGTACCCACGCTCTCTGCGGTAGCCGCCCTCTTTGTGGTGCCCACGCTCTTTGAGGTACCCGGGCACTTTACGGCACCCATGCTCTTTGCGGTGACCGGAACTGAAGTTGCGGAGCCTACAGTTGATGTAGGTGCGGTAGCAGCAGAATGTAATACTGCCCTTTTTATCAGGATAGGCATTAAAAACAGAGCCTCCCCTTTAAAATGGACCTGTAAGATGGTCCCTTGCATTCAAAATCTCAATTTCTTGACCGAGTCTGGAGGTGTTCAAATGTTTTAATACATGGTAGACTTAGATTTCTTGTGCAAACTATCCAATCATATGAAAGGATACGTAGCATACCCTAGAGAATGACAATAAAAAAATATGGCTAGGCTTTCAATTATTTTTTTAAAACTTTTTTTAAGCTCCCTCTCGCATTGATTTTCGGAAATAAATCTTCCTAAACCAGAAAAAGAAACGTGGCCTAAGGTTCCAAAGCGATAAAATGGAACAACGCCAAATTGTAATCAATTCTAAAACAATGAATTCTGTCAAATATGCGCTTATATACTTCCTATAACAGTATTTACTCCCAATTTATTTTCAATCTATATTTGTTTGTTCTGTTCACTATGTTATACTTGTAAATACGTTGATATGATATATATGATTTTGTAATTGCTAAATTACAGTTAATAAACATACATTCATACTTACTAAGTTAGTGACACGATGAACAGTTATTGTCTCTAACTTAAGGCCAACTACTGCCAACCCTGCTCTTATGGAACCCTTTGTTTCAACTTTTTGTTTTCTGCAGTTGACCCCTAGTGGTGTTTTCAGAAATAATGTTAGTGAGACCACCAGTGTCACTTTTCAGAACTAAGTTGAACTCACCCCCCCCCCCCCCCCCCCTCTTCTCAAATCCTTGATCCGCCCATGTAGTTTAAGTTAAGCTTTTAGCGTATGCAGTTATTTCTTCCCTATTAATTTTTCGTCTACTATTCTTAATCTGACCATGCAGTCCCTGCAGAGTATGCATTGCCGGAAAGGTTTTATGGTGAGAAATGCATTGGGCATCAAAAAGTACCCTCCCAGCAGGGGGTTCGATGTAATAAAAAATCAATGACTATCAAACTAATGTGGGGAAAGATAATCCCATTTTGAATCCCATTAAAAGTTTGCTGCCGCCACTTGCTGCCGCTAAACACGCAGAGAATTATAAAATCTAAAGTTAAAATACGTGTTCCCGTTCATCCAATGTCAGTGTTTTGATAAAAGAAGGGGTGTGTTTATTTAGTGGAAAAAGTCAGCGTTTAAATTAAAATTAGGGTGCTTTTTTGGCCAAATATCAGTGCTTTAGGGGTATTTTTTAATTTTGATAACGAGCGTATGCGCCCCCCTAAATACCCAAGTGCCCCCCCCCCCCCCCCCCCCCCCAAATGCCCAAATACCCAAATGCTGTACGGGCATATTCCTCCTTTGAGCCCGTACAATTATGATCGTTAAAAGATAACGATCACGACACCTATACAAGCATGTAAATGTCATAGATAGATATAGACAGATAAATAATCTTTATTTCAAGTCGGGAATAATTTTTACATAGTACACACGAGCAGCCATATATATATATATATATATATATATATATATATATATATATATATATATATATATATATATATATATATATATATGTATATATATATATATATATATATATATATATATATATATATATATATATATATATATATATATATATATATATATATATATATATATATATATATATATATATGTGTATATATATATATATATATGTATATATATATATATATATGTATATATATATATATATATGTATATATATATATATATATATATATATATATATATATATATATATATATATATATATATATATATATATATATATATATATATACCTATTATGAGTTATATAGCGTCGAACGCCTACACATCGGGTGAGTATATTTGAAGCCTTTTAGAAATGTTTGTGGATACGTACACCAGAACTCGTAAACAACGCTTATCTAGACATTGTTTGAAAATGGGTTGACCTCAGAAAACATTTGGAAAAGTTGAAAACAGGTTGAAAGTAAATCGTGTTCCAATTGAAAAATGTTTCCATTTCGCATTCATATTTTTTAAACTATGTAAAAAGAAATATGTTTTGAAAACATTATTTGCCATAAAACTTTTTGCTGGAAGTTATAAAGCACCTGGGCACTACAGTTGGTTAAACGGAATGTTTAACACGATACTGATTTTTAAAATTAAAGTCAAATTGATAAGTATATCTTCATTTTATGCCAGGATATAAACTGTCTGTGCTTATATGGCCAGTGAACTAATTATTTATATGGATGTCCATCTACTACACAGTGTCGCCAATGCGTTCAGTGAATACGGATAGTTCACCTCTGAAATATATGATAACAACGAAAAAAGATAAACAATTATTTATTATTGATATGAACGCAGGCACTGTTTTATTTTTTATTAGTGATACACACTTTTGTTGTCATCTATTGAAGTTGGATTTAAGGAAAACAACTGATCGAGGCCCCTTAGAGCTAACCTGCTTATATACTCCTAATGTACACTATGATTTTGCTGTTGTTGTCAGTTCAGTCGTAAAAGAAAAATCGGTAACATAGATAGACGACACAAACCGGGTTGTCATTGTGACCGTCATTCATGCGTCGACGAATATTTAGTTTCCGTGATTAACAAAAGAAGTCGCCACCCTCAGCAGGGTATGCCCGCTACATCATCGATGTAAACACAACTACGCAACGCTCCCCGACCGCCCACGTGACTCGGCGTTGGTATAAGCAGACGACATCAACATGCCTTAGTCAGTGTTGTGTATGCACGCGACGGAGCCTGTCGAGCTCAGAACACTACACAGCTACAGTAGCAGTAGGCAGAAATCATGGCTCTGACATTTAAAGGAACGATTGCTATCATCATCGTGGCGATTGCTGCAGTGTGCGTTTCAGCATCCGTATCGGGGAAGGTTTTAGAAGTTCCTCTTTTCGAAGTTGGTGGTCTGTGGCTGAACGCTGTGCGGACACTGGTTCAGCGACTGGCGATGTTCGTCAGCGATTCCACGGATCTGACGTCGCCGTGGACGTACGTCAAGGTAGCCCTGACGTGTTTTACGCTGTACGCCCTGCATTTCGTGTTCTGTAAACCTCTGAATAGGATCCGCGACGCGGAGGACGTAGGGTACATACCCGAGGGTAGGCTTAGCAAGCGTGACGTCGTCAACGCCGTACGGAGACGGCGGGCGACAGGCGACGTGCCGCCCGTCTACCCAAACGGATGGTTCGCAGTGATCGAGTCCCATTTCATCAAACGCAAAGAAGTTGAGAACATATACATGTTAGGTAAGTTTGTTTTATTGAAATGTTCTGTTATTTTGTACTTAAGATAAACTTATACAAGTTAGTTTTTTTTTTAAATGAATTTTCATTTTTTAGGAATATTTTTTTTTATAATCTCTATGTCGGTCATCTGGTTATATGAACGTTGATATATATTAAGTACAAATGGTGGTTTTTACCGGTCATGTCCGATTGTATGAATTGTACATAGATAAAAAAAAACATTCAAATCTTTCTTTGAACATATAATTTAACCCATTCATACCTAGATACATTTTTGCGAAATTTAGGAATTTCGTTTATCATCATTTTTTTTGTCATATTAATGTTAAATACTAACTAACCAGTTGTAACAAGTGGTTGAGGAAACTGGTGTCACCGCCATTAAACCACATTCTAACCACTAAGTCACTGGCAACTTTCTCACATGCCCCTTGTGGGATTCTAACCCAGGCAGTGGTGAGAGACAGTCAGAAGTCAGTGGCGAGGCCCGATGCTTTCATTTGCCTTAATATATTCCAAACAGTTCTGTATTTAGCTAGGGTATATAAATGGGACCCGTGGTCAATATCGAACAAAATCCTCTCTAACTTCTGCTATTTTCCTATTCACACGTGAAACTGCGAAACCACTGCATTAGGTACTTATTTCCCTGTTCTTAATATTTCCGGGGAATGACCATTACTGCTGCCACTACTACTAATTATTCTTGACCCATACCAATGATACCATTATGAGTGCTTTTAAAAGACTACATATTAGAATGATAGAACATCTTATTCAGACCTGTGACACTCTCTATGAAAACAATTTCAAAGTCATTGAAAAAAACAACAATCTCCACTTTTTTTTGCGCCATATTCTCACCAACGGCGATAAAATTGCAATTGGCTGCTTTCATATATAATTAACATAGAGAAACCTTGGCTTCTGACTACTTCACGATTTAAGTGTGAAAGTGAGAAATTTCATACCCACGGTGGTAAGCCCAAGGACACACACTGTGGTTTATGCCTTGTTTGTGCTTTTCCTTGAATTGTAACATAGTGCCTTCAGGGGAAACATATCAGTGGCCAAGATCTTGTTTCTCTCGCACAATTGTTTTTTTTTTGAGAAATTGCTACATGGCCACTTTTTATTAGAGATTTGGTGTGAAGATAGGAATACAAGTGCAACTTGACCTTCCATTAGGATCTCTTGTTCCACCAGAAGCACACATAAGAAAGTTGATACCCTCATTAAATTGACGTGGCTGTAACAGTAAAAGGTTAGGTAGCTGCTAGGCACAGTGGATTATTCTTAAGCTAAATATATAAATAGCAAAACATAGAAATATATGCTGCTGCTGTTTCTACTAGTAATACTGCTACTATTGCTGCAGCTATTTCTACAACTGTTATAATTACGCTGCTGCTATATCTGATGCCAAAGGCTTATACCATAAGCCTTTGATATTACTAGTAGTACTAGTAGCAGTTGAGTAGTAGTAGTAGTAGTAGTAGTAGTAGTAGTAGTAGTAGTAGTAGAAGTAGCACCACTATGTACAACTGCTGCTGCTACTACTACTACTTACTACTACTACCACTATTACTACTACTACTACTAAATAGTACTACTACTACTACTGCTACTACCACTACTACTACTACTACTACTACTACTACTACTACTACTACTACTACTACTACTACTACTACTACTACTACTACTACTAATAATAATAATAATAATAATAATAATAATACCACTAAGTACTACTTAGGTTTATTTTTTATAACGCCAGTATAACAACAATCAAATCTAACACAAGCAATGAGAAATTACTTAAAGCTTGTGGCTTGATATGGGACCATACTGTGGCTGTATGAATTCCTGATGACCAGCTAGCTGTTACAAATACGTGTCCTTGAGGGCATGGCTTGGGTTTCCTGTTGCTGGGACAATCACGCTCTCTGTGCTGCGAACTTCTTGGCAAATCAAGAGGAAGAGAAAACAGGAACCATCGCTGAGTCAACAGGTTGCTGTCATGTTAGATAATATTGCCACAGGTCTTTGAGCAGAGCAGCAGACAAGTGTGTAGCCACTCTTATGTTATGTAATGCCCGGTAACTCATTAGATCAGTAGATAACCTTTGAACAGGTGACAATGAGAACTACATCTACCTCAAGGCTAAGCTGTTAATTTACTAGGGATTTGGAAGTCTTGTATATGTGTGACCTCTTTGGTTACCACCACCATCTCCACCACTATAACTACATTAAATGCTACCACCACTACTTCTACCACTACTGCTGCTGCTGCTGCTACTACTACTACTACTACTACTACTACTACTACTACTACTACTACTACTACTACTACTACTACTACTACTACTACTACTACTACCACTACCTTAGATGACCAAACACAAGTGGATTCGAATCCAGCCAGTCAATCTGAACATGCTAGCCTCAACCAGTGTCAACTAATAGCCGCTAATAGGCCAAAATTGGTGCGCTGGGCACCCCCAGCTGGTGGTGGGGATAAGGTTTCTCTGTAATGTAATCGATGCAAGAGCCCTGATTGGTCCTTGTTTCCATGTGACCTCGCGCTGACGCCTTATCTGGTTCTCCTGGCATGAGTCCAGCATGTAACTATAGGGCATATAGTAACTGGTCTCTCACTACATATCCATTCTTTTCTTCCAAGCTATTACTCTACTACTTCTACTACTACTACTACTACTACTACTACTACTACTACTACTACTACTACTACTACTACTACTACTATACTACTACTCTGATCAACTGGTTCATGTTTTATGCCCCATGCCTGAATATATAGATTATGAGTGCACTGTGAGCCATGGGATGCAGACAAAAAAGTTAATGATCTCACAACCTCCAAGGTATATGTGCAATGTGGATAAATCTAATATAAATCTGGGTATTTTTATCATCCCTATCCCACTGGGTCTCTCCCACTCACACTCACACCCATATACTGTGTGCACGTGCATGTGTTCATGTACCTCTGCACATATTGTCATTTATAGCACTTAGTTGTCAAGCAATCAGTGGGAAGTGTGTCATTGTTATGGTGACAGAAAGGTATGCTAGTATTGACATGATCAAATCCTCACATGGTCCGGTTCAGATGTGGACACTGTGGTAAGCATGCAAATACTGAATTTTGGTTGAGCAAGGAACCTACTCCTGAGTCAGGGCTAGAGAAAAATGGTTTTCAAAGGATGGGACTATTCAGATGATATGGTATGAGGAGAGAGATGTTAGTGACTACTATATATAAGCTTAGATGAATAGAACATGGATTGGTCACAGACCAGTCACCATAGGATCCCCATTATAAAGCTAAGGACACACCTAATATCACCGGATCCAGTCTCAGTGTGTCATCACTAGGAGACAAAGACCAATGGGGGCTCTTGTAAGGGATCATTTACATTATAGAGTGAGCTGCTTCCGTACTAGCCTGCCTTCCGGGCCATATTCAAATGTCCTCCCTTGTGGATAGATGGCACTGTGGTATACTAGGAGGTCAGTTGGACTTTCACTAATCTCCCTCGTGTGGCAATTGTGTGAACTAAATGGCCAGCAGTCGGCCACAAGTCCCTATCTAGAATTGGTGCAGGCTTTTATATATGATAAAGTGAAATCATAATAGAGCCTCATAGCTTGGCTACTCACGCACATGCGCAGGACACACTTCCTGAATGGTTGTAGTCAATGTCTAGGCTATGAGTCGTGAGGAGGCTGTTGAGCAGGATCTGCTGGTTGTGTATTCGGTGATCGACATTTGTGATATAAGAAGGAAATGCAACCCATCTGGAATTTCATATCTAAGTGATGCACTTTGATATCCAAAGATGCACCTAAGAGCATGACCAAAGCACATGTATAGTTTTAAACCAGTATAGATCCGCACCGGTATCATTACTGTAATGTTTAGAACTATATTTTTCAGAAATATCCTCATTCACCTGTCCACCAGTCCACACTGGGCCTGTACTATGTAGGGTTTTATCAGTATACCATTCATACTTACACAGCCAAAAAAAGCCTAAATATTTCAGTGAAATATATCAATCAAATGCATTCAGGAAAATATTTCAAGGAGAAATATTGATTAGAACACCAACAATTCTACTTCAAATATTTAGTAAAATCATTCTTAATTCGCAAGGTTTCATCAAAAGTATCATAGATCCTGATCTAATAAGTTACCTTGGTGTGTGGTTTTTTTATACTTTTTGACACCTACTTAATCTTAACATTGCTATTGGATCTTGTATATTTTTGCTCAATCAATTAGAGCAGATGTTGTATATGCAGGGTTCGACATAAGTACTAGCCCGCTTGCCCCGGCAAGTGAATTTTTGAAAAAAGGGCTTTCGGGCAAGTACATTTTAATTTTCACTTGCCCGAATGGACAAGCTGATTTTTTAAGTACTACAGATTCTTTATGTAGAAAAATAGCACAAATACGCAGAAATATGCTAACAATGCAACAAAATTTAAAAGAAAATGGTTTTACAATCATTAAACCCATGAGAAATGATACATGACATTCTGGCATATGTTATAACTTATTTCGGGCAAGTCAGAAATTATGTCGGGCAAGTTAATATCATAAACTACTTGCGCGGCATGGTAAGTTAGTTCTGAAGCTTATGTTGGTGCCTGATATGTAACCGTAGCCCCCCTGACAAGTTATGATATAGACTGATATGGTTGAGATAAAGAGTCTGGTGTATGTAGAACAGCTGATAAAGTATCTACCACTGGCTGCATGGCTCTTAGACCAACCACTTAGCCTTATGCCATTAATGCTCACAGCTGCCAAATTAAGCAGCCTGATGATTTTGATGAAATCTCTCAAGTAAAGGGAAAGCATGATTGGGAAAATATTAATTTGAAGCAGAAATGTTAGTTAGAACACTACCAACTAGGGATCGTCCGATTAATCGGACATACCGATTAATCGCTCATTCAACCTCTGATTTTGATGATCGATTGCAATTTTATAAGATCCATTTTTTTAAAAGTTTTTTGAAATAATACATTGTATCTAGAAACTGCCTTTGAATACATTTTGAAATCATTATCAATTCCAAGGTTAATACAGGTAAAAGTATTTCAGATCCAGATTAAGCATTAATAGGTTAATGGGGTTTGACCTAGTACCGTATATTCAAACAATGTACCATATACTTCAAACTCATACAGCTGATTCAAACATTTCCCAAACTATCCTCTCAAGATAAAGTTATTATCATAACAGTCAGGGCCGCCTCCATAATAGATCTTTAGATAAGGAATCCCCCACGTTTTCCTTAAGGATCAAGGTTCTTCTTTATTTTATTCTTGTTAGTTACATCATTGAGGGATTTCCTTTTCAAAGTTAAGGTCAAGGTGTGCCTTAAGGATAAAATTAAGAATTATCTCTTAATGAAACTTAATATGAAAAAGTGTTACTTTAGAAGCTAGCCTCAAATATACACCTCAGGTAACATGCAGTTTTTGTTGGAATATTAAGCATATTGTTTATATTAGGGGTCACTAACCGCCAAGTATAACTTCTTGTTATTAATGACCGTATCCATATAGAGAGACAGATACATCTATAACACTTATGGTGAAAGATGAAGGACTTTCACTTCATGAGTGCAGTGTAGATAACCCTTTAACCCTTTAATGCTCACAACGGCTGAAACAGCCTGAAACTTTTGATGAAATATTGCAGGCAAAAACATATTCAGGAAAATATTTGATGAAAACATGTTTATCAGGATATCAATAACAACTCCTATTTTGTAAAATTTATCTTAATTCAAAAACTTTAGTCATAAGTATCAGTGATCCAGACAACCATTCCTGGAGAAATCCTTATAAGCATTAATGGGTTAAGTACAGGAAGTGCATGTATTAGCTTCTCTTTGAACCGCTGTATCCCCAGGAGCACCAAGTGCTGCAAACAAGGTCAGCCTTATCTCATGAGATTTTCCATTCCAATGGCCAAAAAATAATCTCTTGATTGATGGACTACTTATTCTTTTATACTGCCTTTCACAGTACTGCCAAGACAGAACCTCCTTAACCCTTATGCTGCTAGTGGCTAATTTGGCCAATACAAAATACCTAAAATGTGACTTAATCCCTGGCACATGGGTACACATCTGAGAGTACTCAGTTAGACCTATCAAAGGGAGACCAACATGCCAAGGTTTAGGTGGTTTTCCAAATATCGTTGCATGCTTGTGGTTTGGACGAAAGTAGCCTCAACATTGGAAGGGTTTAATAGCCTATGGCAGTAAACTTTCAAAGCTTTACCATAGGGCTGTCATTGACATCCATTTTTTTTTATTCGATCATTGACATTTTTTTTTTCGATTCCGATTATTTCGATTCGATTTTGAAGAGCTGCACTAATAGAATATTTTCACATGTTCCACACCTTTTTTGTGGCTAGGATCCTAATATTCTCACAATGCAAAGAAAATGAAGGTTTTCTCAACACTTTTTGATTGAATACTTGAGTTTCTCTATAATTTTTTATTAGCGTTGGCCAAAAATGGCGTAAAAGGCTGAAAAAAATGTGTTTCGATTAATTGACATACCAATTGACATAATATTTTTTTCGATTAATTGGAAAAATTATTTCAATCGATCGATATTCGTCATATCAATGACAGTCCTCCTTTACCAGGGAGGTGAGGCACAACACATCTATAAAGGTATTCGGTTTATAGTCTTGTATCTACCGAAGTGCTCACACGACCTTCCTCCCCTAGCAGGCACTGTACACACAGAAACCATTTCAATCCCCTGGGGGATATTCCAGAGCAACTGGCAGCATATAGCGCACACACTCTAAGCACTGCCTTATTTATGCTAGGTACCCATTTTGCAGCTGGGTAGACTGAAGCAATATGGAATAAACTGTTTTGCCCAAGAACGACCAAAGTGCCCGGAGTGGCCGGGAATTGAACCAGCGACCCTCTGATTACTAGTCCGACACCTAACCAACTGAGCTACTTTGTCCCTATGAGAGTCTGGTCAGTAAGTGGCACATGTGTCTGTAGCTGTAAGTGAAGAGTTAAAGTCGGGGTAAGCTTGCACTGTATAAAGTACATGTACTTGAAGCATTGACTTTACTACTATGATTGAGAACCCAGATTTTGAACCTTTCTGTCCTACTGTGCTGACAGGTATTAACCTTGTAACTAATCTATCTCCTATTTTTAGTATATCAAAAAAATCATTGAATTTTTTTAAATTAGGTAATTTGTAAAACTCATGAAGGGTAACTGATTATTAAATCCATCTACCAACACATTTTACATTTAAGACTAGTTATTAAAACATCCGGATGTTACATAGGATAGTTGTTGGACTAAAAATCAATCCCTCATTGCAAGCATTTATAAAATGCATACTTTCTGATAGACTATGCTCTCAGTCCATGAAATGTCAGGGCTCGAAATCAAGATTTTTTCCAGGGAGCCCAATTGCATCATCAAAAGTCATTAACAGGTGTTGTGTATAGAAATCAGTACATTTTGGGGCTCCCTGCAGAAATTTGAGGGAGCCGCTGGAGATTTCAAGGGAGCCCTCGGCTCCCGGCACCCCCTAATTTCGAGCCCTGAATGTTGTAGCTGAGAGGTAGATAGGAGAGAGATGCAAGAAGGAGGGGGGGAGGGCCAAGTGTGTGAATAACATTCACTGGTGTTGGTCAGCAGTGGAGGTCAGCATGTCTAACACACCTGCAGTGTAATTAGTGCTGCAACTAGGTAATGAAAGAATGGCCTCAGGGCTCTAAATTAAGTTTTTTTTCTGGGAGCCCAATTGCATCTTAAAAAGCTACATAAAGGTGTTGAGTATAGAAACCAGTAGTACATCTTTGTTCTCCCTGCAGAAATTTGAGGGAGCCCCAGGAGAATTAAAAGGGAGTCCAAGGCTCCTGGCACCCACTGATTTCGAGCCCTGGGCCTCTTGACCACTAGGTGCTTGGTTAAAGAAAATATTTAAAGACTTGTAAAGTATATATGACAGCCTAGAATCTAGGCTACATTTCTGATTTATATTACCTTGCGACAAGTAGGCAAACAGCTATTCTAGGATAACAACCACAACTTGACATTGGGGATTCTTGATACCTTGTCTGGCTATTAGGGCACTTGTACTCAGAGAGTGACTGGGTCATTAATTAACCTATTGATGCATGAGAGTTTCTGAAATAATTTTGACAATAACTTTGGAATTGAAAATAGCTTTTATTACCAAATATTTAAAGAAGAGGTGTTTCTAGTGTTCTAATTTTCGCTTTTCCTTTAAACATTTTCCAAGCTGTGCTTATGCTTGAAAGATTTTATCAAATTTGTCAGGCTGCTCTTTTCCACGCTAAGCATTATTGGGTTAATAAGGTGATAAAGATATTGACTCATGCTTGTGGTTCGTCTGGAAAGGTAATATTTTAAAAGAATCACAGATGCTTTCCTTGATTCTTTATATCATGCCAGTACAGTGGACTGGATACCATCCTATTCTGCAGGTCAGGGTCTTAGCTAGGATTTAGAAACTAGGTGCCCAGAATTTGCAGATGTGAAATCTTTGGGCATGCTATATTTCAAAATAAATTACAATACATTCAAATTACAGCCCTAAACATGTGTTTGATTATTGAAATAAGGCATAATCAACATGCAATGAAGGTCAGGTGAATTATATTGAGGTGGAAAAACTTGAAAAGGACATTTTGAGAAATTTGGTTGTCCTGAGAGGTGACTTATGATGGTTTTGGTGTCCAAATGCTGCTGGTCCTGCTAAGTTTTGTCTTATCTGTTACTTAGAACTGTTAATTTCACACCAGTTTGAGTTATTTGAAAATGCAGTTAGGACTAACGCATGAAATCACAAATTACTTGAAGGAGTTTTAAGTTGACTTCTAAATAGTCTTATATTGTCAAATATCAACAAAAATATGGCATTTTTGTGAGAAAGATTTCTTAAAATTGCTTTTGTTTCTGGTTGAAATAGGTTGCCAGACAGGTGTCTTACCAATACATGCTCCTATCTCTTGACCTTTTGTGATAAAACATAGCCAATTAACCCTGTTTAAATATTAATTGCCCTTTTTTCAATAGCGCACAGTCTAAGTCTCTCTGGCATACATATGTTATAACTACATGTATGATCATGTAAGTGTTTGTAATATTGCCATCAGAAGCTTAGATTCCAGTCCCTTCCTTAGTTCATTAAGATTCATTAATGCTTTATTTCAGACCCTTATATTATGGAAATGAAATTGATGAGAGGTTTCACTGTGAACATCTTGTGTGCTCTTTTCATGAAGATTTATATCAAGGTCACAACATAGTATAATATTATGCCAATATACATACTCAGTGTTAATGTTGCAGCAGTTTCATCAATGCGTATATTTTATACATCACATAATGATCGACAATTTGTAAATTTTGTAAAATCAGGCATGAAGAGAAATCTGTACAAAATGAACCCTAATATAGTATATTCTGTGGATGTAGAGAAATCTACAAAAATAAATCCCTTATTCTGAATATGTAGGGAAGTCTGTAAAAATGAAATAAACTTTTATTTTGTGGATGTTGAGAAAATAAAACCTTACATTCTGTATCGTGTATGTAAGGTCACATCATTATTTTTCTTCAAAACTAATTAGTGAAGAATAAATAATGAAGGTTCTAAGACAAACTTCTTGATTTATTGATTTTGAGGTTGGAAGGATTGTCAGGCCCTGCTGTGAGGGTACTAGCAATTATAAACCTGCTGACTGACACAAGCCTGTTCTAAGACAAATGTATGCCTAGGTGATCAGACAATCTGATTGCCCTTGCAAATATTAGTTTTAGATAAGGCCTGATTTAAAGATACCTGAACCAAACCGTAGAAACATGTGTACATTGTTGGACTGCCCATGATACCTATAGACTTGCTACAAGCCTGTGATATCTGGCTCTTTCACTGATCTGAGTTGATTTCACTCCAGGTTTAGTTCTGAAAAAATCCTCAAGGGGGACACACTTGAGCTCTAGTCTGTGATTTCGCTCAGAGATCCTAGTATACCGCAGAGCCATCTATCTACAAGGGAGGACATTAAAATAAGGCCTGGGAGGCAGGCTACATGATACCATGCAACGGCCTACGATCTTTGATTCGAATCGTGGCCAGGGCATGTGAGAAATTTGTCAGTAACTTAGAGCTAGGCGTTGGTTTTAGCCAGGTACTCCGTTTTCTGATCATGGGCCTGTATATATATATATATATATATATATATATATATATATATATATATATATATATATATATATATATATATATATATATATATATATATATATATATATATATATACATATAACTTGTATGTCTGTCTATGAGTTTAATAAGAGGTAGAAGGAGAGGCCTGAACTTGTATCTGACTCATCAAGAACGTGCAGGATATTGTCCTTGCACTGTTAGCAAATATTGGTTTGAGATAAAGGTCTGATAGAAAGATACCAACACCAGTGGAAGCAGTAGAAACCAGTATACAATTTTTGATTACCCGTGATACCAAAGTCCCTTGATCCTTGATTTGAATCCTGGCTGGGGCATGTGAGAAATTGCCAGTGACTCAGGGTTAGGGCCAGAGACCCGATGAAAACCACCGACTAACCCTAAGTCACTGGCAACTTTCTCACTTACCCCAGCCAGGATTTGAACCCGGGCAGTGCTGGGAGACAGCTAGCAGTCAGTGGCATGCAACACCTTAGGCCACAAGATAATCAGGGCAGACCATCAGTGATGAGAGACACCTAGCAGTTATTGGCAACACCTTAGACCACGCAGCCATCAAGGCAGACCCTCAGTGTTGAGAGGCAGATGTCAGTCAGTGGCAACGCCTTAGACCACACAGCCATCAGGGCAGTCCTTCAGTGGTGAGAGACAGCTAGAAGTCAGTGGCAACACCTTAGACCACATAGCCATCAGGGCAGGCCCTCAGTGATGAGAGACAGCAAGCAGTCAGTGGCAATGCCTTAGACCACACGGCCATCAGGGCAGACCCTCAGTGGTGAGAGGCAGATGTCAGTCAGTGGCAACGCCTTAGACCACACAGCCATCAGGGCAGACCTTCAGTGGTGAGAGACAGCTAGAAGTCAGTGGCAACACCTTAGACCACATAGCCATCAGGGCAGGCCCTCAGTGATGAGAGACAGCAAGCAGTCAGTGGCAATGCCTTAGACCACGCAGCCATCAGGGCAGACCATTAGTGGTGAGAGGCAGCTAGAAGTCAGTGGCAACACATTAGAACACACTGTCATAAGGGCAGGCCTTCAGTGATGAGAGACAGCTAGCAGTCAGTGGAAATGCCTTAGACCATGCGGCCATCAGGGCAGACCATCAGTGGTGAGAGGCAGCTAGATGTCAGTGGCAACACATTAGAACACTCAGCCATCAGGGCAGACCCTCAGTGTTGAGAGACAGCCTGCAGTCAGTGGTAACTGCTTACACCACAATACCATCAGGGCAGGCCCTCAGTGGTGATAGTGAGTGGCAATGCCTTAGACCACATGGCCATTAGGGCAGGCCCTGATAAGGTAGATCTACCTCTCTTTCTAAATGAACCCCTAAACTAACCCCCTACATAGAAAGTTGAATCAGCCCCTGTATGGTATCAGCAAGTCCCACCCTCATACATCCAAGTGACTGATTACACTACCATAGTTATCATGGATATGTCTGAGTGTGAATGGAATGCTAGAAGCAGCCATTTTGTTAATGGGATGGTTGGTGGGCTAGAACTTGGAGTAGGGAAGGATATAGACTTGCTACAAGGCTGTGTTAACTAGATATCTCTTTCCTTATAGTCTCACTGATCTACCCTGAGTTGATTTCAGTCCAGGTTAAATTCTGAGTTTCAGACTGCAACCCATGAAACCAGTGCTGCCATCTATAATTTGAGGGAGACATCAAACCTACTTAACACCCATAATAATAATAATAATGATAATAATTATAATGATGATAATAATAATAAAAATAATGATAATAATAGTAAAATAATAATAATAATGATAATGATAATAATAATGATGATAATAATAATAATAACAATAATAATAATAATTATAGTAATAATAATGATAATAAAAATGATGATAATAATAATAATGATAGTAATAATAATAATCTTTATTTCACAAGGGTAACACAGTCAAATAATGGATTTGATTTTTGATGTAGCCCTCAGAGGCTCAGATTTAAGGGAACCATTATACCTTTAATGCTTTATGCCACAGGGTAGAAAATTGTTCTTCACGCTGTTGAACTATTCTTGAATAAGATGAGAGGGATGGTGTCATTTTGATCTAAATCTAAAGATATTAGGAATTCCATATTACCATGCCTTGGTAAATGAATGGGTGTGTGATATATATAGGTGGTGTTATTATGCCTAACTCTGCGTGAGACATGGTCTTAGCCAGCAGGGTGTCTGGGTGTCTTTTTGGACACCCAAACCCTAAAAAAGCACCCCTCAGGACACCCCAATTTTTTTTGTGAGGAATTTCTTAAAATGTCAATCAAGATTAAGCATATAATTGCATTTTTTCATCTCCATATAATTCCAATGACATTGTATAAGGATATCATACCTTATTTTGATAAATTTATACATGTTTATGGTTGAAATCTGAGAATATTGTGGTCCCCCTTCAACATTTGGACGCCCAAAAGTTTTAAAATGGCCAATTTTAGGCACCCAGTTTCTAAATCCTGGCTAAGACCCTGCCGTGAGAACCAGGCTAGTAAGGATACAGGGCTTGACGCTAACAGTGGTCCTATGGCCCCAGGCCAGTAAAAATTCCCAAAAATGGCTTTGGGCCAGTAAAAATAAGACTTCAACTGGTCCTACAGGGCCAATAAACATTTGAGGGCATTTTATTAACAAGTTTCCCCTCAGGAATATCCCAAATATATTTGAAATAAATGAAGAGAAAATAAACAAAAATAAATGTTGTCTGTCAATTTTAAGCAATGTTTTTTTTTCTTTTAATGTTAAAGAAAGATTTGTAGGATCAGTAAAAAATTTGCAGGACCAGTAGATCCTCAGTGTTACTGAACCTACAGGGCCAGTACCATTTTGAGTTAGCGTTGAGGCCTGGGATAGGGAAGCAGCATGGAGGAGTGAAGATCAATGCCTAGCAGTAAACATGATCAGGAAGGGAGTACACCTGCACCAGAGTACCAGCTTCCCAGGGAAACAGCGCACAATCAATGAGAATCCATCTATTATTTAACACTCGAGGTGCAGGCATGCACACCAGTTTTTAGTCGACCCCCTTATCATACATTATATTTCCACACTGATGATTTTATGAATTGATCACATTGTTGCTGACTAATTATTGATTTTGGTTATAAAAAAACACTGTGATTGTGGTCTTGTTTCTGTTTTGTATTATATTCATACGATAGTTTGATAAAGAAAGGTAGACACTTAGTGGTACAGGTAGGTAATTGGTAACCATGAATAAATGTTTTTATTATCATCATTATTATCATCATTATTGTTATTATTATTATTATTATTTTTATTATTATTATTATTATTATTATTATTATTATTATTATTATTATTATTATTATTATTGTTGTTGTTGTTGTTATTGTTATTATTATTATTATTTTCATTATTAACATCTCCATCATTACGTTTTCTAGAATTCATTTGATGTGTCAATAGTTTCATTTCGTCAGATGTATGATCATTACAATATGAATGGCAAATAACACATTGTTCTTACTTAAATTGTTTAGAAATGTTGACATATTGTATTTTAGTTTATAAAACTCCTTCGACACCTTTATTAAGTACTCATCATTATACCTGTCCACCTTTATTATGAACCTATTGTGTCAAAAGGAGCAATTTACACTTCGGCTATCTCTTAGAAGATAATTTAGAAGATATAGTCTCATATTTGAAAATTCTTCAAAGAAATCCTTGTTCAAAAACAAGGTTTTCAGGAAAATACCTGTCCAAAAGACAGGCTAGATGGTTCCTGGCTAAGTCTCTGCTACTATAGATAACATTTGACCGATGCATACACATACTCAAAGGTTGATTTCTGTTAGATAAGATTCATTGGTTGTTGGATGCTCAGCCTCAGAAGGGGTCTGTAGCCCACTAATGGCCCCTGCTCCATCTCCGACTACAGCGGAAATGAGGATAGTCTGAGGGATTCATGAATATTTCATATCCGGCGGCCAATCTATATCCATACAGAGAAGATTGAGATAGATTTTATCCAATCAGGCGAGAGGGGAAATGCGTTGAATCTTGCAGGAGGTTCCCGGAATAACACTAATCGCAAAAAAAAAATGACAGAGATAGAATATTTGCTATTTTTACTGCGGAAAAATTAATCCATTCTCCTTACATAGAGACTAAATGTCCTTTATTTGTGGTGCTTTTCAAACAAACCAAACCTGAAAAACTTTGAAATGCCATTACTTTTTAAAAGAATAAATTTAACAATTTTTTGTTCTAATTAGAATTACGTTCTTGCTTCATTAGCATGAACTTTTAGCAGTATTGAAATGGAGATGTTTGTCAGATACTCATAGCTTTTGCTCAATAAATTTATGTGGAGATTTTTTCATTGAGAGTGAAAAATGATCATAAGCTCAATCTTCACCCTTCCAATGCTATTTTGAACCAAAACATTATTACACAAAGATTTTTGAAAACCAACTAAACCCTGTCATATTGATATTAATTGGAAAGCTCTCGCTGAGCACTCTCAGATGAGTGCCTACGTGCCTGGGTTTCAGCTATTTTTTCATTTTTTTTGGACCATTTTGTTTTGGCCAAATTAGCCACCATTAGCATAAGGCCTAGAAAAATAAATGGGTTTTTCTGTAATGGTCGGAAAAAAATAGGGTAGGTAGGTCGGTACAATTATTATTTTTTTGATTATTTTTTTGGTCAAAAATGTATGTTTTATGCATGTTTTACGATGATTAGGAGCTGGGAAGGCCAAAAAAACTTTAGGGTAGGGATTTTTTTGAATAACTTGTTAGGGTAGGGTTACAGGAAACAAACAACTTTTTTTATAGGGCCTAAGGTTATTTTCAAGCCCTGTAAGTGGGCCTTTTTATGTCATACTCATCTTTCCTCCTCTTGTTTCAGGTTTAACATTGGCTGTGTTCCGTGATGAAAATGATGAGGTGCATGCTATAGATGCGTATTGCCCCCATCTGGGTGCCAACCTGGCTGTGGGGGGCCAGGTCAAAGGTGACTGCCTGGAATGTCCCTTCCATGGATGGCAGTTCCGAGGATCCGACGGGAAATGTACACACATTCCATATTCAGAAAAAGGTAGGACTGTTAAATTAAAAGCTATTTTTTCCCTTTCAGAGGCGGATCTAGGATATATAATTTGGTGTAAGGGGATTTGTGGGGGGGGGGGGGGGGGGGGTTCACAGATAGTTATTTAAGGTTATCTCTTATGAAATCTCCCTTCCATATATTCAGAAAAGGTAGGACATAAAAGCCACATTTTTTCCCTTTCAGTGGCAGACCTTTACCAAATCAGGGTCCGACTTTCCCAGGAGCCCAGCGGCATATGCCCCTAGATTTTGCTGTGGGCCCCTAGATATTTCAGACTAGGGGCCCAAAATTTTATGTATGATAACCAGAAATCCTGTTTTTGACCACTTATTTTAATCGAAAGACCTTTTCGGACCCCTAGCCTAAAAACTAAGTGGCATACCCTTACCAAATCTAGCTGAGACTTACCTGCAGGTAATGCTGGTATTTTCCCAGCATTATCCCTGGATTTCCTTGATATTCTCAGCTTCATTTGGTAAGGGTTAATCTAGGATTTGGTGAGAGGGGGTTGAATCACATCATGAAAAGGGTGGTTCTCAAATAGTTATCTAAGGTTATCTGAGATGAAATCTCCCTTCTGTCTGTACCAAACCATATTCAGAAAAAGGTAGGAGATATATATATATAGGAAAGCTTCATTTTTCCCTTTCAGGGGGGGGGGGTCTTAGATTTGGTGAGAGGGGGTTCGTATTATGAGAAGGGGGGTTAGTTATAGTTATTTAAGGTTAAATTATCAGAGATGAAATCTCCCTTCCATTTGTACAAAACCATGTTCAGAAAAGGGTAGATTTTCAATGCAATACAAATAACATGTTTCAATTAATGAATCGGTTAACCCATTCATGCCTAAAGACCTGCTCCATATATTTTGTCTGGACCTACCCTACTTATGAAAGTAACTTTTAAGTTTAATTATGAGTTGAAAAAATATTTGAAGGAGAGTAATGTTAGTTACTTTCCGATTAACAATCTCCTCAAATATTTTCTGAAAATTGCTTTTGTTTGGGAGAATTATCACCAAATTATATATAGTCACGTGGTTTTGGGTGCTATACTGCCATGAAAGGGTAAATCCAATCATATCTGGAGGGCTTACCCAAGGTCTGACAACTTTTAACAGAGTTCACCAATTTTGATATGAATTTAAATATTAGGAGAGGGATTGTTAAACTCACCTGACCAGGATCAACAACTTTCATTGAAAATGATTTTTAATATATTGCTTTGTTATAAAAACAAAATGTATAATACATGCAGGCATAAATGGGTTATCAAACCTTAGCCCTTCTGATGCTACGGCTACCTTCGTCCAATGCACAAGAACGCAAAGATTTATGAAAAACATCGAAACCCTGTCATGTTGGTACTCATTGGAAAGCTCTCGATGAGTACTCTCAGATGAGTACCCATTCGCCAGGTTTTCAGCGATTTTTCAGGATTTTTGCATTATTTGTACTGGCCAAATTAGCCGCCAGCAGCATAAGGGTTAATATGCTGCTGGTGGCTAAATTGGTCAATACATGATGACGCAAATAAATTGTATTCATCTGAGAGTGCTCAGCGAGAGCTTTCCAATGAATACCAACATACCAGGGTTTAGATGGTTTTCAAAAATCTTTGCATCCTTGTGATTTGGTTGAGAGAAGCCTCAGCATTGGAAAAGTTAAGGTTGTGGTTGAGTATATGGCTGTGTATCTGCTCAGTGGAGCGTAGGGAAAGGACCTTTAATCCACCGGGCACCAGCAGTGACAGCTAGACCTCTACCACTTCCTCTAAATAAAATCTTACCAGGGAAGTAGGTCATCTGTCTATCATTTAACCCATTAACACTCCTAGACGCCAAAAGCAGCCTGACAATTTCAATAAATTCTCATAGCTGAAAGCATAATTTTGAAAAGATTTGAAGGAGAAATGTTAAGCAGAACACTACCAGCAACTCTCCTTCAAATATATTTTGAAGTTTTTCTTAATTCCAAAGTTATTGTCAATAGTATTGGAGATCCAGACAACAATTTCAAGAGTAACTCCATAAGCATTAATGGTGTCAACCCATTTATACCCGGAGATCTTGAAAAATGTGTGTTGTCCTAACCTGATGTACTTTTGAAAAATAATTTATGAATAAGGAATAAATTGACAATAATTTTGAAGTAGGGTTGTTGGTTTGGTTCTAATTAACATTTCTCCTTCAAATATTTTCTGAAAAAATATCTAGTTGTAAAGATAAAACCAAAAGAGTGAAGATGTTCTTGAGTGCCCGAGGTATAATTGGGTTAACCCATAAGTCCTAGAGCACATACAATTATTTATGGAGCACAATATAATTTTCTGTCGCCATTATGCATCAATCGGTTTAAATGCATGCATTTGAAAGCCTTCTTGAGCTTGATTTTTGTCCTGAGGGGCATTCAGTGAAGGTCCTATAGAACAATGTGAAGTGGAGGTCATGCAGTTACTGGCTGGAGTTATGTGGTTATATATGACAGCCAATTATATGACCACTCAGCATGGTGGGTGGCATTGCTTTGGACTTTCTGGAGAATGGTGTAAAGTGAAGGTCAGTTACAGACTGACCAATGTTATATGGTCATAGGTGTGACAGACAATGACCACTCTGGTGTCTGGCATTTTGCTTTGACTTTCTGGAGAATGATGTAAAGTGAAGGTCAGTTAGAGACTGGTATTATTTGGTCACATGTATGACAGACAATGATCACTCTGGTGGCTGAACTTTCTCTGGAGAGCAATTTGAAGTGAAGGTCAGTTAGAGATGTATGTATGACAAAGAAATTACAAGATTCTGGTGGGTGGCATTGCTCACAATTGATCCGACAGAATTTTGCAACAATAAAAAAAAGAACTGTGAGACTCCTGTTAATTCAGAGGAGTTGACTGTTCTCTTTATGAGAGAGAGGCGTTTTTCTTTTTTGGGAAGTTTGGTTTTCGTCACTTTTTCTGCCTATTGAGGCTATAATTAGTCCTGACTAGCCAGTTGTAACTGGTGGAGGAAACCAAAGTACCCGGTTAAAACCACCACCTCGAATCACTGATAACTTTCTCACATGCCCAGGCTGGGAATCTAACCCAGGCATTGATGAGAGACCTCTAACAGTCAGTGGCAAAGCTTTAGGCGTCAGGGCAGGCCCAGAGACTGCTAGGTGTATTACTAGCATGGTATTTAGGCTGGCATACCTTTTTGATACTCACTCTACGATATATTATACTGGGCTTGACATTTCCAGTGCCTGACAATATGCACTGGCCAGACCTAGGCTGGGCAAGTAAACAATGCTATGGATTTGCTTTGCTTGACTTTAACCTGATTCTGAGGGTGTCTTGGGCGAAATTAGGAGAAAGGATACAAAAGGACATAAATCACCACTTACACAAGGCTATACACTTTGCACATATTGCACAATTTATCTGAAAGAAAATAAAAGGAAAAAAATGATTTTTCTCAAAATTTATTTCAGGTAACCAGCAGCATGAGGTTGAATATATACGGTATAATCACCTCCTGCCTACTGGTTATTTTGAAACCTCAAGCTTTGATTGGAAAAGCCCACACGCACATGTGAGTTAGCACATACTCATTATTATGGACAATCTTTTCGAATAACTTCTTTCTCCTATTTCCATTTATAGCAAATACCCTCCCACAGGGCTGCAAAGCGAAATAGTTAACACTCCTGAATCCAAATTAAAACTGTATACAGTACTTTTTGGAGATCGCGCTTTCTCCATTAGTGCACCGAGATTTTGGAATGCGCTTCCACAACACCTGAAGGATTCTACATCGTGTCAGGTCTTCAAGAAGTGTCTCAAAACACACCTTTTCAGGCTCGCCATTGAGGCGTTGTTGACTATGACTCAAACTATGATAATATGCAGCGCTTTTGAACATTTTATAAATGGAAATGGCACTATATAAATTCCAATTATTATTATAATATTACTTCTTTCTCCCTTTTCCATTATCCATTGAATACACACACGAATATTCCACGATGATCCTCTCTCATAGAGCGGGTCAAATACCTGTTGTAATAGGTTGTCAAGGAGAATGAATCTGACCTTTGGAGTTGGGTACATAAACAAGGCTTGGTTGCCAGGAGAAGCGGCCTCCTGTCACTATGTAATAGTGATCAACCCATTCCTGCTCAAACCTATAGCCGCCATATAGTTGACGAACACAAATGCAGTGTCTAAAAAACGTATGGAAATTATAATGATAATGATAATAATGATAATAATAATAATGATAATAATAATAGTAATAATGATAATAACAATTATAATATCAATATTGATAATAATAGTAATAGTGATAATAATAATAATAATAATAATAATAATAATAATAATAATAATAATAATGATAATAATAAAAATAATAAAAATGATAATAAAAAAAAAAAATAAAAAAAATAATAATAATAATAATAATAGAAAAAAATAAATAATAATAACAATGATAATAATAGTGATAATAATAATAATAATAATGATAATGATATTAATGATAATGATAATGATAACACCGCACATTTGTATAGCGACTCGGCCATCACCCTTAACAGAGACTTAAACCTGGGAACTCACCCTTGGGAGCCAATAATCTGATTCTCTTTAAAGTCAGCTTTGATTCATATATAAAAGGGTAGAAGGGTAAAGCCTAGTTGCAAGACGTATATGGTAATACAGCCTGCAACATAACCACTGGCCCCGTTGCAAGTTGCAAATGAATTCGTCAAAAAGCGGCAATGGGGCAAGCTGAACGAGACCCTGACTTGCCTTCTGCAAGTAATGTTTTGGGCAAAGTCCAATCTCACCTTTGTTTAACAGAGTGGCAGGGCAAGTGGAAGTGCCGGCGGGGGAAGTCAACTTCAGGGGCAGCTTGCCCCGCTCGGAAATTAATGTTTTGCAACCTTTTATGCATATATATATATATATATATATATATATATATATATATATATATATATATATATATATATATATATATATATTTATATATATATATATATATATATATATATATATATATATATATATATGTATATATATATATATGTATATATATATATGTATATATATATGTATATATATATATATATATATATATATATATATATATATATATATATATATATATATATATATATATACAGGGCTCGACATTGGTGCTTGCCCCATTGCCCCGGGCAAGTGGAATTTGTAAATTATAGCTGTGGGGCAAGTGAAAACTGCATCTTGCTTGCCCCACTGGGAAAGAACTTTTTGTATATTTCAGGTTTACTTTTGAGAATGTGTGCAAGTTTTGTGGTATGCCATCCAAGCTTGTCCTAGAAAATATGCTTTCACATGCCAGAACCATGTTCTACTTGGTTTTAAATGAAATATTATAAAATTATTATATACAATTTTTCAAGGGCAAGTGAAAGTTGGAGTAGGGCAAGTGAAAATTGAATCTCACTTGCCCTACGGGGCAAGTTGCTGCGAAAGTTAACGTCGGGCCCTGATATATATATGTATATATATATATATATATATTCAGGGCTCGACGCTAAGGGTGAACCTATGGCCCCAGGCCAGTAAAAATTCCCCAAAACAGCTGCGGGCCAGTAAAAGAAGACCTCAACTGGTCCTACAGGCCCAGTAAACATTTGAAGACATTCTTGTTAAAAAGATTCCCCCCGAGAATGTCCCCAAATGTTTTTGAAATAAATGAAGGTAAAATCTATAAAGATAAATGTTGTGGTGAATTTTATGCAATGTTCTTTCTTGTTATGTTAAAGAAAAAATGTAGGACCAGTAAAACTTTTGCAGGACCAGCAGATGCTAGGTGTCACTGGTCCTACAAGGCCAGTATCATTTTGAGTTAGCGTTGAGGCCTGATATTTATATTTATTTATGTATTTGTTTATTCATATTCATTTAATTGTATTTATATATACATATATAACTGAATTTATATAACTCTCACAGCCTAGAATGTCAGCTGGCCCCCGCCTAGCAGCTGCTAGGAGATTGTGCCTCCTGTGGTATGCTGGCAGACTTCGTGCTAGATATAGGAGATGTCCTCCAGAATAGCTACTCAGGATTGTTTCACAACACTATCATTATACTAGGTTGTGTAATTCTAGCATTGAAACTACCCTCCACATAGGGTCTTGTAAAGTAGATGTCTTAACCCATATACTGCTGGTGGCTGATTTAAATGTCATGAAATAACATGACAGGGTTTCGATGGCTTTCAATGATCTTTGCATCCTTGTACTTTGGACGAAAGTAGCCTCAGCATTGGAAGGGTTAAGTCTATCATGTGTAGGGTCTATACATTGGAAAACCATATGTTACCATATGAGAGGTTTGTTTGTACTACACTTTTGGCAGTATTGCCCTGGTTGGTCAACTCACATTAGGGAATGTTAGCTAGCCCATTGATGCTCACAGCGGCCAAAAGCAGCCAGACAATTTTGATAAAATCTTGCAGGCAAAAGCATTAAAGTAAAGGGAATATATATGATGGAGAGGTCTTTATCACAAAATTACCAACAACTCTCTTTCAAATATTTTGTACAATCAATTCCAATTCCAAAGTTATGAAAAGTTTCAAAGATCAAGGCAACAATTAAATAAGCATTAATGGGTTAACATTTTAGGGACCTACTAGGGAGCCTTATAACCCTTGTGCTGGTGGTGGCTTATTTTGAGATTACAAAATAATGCAAAATGTCTGAAAAGTGTATGAAACCCTGGCACATGGATACTTATCTGAGAGTACTCAGCGAGAGCAATCCAATGAATACCAACATTATAGGGTTTAGATGGTTTTCAAATTTTTTGTGTTCTTGTGCTTTGGAGAAAGTAGCCTTAGCAATTTGAAGGGTTAAGGCCTAGAAAAAAAACTTGTTTGTTTACTGTAATGGTTCGATAAAAAATAGGGAAGGTAGGTCGGGAAAAAAAACACTTATGGATTATTTTTTTGTTCAAAAATGTGTGTTTTATGCATGTTCCATATTGATTGGGAGTATGGAAGGGCAGAAGAAACTTAATGGTAGTAGTGATTTAGGGTATGGTTACAAGAAACAAACAACTAATTTTTTAGGCCTAAGGCTAATGATGACTGCATGTTCCCCAGCACAGCGGTGTGCGAGCGCGGCACCATGAGGATGGTTATAGGATTTAGATGCATGGTTTTCCTTGTGCTTTGGACGAAAGTAAACTGAAGCATTAAAAGGTTTAAGCCATATGCATTTAATGGGTTAACGTTTTAGAGAACAAGGAATCCTTAAGACAAATGATGACTGTGTTCACCAAAAAACTTCCCTGCGTCCTTGTGCTTTAGAGAAAGCAGCCTCAGCATTGTAAGGGTTAAAGCTAATGATAAGGCCTAAAAAAAGAAATTGTTTGTTTCCTGTAACGGCCTGAAAAAGAATAGGGTAGGTAGGTCGGTAAAAAAAATTTTTGCATTATTTTTTTGGTCAAAAATGTGTGTTTTATACATGTTTTACGATGATTGGGAGTTGGGAGGGCAGAAAAAACTTTAGGGTAGGGATTTTTTTGAATAAAAACTTGTTAGGGTAGGGTTACTGGAAACAAACAATTTTCTTTTTTAGGCCTAACTGTGTTCCCCAGGAGAGCAGTGCACAGTGTGTGGAGGCACCACGATGATGCTGATGGTGCCACACAACTCGTGCCATCAATCATTGCTCTGTTTACACCCATGAAATATTGATAGTGTGATTGCAGAGCCCTCCCTAACTGCCTACAGATGAGACCCTTAAGCATACCACAAAATGCAGTGTCAATTTCATCAGAGCCGTGTCTTCAGATAAATCAATTACACCGGTGGCTCTGGATCGAGATTGGGTGAGATTTTAGTTCTCAGAGTGGGAGGGAGACCCAAGTGACATTTCTCTATTGTGTGGAATACTAATTATAGATTATCAGGACATTGGGCTCTTTCAGATGAAGGTAGGTGAAGCTGGACAATCAAGAATAGAAATCTGTATTGAGCTTATGAACCCTTATGCTTGTGGTGGCTAATTTGGCCCATATAAAATGTTAGGTGTCGGACTAGTAATCAGTAGGTCGCTGGTTCAATTCCCGGCCAGGGCACTTTGGTCTGTCCTTGGGCAAGACAATTTATTCCATATTGCCTCAGTCTTATAACCCAGCTGCAAAATGGGTACCTTGCATTAATAAGGCAGTGCTAAGAGCTTGTGCGCTATATGCTGCCAACTGCTCTGGAATATCCCTCGGGGGATTGAAATGGTTTCCGTGTGTACAGGCCTGCTAGGGGAGGAAGGTTGTGTGAACACTTCGGTGGATACAAGACTATAAACAGAATACCTTTTGAAACAATTGCATATGGGTACTCATATTAGAATACTCAGTGAGAGCTCTCTAATAAGTAGCCTCAGCATTGAAAGGGTTAGACTCGGATGTGTAATTCAAGAAAGTACTCCCATCAGTCTGATCTCTGGAGAACAGCGTCCTCCTGCCCATAGCAAGGTCAAATATTGACAGCCTTAAAATGTTTCATAATGAATTGCCTTTAATTCGCAGAGGGTGCCAATTTAGCTGCGGAAAATCAATGTGTGTGGCTGGGGTATTTGATTGATTGTTGAACGGGCCTGGCTGTTATATCAGTGCTCCGGTAATTGGGTATTGAGCTGGGCCTGTCAGAGGTCTTATTGCAGCATGCTGCGCGCCAATATATCATACAGGTGATTTAGCCAGCATGGCGACTTAAGGATGGTGGAGATAAGAGCATACGGCGGCATACCGTATTGCCTCTATCTATAATTCAAGATTGCAACGTCCTCGCACAATCTCATCATTTCATACTTCTGGCCAAGCTGCTGATACGGCTTTGGAATTTGGTTTTTCGTCACTTTTTTTGCCATATTGCGGCTATTTTGTGAATAGCCACTAGTAATTGGTGGAGGAAACTGATGTATCTAGTTAAAAAAAACACCGACTAACCCTGGCAACATTCCCACATGCCCCTGCTAGGATTCGAACCCGGACAATTAATGTAGAAACATTTAGCAGTCATGGACCTAGGGCTGTCATCGATACCGCCCGTATCGGTGAATCGGCAAGAAATCCTTGTCGATTATCGATATCTTGGACGTCCCAAGATATCGATTCATAAAAAAATGATACAAAGTGCATAATAAAAACGGTAAAATGCAAAATGGTGCTGACTTCATGCCGCTCGCAACACGGGGACGCAAGCGGAAGTCACACACATGCAGTATACGGCTATGCGCATGTGTGGGGGAGGGTCAAGAGGTCACGTAACAACCTCTCGCTCTACCCGCCGCCATGCCGTCGCTCCTTACGATGTCAAATTAAGCGACTAAAGGTAATAGAATTCTTATCGATTCGAATCGAATCGAAGTACCGTATCGGTAATTTTCTTGTCGATAATCGAATCGGTAAGAATTCCTTATCAATGACAGTCCTACATGGACCTACTGTTAGAAGTGTATAATAAGACAATTCTATAAGTTTCAAATGTACTTAAGATTTGGCTTGTTTATACTCAAAGATCAACATTATTATCTTCACCACTCAGCCCTAATTTTGGTAGAAAAAGTAAAGAAAAATTGAAATTCCCACCATGGTTTTTGCCAAGATTTAGAAACTGGGTGCCCAAAGTTGGCAATTGTAGAATTTGGGGGCGTCCAAATTTTAAGGGGGACCACAACATACTAATATTTCAACCATAAACCTGTACAAATTTATCAAAACAAGGTGTGATATATCCTTACACAATCTAACGGGAATTAAATGGAGATAAAAAAAATCGAAAATATATGCTCGAGATTGACATTTTAAGAAATTCCTCACAAACAAATTGGGTGTCCTGAAGGGTGTTTTTTAAGGGTTTGGGTGTCAAAAAAGACACCCAGATGCCCTGCTGGCTAAGACCATGATTCCCTGATCAGCTGGCTGTGAGAATGAATGTGTTTCAATAAAATGCTTATGATATTTAACCCCTAGGGTAGAGAGTATTATCCTGCACATGTGGTGGTAACCCAGTGGTAATGCTGCAAAGAACACCATCTTTCCTTAATATCCCTCAGGAATCCTTAAAAGATCTCTGTCTGGGATACGCTGCCTGCTTGGCTGACTGCATGCATGCACCCACTGGTTGCCATGGAAACAATCAATAGCAACAAGTTACTGATTTGCTGGTAGGGAGCAAAGCTTATTGATTTGTGAAATTTATCAAGAGATTATAAATTACATTATAAATTACTGATCCATAAATTTCAAACAAGCAGCGGAATTGTAAAAAACTAAGAAGGAGATGGTCAGAATCATTTTTACAATAAATACATTTATCTTCACAGATGAAGATATTTCCAAAGTTAGTATTTACCAAAATACTGTTTCCTTGCAAGAAATGTTTTCCAGCAGTATTTAAAAAAAATTGCACTACATTTCTTTTCCAGAATCATTCTTTTACACCAAAAAATGTTTTTCAGAATCATTCCTGTACATTAAAAGAGTGTTTCCAGAATCATTCCTTTACACAAAATGATTCCCAGATTTATACTTTGACACTCTGTAAGATGTTTCTACAAATGATCTTAGCACTATACAATGTCTCTACAAAACATATAAGCACTATATGATGTTTCTACAAATTATCTTAGCACTATCATCAGAGAAGTTTCTTTGAATACCTTTTTCGCATTGAAAGATTCCTGAAAATGCAGTTCGGCCCATAATTGAACTTTGAGGCCTGTGCTCTCTACATTGGAGCAGTGAGTGCATGAAAGAAGTTCACCTTTTTGATGACTGGATGAAGATCTACAGATGGTTAGCTAACTCAGGCATCAACGATCTAAGCTGGCTAACAAATCAATATTCTTATGAGAAAAACAAATACGTTTCTTCAGAGAAATATGCAGCATGCATTTATTGAACCAAAGGTTTATCATATTAGTATGATAAACCTTTGATTGAACTCATACATGTCTATAATTTGACAATGTTCGAAAGATGAATGAAGAAAGTGTACGCCCTAGAACAGGGTTTTAGCCAGGATTTCAAAAATACCGGTCCAAAACAGCAATTTCAAAATTTGTCTGTCTGTCAAGATTTAACTACTTAAATACCTCAAATCCTTACACCAGCTACAATTAATATCCTAGTGTGTCATAAAGGGCAATTTACACTTCAGTTATGTCCTAGACTACGGTTTGTTAGGAAAATATATGTTTATTACACCTCAAATTCAAAATTGAAAAATCTTCATAGAAATTTTTGCCTGTCCAAACTGGAGGTTTTTAGGAAAGTACCTGTCCAAAAGACAGGCAGGACGGGTACTGGCTGAGTCCCTGCCCTAGAACCTTTACCACAGAACCTACAAGCTTACAGCGTGGTCATTGTCATTGAGTCCTGAATATTATTTTCACTCTCTAGCTAGCCTGGGTGGCAGGCTTAATTATAACCCTCCAACAGCAATGGACTGACTGACAGACCATAATAATGATCTAAGCAGATCTGTTTTTCACAAGTCTTTAGGGAAACTGAGTCAGACTGTAATCAGAGGGATATTGTTCAAGCAAACAATAGTTGATACGGTGACCTTATTCAGGAAACCATTCAGCTATTATTTGTAATAATCTAGATGACCATGGCGCATCTCTATGTCAGTAATATCGGGGCTTCTGTAGATGAGTATTAGTCAATAGCGGGTGATGTATAAGAAAACATGCTCAGTTGAAAAAAGAAGAAAAATTCCTTCATAGTGCCAAAACAATAATATGGTTGAAGGGTATATAAGGGGTAATAGAATATTCAAAAAAGGATGTAGTTATACTGCAGACGATAGCGGCTAGGCACTAGCAGGGACGTACTTCATCCCAGCTAGTTAGTCAGGTCAGGGAGTCATTTTGACTCCCAAACACCAGATTTTGGGCAAAAATGTCACCCATTTATATTTTGCAAAATTTTCTGTATTTTTTGACTTAAAGGAACAAAAAATTTACTACGGAAAAGAACAGCCAACATTTTGAAACTGTAATAAAGGACAACTGATTCATCAAATGGTGTTCCTCAACTTATCATATTCTTGATATTCCTCTGAGCATGAGCCTAAAATGTCACTTTCCTTAAAGCCTGTGGGGCTACAACAGCAAATATTATCAAAGCCCCACACAACTTTCTGAGGAAGTTTCAGCTTTTGTTCAAAGATTGCCTGGCTACAGTGCTTTGGGAGTGAGTAGGTGGCTTTGGCATGCGTTCATCATGAGTTCAACGCTCTCCTAAATAACAATTGCCTTCAATAAATAATGAACGGATCGATAAGTCTCTTGTATTTATAGAAGATGGTTCTATTTTTTCCTGCTGATAGAGCGGAAGCAGCCTTGTTAAGTGATGAATGATTTAGAGGATAAAGCATGCTGTGCAGTATGTGTGAAATCTGCAGGGAGAACCTAAAAGGTCACAAAAAGGTCATCACCACCAAATAGATGAAGAGTCAGCAGAAACTTACTACTGTAGTATAGGAAATTAATCTGGGGTGCACATATACCAAATATGACCAAAAATGACCTTCCAAATTTAATTTTAATGAACAGTCACTTGCACACACTACCACAGTTGGGGGGGGGGGGGCATATTCTGACCCAAATTTAATTATACTGAGATTTTCTAATTCTATAAATTTAATGGATTAATTACATGCTCAGAATCATTTCCTATTCTACAGTACTCATTAGGGAAGAGGCTAGCCTAGCTCTAAATTTGGGCAATATACAGGGCTGAAGGAATATAATAAGGCTTATAAGTCTTAAATTATTGAATTTGAATTTGATATGAACAATATATAAATAAAAGAGGATTTATAACTCTGTGAATGTCAAATCAATATGTGGTAAACAGTTACAGGGCACGACATTAACTTTTGCAGCGACTTGCCCCGTAGGGCAAATGAGATTCAATTTCACTTGCCCTACTCCAACTTTCATTTGCCCTTGAAAAATTGTACATAATTATTTTATAATATTTCATTTAAAACCAAGTAGAACATTAGTTCTGGCATGTGAAGGCATATTTTCTAGGACAAGCTTGGATGGCAGACCACACATTCTCAAAAGTAAACCTGAAATATATACAAAACGTACTTTCCCAGTGGGGCAAGCAAGATGCAGTTTTCACTTGCCCCACAGCTATAATTTACAAATTCTACTTGCCCGGGGCAATGGGGCAAGCACCAATATGTCGAGCCCTGAGTTAGATCAGCTAATAAGATGTTTAAGGCATCTGTCGTGGTCAAGTGGTTACAATGTCTGGCTCCTCATCAAAATTCACAAATCCAAACCCTGATAAATTGAAAAAACTTTGCGTTAGTGAATTAATTACTGGGCACTGTTAGAATGAATTAATTGTTAATTTCTATGCTGATACCGATACTCTTGAAACTATATTGTATTTTCGATGATCCTTTTATGGTGCAATTACTTCTGCAGATTTCAACAAATGATGTGTTTGGGGTAGATAAGGTTAAATCATGACCTTTAACCCTGCTCTTGCTAACACTGGATATATCAGGTGCTACATATCTTGCCTGTGTGACCAACACCGGATATATCCGGTCTTTGGGTGCCCTTGCACTTAGCAAAATAAACACTACAAAGGTAGATTAAGGGGTATTGAATTATACTAGATATCAAGGTTTTACCTTTTACTATGTTTCTATTTCAGTTTGTGAAGCACATTATTGAAACAGAAATAGAAATCTATAAAATGCTTCTGATTTGGTGGGTAGACCCACAATATCCCTGGTCCCAGGGGATAGGTTCTCCCATATGGGGGTCTAGCATGACAAGGGTTAAGATATACCCTTATCATAGTAGATAATCTACTGAGTCACAACCTCTTATTCTCATGTGATCTATAAGTTAAAGGGTATGTTTGAATAAGTCACCATTGTCATTTGTCAATATATAATAGAACTTTACCTTGTTTAAAAAAATATATTTTTCACAATAAACTTGTACAAATATATCAGATCTGAAGTAACTTACATCATTTTGCATACCGTTTGGAGTACATACATGCATTTAATCTTTATGTATGTATCTTCATGTACAGGTGAACTTGGATTTTTGCATATGACGGACGATATGCTTGGTCCCAGTCCGATGCATATCAAGTATTCGTCATATGTATATGGCGGATTTTGCATATGACGGACCAATTTTCTTGGTCCCATTGGGTCCGACATATCCAAGTTCACCTGTACTTCATGATTGGACGTGTCCTAAGATGCCATCAGCAGATAGAAGGCACCCTATTGCTCTGTGAATCCATAATTCAGAGTCCAATATTATATGATAACTGATACCTGTGGTAGCTGGTCAAAACTGGAATTGATTGATAAGCTTCAGACTTGACCAGATGTCATTGACACCATGATAGCTGTACATGTCATCTGTTAGCCCAAGAATGTAAATTTTGTTTTGATTTTGATTTTATTCAGTCTAGTATGATGTGTATTACATAGCATTTGGCTTACAAAAAAAATTGTGTATAAAGGTGACTTAAGTCGGAGTGTCATTAACTGCTATGCAATAGAATTCTAACCAGACACAGGATATATATGTACACTAAAAGTTAGAAACTTATTTCCATAGTGGTCCCAGTCTGCCCAATGGCATCACATGTAATGATCAACCTCACTGCTCAAGAATGACATAACAATAATATCATATAGTATAATACAAACATTCAGACTAGAATTGATGAATTTTTTTTCTTATGACTCAGAGAGGACTGACATGAAATGTTTTTTGCATTTTACTTTAAAAAGAGATTTACTGAACGTAGTCTGGATCTCATCTGGCAAAGAGTTCCAGATTTTGGCACCTATGTAGTGGAAGCACTTTATACCATATGAACCAAAAAAAGTTAAATCAAAGCATCAACACTGTGTCTGGTGTTATAGTGGTGGGATTCATGCATGAGCTGAAAAAATGAAGACGAGAGGACAATTTCAAAAGATTACTAAAAATATGCAAAGCTTTTCTTAACAATTGGTCAGTTACATATTGCAAATATACACAAGTATTTGAAAGGAAAAGTTTGACATCAGTCCCTTTAAGCTAGACTTGTTTACGTTTACTGCCCATTCATACTATCATTTTGAGAGGCATTTGACCCTGACTATCTTGGTGACATTTGGACTAAAGCTTCGTTTTGAATATATTTGCAAGAGAAAATGTTAATCTAAAGCTATATATGCAACAATTTACTCTCATCCAAATATTTTGAAAATTCATGTTTTTATTATTCCACCATTATACTAGATGGTAAGTAGGTTTGATGTCTCTATCAAACTAAAATTGTAGATAGCAGCACTGTTCTCTGACATGGTTGCTGTCGTAAACAGCTCTACTGGCTCCCTCTTGAGGAGTGATACAGAACTGAATCTAGATAGATCACATCTCAGGGTAGCCTCGATACCAGGCTGAATACATTTGTAATTCTGTATATATTGCTTGCTGTCTTAATAACTTTACTGTGCTTGCTGAGTCCAGTTTAGTTCTTAATTTTCACACCAGATGTCTGTTATTGGCATGGCTTAACAGCCATGAGAGAATTCAGCAGTGCTGCCATCTGGCAAATCTGAAAAGTACTATAATGACTTGACTAGTAAAAAAATGACTAGTTGGTGAAGAATAAGCCAGCTCTAGTAAGCTAGGCTAATCTCAGGGTAGATCATTGAGAAATAGGAAACAGCCATGTATCACAGAGTTGTAGCAAGTCTATAGTTATAGCTTGAATGAATAAAAACAAGTGGATATGAAACCAGCTCGTCAAGCTTAACAACATGCAGGCTGCAACGTATAGCTCTGAAGTCATGGTTTGCACATATTGGTGCGCAGCTTTCTCTGCAATGTTAATGGTACGAGAGCCCTCATTGGTCTTTGTCAGCTAGTGATATGTCAAACTGAGGCCAGATTCGAGACCCCTGGAATCATAGCCTGGTCATCACTACAGCACATATAGTAATTGGCCTCTTGCTACATATCCATTCTTTTATTCATCTGAGAGGTCTTCACTAGTACGGCACATATATTAGTAATTGGTCTCTCGCTACATATCCATTCATTTTCTCTTAGAGGTATTCACTATATAGCACATATAGTAATTGGTCTCTCGCTACATATCCATTCATTTCCTCTTAGAGGTATTCACTATATAGCACATATAGTAATTGGTCTCTCGCTACATATCCATTCTTTTATTCATCTAAGGTTATAGTTATAAGCCTGGAGTGTTGTCAGTGATAGGATGTGCAAGTGTGTAAATATACACCACACACAGTCTCAGTGAACCATATACCCGACACTGTCAATAGCAACTGTAAATAGAGATGTTGTTTCCCTTGGCACGTACGTACCACTACAGCAGCCATGGAGGCCATTGTTGGTTTTAACCCCTCAGGAAATAATTGTTTCGCTTCAATTGGGTTGTCCTAGCAAACATATGCGAACAATGCAATGCGATGAGCATGTGATGTTGATCATCCTCTCGTTTTTGGTCAGACACAAATTGAAATATTTTGATAATTAAGCTCTTAATATAATTTTTTGAAATATTTGACTGAAAGCTGTTAAGTGTTGCTTTTAGGTTTGACATTTGCTCTTCAATCCCTCCTCTACCAGATATTCCTTTATTTGGCAAGCCCCTTTCAGTATCTCTTTTACCAGGTGTTCCTCTATTTAGAGAGTTATGTTCAAAGTTGTCAGACTGGATGCACAATACTGATACAGATTGGTTAAACTTAAGGTGGCCGTAAACGTTTTGTCCTCAGGGAAGCCTGTTTTGAGATATATGTATTATGCTAATGAACCGGGTCTTACCCTCCTTATGAAAAAAAACCCCATAGCTCTACTCCACTCCTAAGTTCATAATTTGTGCAAAAGTTTGACTTGACAGGTATGAATAGACAGACAGGACTGACAGCATGCTTCAATGTTATGGTCATGGCGGCAAGTGATAGGAATTGGCTCAGATTTTCATGATCAATCATTGGTTGGGTACAACCGATCGATGATCGATCATAATCTGTTGGGCGTGCTTTCATCCCAGAAGCACCTATCAGCTATTTCCGCCGCTAAATAAGTAATGTTTATGGTACTGTTTTTGGCAAAAAAAAACTTAGTCAACGTACGTCCAGGAAGTAGTGTCAAAACACATCCTATTTGCTGTTTATTTCGATCATAATCGATGCCAAATTTTGGGATTGATTAATCGAAATAGAAACCATTTTTTATCAGGTTAGGGGCCCAAAAAAGGACTTTAGATAAAAACAAGTGGTCAAAAACCGGATTTCTGGTGATTATAATACTATTTTGGGCCCCTAGTCGGAAGAATCTAGGGGCCCACAGCAAAATCTAGGGCCATATGCCCCTGGGCCCCTGGGAAAGTCGAACCCTGCATCAGATTACCACTAATGGCGGCCAAAAGCTGCCTGACAATTTTGATGAAACATTGCACGCTTAGGCAAAGTTGGGAAAATATTTGCAAATCAACAATGTGCAGCATTTAATTTTGCTTCACTAATATAAGTTATTTTCAAAAGAATGACAGGTCAAGACGACACCTATCAAGTAGATTTCCAGTCATGAATGTCTTTCAATGCTGAGGCTAATTTTGTCCAAAACACAGGGACGCAATTATTTTTAAAAACCATCTAAATCCTGTAATGTTGGTATTCATTGGATAGCTCTCACTGAGCACTCTCAGATGAGTACTCATGTGCAAGGGTTTCAGCCATTTCTTTAAGGTTTTTTGCACCATTTCGTATTGGCAAAATTGGCCACCAGCAGCATATGTGTTAATCCTTGTCATGCTAGACCCCCATATGGGAGAACCTATCCCCTGGGACCAGGGATATTGTGGGTCTACCCACCAAATCAGAAGGTGTTTCAATAATGTGCTTCACAAACTGAAATAGAAACATAGTAAAAGGTAAAACCTTGATATCTAGTATAATTCAATACCCTTTAAAATCGACCTATGTAGTTTTTAATTTGCTAAGTGCAAGGGTACCCAAAGACTGGATATATCCGGTGTTGGTCATACAGGCAAGATATGTAGCACCGGATATATCCGGTGTTAGCAAGAGCAGGGTTAACATACTCCAGGTCTTTCAACCTTTAGATTATAATGATGTACCTGTACACGTGATGCTTTTCCTGTTTTTATTTAAAGAGACCATTAGATTCCCTGATGGCTCTGCTTCTCCTCTCCCCTTTCACAATGGACTGGATTGTGCTGTTTCCATGGTAACAGATAAATAATATCGTTATCCACATTGTATTTTGTTTTGCGTCTATATCGAATGGCTTTTTTGTATCACTTATAATCACAATAGGTAATTCAGTGGTGTATTCAATTTTTATAATGGCATTTTTCATTATTCGGGAAATTATTTTGCAAATTATTAAAGTTTTTGGAACAACTAAGTGTTAAAGTTTGAAGATTCTTTTATTTTTAGGGGGGGGGGATTTTTGCTGCTTACCATATGATGATTTAAATTTGAGAAGAATGTGATCAACACTGGCTGGTGCATTGAAATTGTTTCTGTTTAGTGTTATGTTTTCAATATTTTACTGAAATCCTAGAATCCTGTTTAACCCTTAATGCTAGATTATGGGAGAACCTATCCCCTGGGACCAGGGATATTGTGGGTCTACCCACCAAATCAAAAGGATTTCATAAATTTCTATTACTGTTTCAATAATGTGCTTCTCAAACTGAAATAGAAACATAGTAAAAGGCTTAATCGACCTATGTAGTTTTTATTTTGCTAAGTGCAAGGGTACCCAAAGACCAGATATATCCGGTGTTGGTCACACAGGCAAGATATGTAGCACCGGATATATCCGGTGTTAGCAAGAGCAGGGTTAATCAGAGAGGTAGATAAGAGGAATATCCATACTATCACATTAGGCCCAGTGCACAGTTGATGTTTACAATGGCTACTGGTGTTGGGCACTGCAATGTTCTGCACTTCGGTCATTAACCCTTAAATGCTTCTGGTGGCTAATTTGGCCATTACAAAATAATGCAAACAAAACCTGAGAAATGATTGAAACCCATGGGTACTCATCTGAAAGTGCTCAGCAAGAGCTATCCAATAAATACCAACACAACACAGTTTAGGTTGTTTTCAAAAATATATGGTTCTGTGTGCTTTTGACGATAGTAGCCTCAGCATTGGAAGGGTTAAGTGATTCAATCTGTAGAGGAAAGGAGCATACCCGCCTATAGACTAGGTTCCTAGTCCCTAAAAAGTTGACATCCCCTTCTGTGCTGACCAAGCAGTGTGGTGTAGTACCAGGTATGGTAGATAGATGGCACCACCTGATCCTCTGATCTCTATAGGTTTTAGGTGTTATAATCAAACTGAAGCCTGGTGAGATAAGTGTAAACTAAATGGACCACTACGGCCACCTCGTCTAGAATATTTGATGCTTACAGAAAATACATATAACAGCCTAGAAATCTAGGCTAACCCGCCTAGTGTCAAGCCCTATCAAAATTTGTCACGACTCTGATTTCCCATCCCTATCTGTTTACTTAACCAATTAGCGCTTAAGAGTTACTCTTGAAATTGTCGTCTGGATATTCTCTTCTTTTGACAATAACTTTGGAATTAGAAATCACTTGACAAAATAATTTAAAGAGAGTTGTTGGTAGTATTCTACTTAACATTTCCTCTTCAAATCTGGTCATAAATATGTGTGTTGCCTAAAGATGTCATTGAAATTGGCATGCTGCTTTTTGCTGCTGGGAGCATTAACCCTTAACCTGCTGGTGGCTAATTTGACCAATACAAAGATGATGCAAAAACCCTGAAAAATACCCGAAACCCTGGCAAATGGGTACTCATCTGAGAGTACTCAGCGAGAGCTATCCAATGAATACCAACATGATAGGGTTTCCATGACGTTCAAATAACTTTGCGTCCTTGTGCTTTGGACGAAAGTAGCCTCAGCATTGGAAGGGTTTTAATGGGTTAATGATATGGTCTGATTCGGCCTGGGGACATGCATATAGTGTACATAGTGTGTGGGTGGTCAACAATAATAATCACTGTCAACAGCTTTAACTCATTCATATCTGATATAGACTTATGCATGATAACTTATAGATAAAACACTTGTAAGGCCTAAAGAAATTGTTTGTTTCCTATAACGGTCCAAAGAAAAATAGGGTAGGTAGTAGGTCAGTAAAATGAATTTTTTGCATTATTATTTTGGTCAAAAATGTGTGTTTTATGCATGTTTTACATTGATTGGGAGTTGGGAGGGTAATAAAAACTTTAGGGTAGGGATTTCTTTGAATAAAAACTTGTAAGGGTATAGGGTTACAGGAAACAAACAACTTTTTTTAGACCTTACAAATAAGACTAGCTACTCACACTTTACTAGGCATTTCTGTGGCTTACAATTTTATATATGAATCTATGCATACAGCTTCATCTAAGAACTCGTGGCCTACTGTTTGCCATTTAGTTCACACAATTGCCACACAAGGGGGTTGCACCATGCCTTTTAAATGAGCTCCCCAACAACATCAAGGCTGCTGATAGTGTGCAAAACTACAAGACACAGCTGAAAACATTGCTATTTGGAAAAAAGTTTATTTGTTATGGACCATTAGCATCTGTCCACTGACTATACTTTAAAGCGCTTTTAAACATTTTAGGCGGAAATTTCCTTTTTCTGCGCCCCCACCGGCAATCGAACCCGGGTTTTCTCATTTACTTGCTTAAACTGTGTCCTCCATTCACCTGGAGAGATAAATATGAACTAATGTAGCCACCTTGACCACATAGTACCTGGTAACAGATAAAGCTTAACCCTTATGCTGCTGGTGGCTAATTTGAACAATACAAAATAATGAGAAAAAAGCTGAAAAATGACCGAAACCCTGGCAAATGGGTACTCATCTGAGAGTACTCGATGAGAGCTTTCCAATGAATA
>OZ012695.1:21489403-21514403 GCA_963942565.1 Maea johnstoni | reverse complement strand
GTATTTGTTGACTTGGTTGATCCATATCAAATAAGACTAATGGCATCACATCAGTATGTGAAAATAAATACTGGTGACTTATCATCAGCACTAGATATTACTTCATAGCTTATTGGAACATGCTGGATCATTTAACAACTCTAATGCATAGAATATGTATGTATTTCCCCAGTGTCCGTTGGCTACAAGACTTTGGGCATGGTCAGTCATGTATTGTAGACGCTTTGTTAGGTAGAAATAGTTTAACCCTTATGCTGGTGGTGGCTAATTTGGCCAATACAAAATGATGCAAAAAACCTGAAAAATGATTGAAAACCTGGTAAATGGGTACTCATCTGAGAATATTCCGCGGGAGCTATCCAATGGATACCAACATGACAGGGTTTAGGTGATCTTCAAAAATATTTGCATCCTTGTTCTTTGGACGAAAGTATAGCCTCAGCATTGAAAGGGTTAAGGTGAAAGACCGAGGAAGGAAGTGCCTGAGGAGAAGATTATCAAAGCTAATAACGGTAATCCTCTTTCTTACTTAACACTTGCTGTGAGTAACCTTTAGTTGTCATTACCAGCACAGGGGGGAGCTGCACTAGATTAATTACTTTCTCAGCAGAGGACCAAATAAAATAGGATTAGTCACAGGTAAAGCCATAAAACATTATTTTGACTTGCAGGTGACAATAGTGATGGTAGTAGTGGTATCGTTAGTAGGTGTGGCTGTACTGGTTGCAGTAGTTGTTTTGCTTCTAGAATAAGACTGCACAGTAGTGGTAGTAACTTAGTAGTAGTAGTAGTAGTAGTAGTAGTAGTAGTAGTAGTAGTAGTAGTAGTAGTAGTAGTAGTAGTAGTAGTAGTAGTAGTAGTAGTACTGTTACATTAGTAGTAGCAGTGGTGGTAGTAGTAGTAGTAGTAGTAGTAGTACTGTTACATTAGTAGTAGTAGTAGTAGTAGTAGTAGTAGTAGTAGTAGTAGTAGTGTTACATTAGTAGTAGCAGTAGTAGTAGTAGTAGTAGTAGTAGTAGTAGTAGTAGTAGTAGTAGTAGTAGTAGTAGTAGTAGTAGTAGTAGAAGTAGTAGTTACTGTAGTAGGTATGTATTAAGTTATAGTAATGGTAGTGAATGCCAAATCATGCCCCAATGTAATATCGTATGAACAAGTTATTTTATGGTGCCCTACTGTTGAGTATACTGATTTCAAGTGGTGGTTTGAATGTTACAAGTAGGAGTATAAGCAAATAATTATGGCCAAAGATGATATTGTATGAACGAGACATTCAAAGTGATCTACATTTGAGTTTACCTAAGGACTGATCTCAAACTAGGACAAGATGATGATGTACAAGGTGTGGTCAGGACTAGCGCTGTCTAGAGCTCTGGATGTTAAACAGAGCATTGCAAGTGTTATTCAATCTACCTCAATCCTCTTATAAATAAAGTCTATTTAGATAGGGAGATGCTTTTTTAACCAGCTACTCCCTGAATCTTTAGCATCTGTTTGATTTTAATGAATATTTGCAGTCAATAACCCATCCTCAAATATTTTGTAAAATCATTGTGAATTCCAAAATCACAATAACTTTACAATAATATTACAATAATTCCAAATTTATTTTCGGAAGTGCAATTGAGACAAATGATTTTTACAATGTTTAAAGGAATTTATGTTTGAATTGGTTAATGTATTAATCCAATGTAGGAACTGCTCTTCTGCATTCCTCAAGCAGATGATTAGCTCTAGTAGGAGTGTAAGCACTTGATGGGCATTTAGTTTCCTACAGGAAAAAGCTTTAACCCTTATGCTGGTGGTGGCAAAATTTGCCCAATACAAAAAAAAGGATACAAAAAAACTTTTTTTTTAAATGACTGAAACCCTGACGTATGGTTCTTATATTAGAGTACTCACTGAGTGCTACCCAATTAAAGCCAACATGAAGTGGTTTAGAGGGTTTTCAAAAATCTTTACGTCCTTGTGCGTTGGATGAAAGTAGCCTCAGCATTGGAAGAGTGAAATCAACCCTTATGCTGCTGGTGATTAATTTGGCCAATACAAAACGATGCAAAACCCTGAAAAATGACCTAGACTCTGCAAATGGGTATTCACATGAGAGTACTCAGAGAGACTCATCTAATGAGTACCAACATGACAGGGTTTAGAGGGTTTCCAAAAATCTTTGTGTTCTTGTGCTTATAAAGGATAAAACTAGCCTCAGCATTGGATAGTGTTGGGACGATCATCGATTATAATCGATAATCAATCGTTTACCTCTCTGATTCTGATTAATCGATTACAAAACTGGCAATCGATAATAATCGGAAAAGGTGACACCTAGTGGCACAATATAGAACTAATGACAGACTTGTTGTCAGCTTTCTTGCTATGAAACTAAGCCCCAAAAACATTTCAAAACGAAGTAAAGGTAGGTGCTAATAGCAAGTAATTGTCATAGACTATCACTTATTATTAGGCTCTAGACCTCTAGTACCCAATTACTGCAAAAGTGCGATGAACTGATTATGATCTATAATCGATCGGTTGGCTGTAACTGATTATCGATCATGAAATTGCAACCGATTCCCAACCCTAGCATTGGAAGAGTTAAATTTAACTAAGACTGATTGATTCTCTGTAATGCAATTCAATAGCGTAACTGGTCTGTATCCGTCTCCACTCTCATCTCATGGGACAAGGAAAGGATAGAAAGACCCAGCTATAAAGCAGCAATGTTTTATTACAGCTCTGATTGTATTAGGCGTCTCAGCCAGGGCAATATAAACTGGCCCCTGCTAGTGATACACTCAACCAGGGTTATTGAAAACCCAGTAAGCCCCATACATGCTTTAACCCTTTACATATGCTGCTGTAGGCTAAGTTGGCCAATATAATATATAACAATGACTAGCCTAGCTACAAGGCTCTACTCTGTTTTTACTTTATTATATATAAATGCCTGCACCTATACTACATAGGGGCTTGTGGCCTACTGTTTGGCCATTTAGTTCACACAATTGCCACACGAGGGAGATTAGTGAAATATTTTCATCTGACCTTCTAGTATACCGCAGTGCCATCTATCCACAAGGGAGGACATTTAAATATGGCCTGGGAGGCAGGCTTAATGCAATGACATGGCAGTGTTCTGCTCAGTATTTCTTTGTCAAATATGTGCTTAACTATATATGCTTTTTCCAGAAAAATTGACCCAAAATTGTTGGTGCACACATTAATGGATTAAACATGAGTCAAATGAGAAGAGCTTTTCTTGCCTTTGAGCGATCTATCGGCTGCAGAATGTAGCTTACCATTCTATATATTAACTGTCTAAAGTGAAGAGCATTGAAAGCTACCATTTTACCTGTTATTAGGGAATTTATGCCTGTCAATTCGATTGTCAACCTTTATGCTGCTGGTGGCTATAATTTTGCCAATACAAAATGATTCAAAACAAGAAAAAATGACTGAAACCCTGGCACATGGGTACTCATCTGAGAAAACACAGTGAGAGCTATCTAATGAATACCAACATGACAAGGTTTACACATACATCAACATTCTTTGCTTCCTTGTGCTTTGGACGAAAGTAGCCTCAGCATTGGAAGGGTGAACATCTAACAGGTACTCAAAGCATGATTGAGTTAACCCATTCATATGCCTGGAGATCTATGTGACGTGTGTCATTTGGACATGTCAATGTCATACATACATTTAAAAATAACTTGCGAACAAAGCATCAATTTTGCAAAATATTTTGAGGGAGAGTTGTTGATAGAGTTCTGATGAACAGCTCTCCTTTAAATTTTATCAAAACTTTGCTTTTGTTAGAGAGATATTTCCAAAATAGTCAGGCGGTTTTGGCTGCTACAGGCATGAATGGGTTAAGAAGTCCATTGAGTGCAAAGAGGTCAAACATGAATACACTTGGGTATCTTCTTCACCAGGATAATCAATTAAGTACTCAGACATGCAGGCTTTTCTTTAACCTATTCTTGCTGTTTGGACTTCCCCTTGAAGAGTTACTTATTAGGCAGGACTCCATGTAAGGCCTAAAAAAAGAAATTGTTTGTTTCCTGTAACAATCTGAAAAATAATAGGGTAGGTAGGTCGGTTGCATTATTTTTTTGATCAAAAAAGTGTGTTTTATGCATGTTTTTTTACGTTGATTGGGAGTTGGGAGGGCGGTAAAAACTTTAGGGTAGGGATTTTTTTGAATAAAAACTTGTTAGGTTAAGGTTACAGGAAACAAACAACTTTCTTTTTAGGCCTAACAGTGAACCGCTGGCCCAAAGCCAGTAAAAGTTCCCCAAATGTATTAGGGCCAGTAAAAAAAGACCTCAACTCGTCCTACAGGGCCAAAATAGATAAATGTAATTGTAATCTTTATTCTAAGTCTGTATATCAATTACAAGAAACACAAGCTACTAAGGCTCTTGGCCAGTAAATATTTAAAGACATGCTTGTTAACAAGTTTCCCTCAAGAATGTCCCCAAGTGTTTTTGAAATAAATGAGAATAAAATGAATATATATAAATGCTGTCGTGAATTTTTTGCATTATTTTTTCTTGTTATGTTAGAGTAAAATTGTAGGACCAGTAAAACATTTTCAGGACCACTAGATCCTAGGTGTTACTGGTCTTACACGGCCAGTAACATTTTGAGTTGGCGTTGAGTCCTATTAGGTTAATATTCTATGATACGTGACATTGGCATAGGAAAAACATTGACACTTGAATAAGGCATAAATTTCTCAAAATATTTATGAATATTTTAATTGGATTCTGATGAACATATCGTAAAAGATATTTGAAAAAGAGGATTTTGTCTGAAAGATAACGGTAAAATGGTTAGTTCTGGATGGAGCTTTATAATATACAGCTATCAATGGTTTCAACCCTTAAATGCCCGTAGTGACCCGATAATGTCCTGACTATTATTGATAATATTATTAATATTTTTGTGCCCATAATTTTCCTTGGGAAATATTTGAAGGATTAATGTCATTTAAATCCCAAAAAGCAGCTTTGCGTGAACTATTTTGTAAATTTCTGAGTAACAGCAACATTATTTTCAAAGGTATCGTAGGTTCCAGCCGGCATTTGCTAAGAAGATCTCCTAGGGAGAAAGGGTTAAATGCTGGCCTGCTGGGAAGAAAGGATTTAACCCTTTCATACCTGGAGATCTACTTGACTAGTAGCAGTTTTGGCTGATACAGGTATGAGTGGGTTAACCCATTAATGCTCACAGCGGCCAAAACCAGCCTGACAATTTTGAGGAAATCCTTCAGGTATTAACACAATTGGCAAGATATTTGAAGAGGAAATGTTTGTCAGAACATTACCAACAACTCTCCTTCAAATATTTTGTAAAATATTTCCCAATTTAAAAGTTATTGTGAAAAGTATCATCGATCCAGACGACAATTTCTGGTTGAAGCCTTAAGCATTAATGGGTTAATATGTAGCCCATTCATTCATTTTCCTGACATGTGTCGTCTAGACCTATGATGTCTTTGAATATATCTCACAATCTCATCAATTGGAAAAGAAATTGAAGAAGAAAAGTTTATTAGTTTCCGATCAACATTTCTCTTTCCAATCTTTCTTTTAAATTAATTTTGTTCAAAAGATATCAAAAAAATCAGGAGGTTCGAGGCGCTACAGGCATGAGTGGGTTTAACCCTTATGCTGCTGGTGGTTACTTTGACCAATACAATATTATGTGAAAAAGCTGAAAAATGACTGAAACCCTGGCAAATGGGTACTTATCTGAGAGCACTCAGTGTGAGCTTTCCAATGAATACCAACATGACAGGATTTAGATTATTTTCAAAAGTTTTGAGATCTTGTGCCTTAGACAAAAGTAGTCTCAGCATTGAAAGGGCTAATAATCAAATGAGTCAATTGGGTGATTTAATGTAAGGCTTAGGAAGCAGCTAATTTCTCAGTATAGATTTTTGCTAGGTAGGGTGGGGTTAAACAATCAAATGAGTCATTTTGGATACACCGAGGGATTTAAGGGAAGCAGCTAATTTCTCAGTATATCCCTGGGAGTTTTCTGCTTGGTAGGAAGGGGTTAAACAATCAAATGAGTCAATATGGGTGCATGGAGGGATTTAAGGGAAGCAGATTTCTCATTGTTTCCATCCCTGGGAGTTTTCTGCTTGGTAGGAAGGGGTTAAATAATCAAATGAGTCAATATGGGTGCATGGAGGGATTTAAGGGAAGCAGATTTCTCATTGTTTCCATCCCTGGGAGTTTTCTGCTTGGTAGGAAGGGGTTAAACAATCAAATGAGTTATTTGGATTCACCGAGGGATTTAAGGGAAGCAGCTAATTTCTCAGTATATCCCTGGGAGTTTTCTGCTTGGTAGGAAGGGGTTAAACAATCAAATGAGTCAATATGGGTGCATGGAGGGATTTAAGGGAAGCAGATTTCTCATTGTTTCCATCCCTGGGAGTTTTCTGCTTGGTAGGAAGGGGTTAAACAATCAAATGAGTTATTTGGATTCACCGAGGGATTTAAGGGAAGCAGCTAATTTCTCAGTATATCCCTGGGAGTTTTCTGCTTGGTAGGAAGGGGTTAAACAATCAAATGAGTCATTTGGGTGCATGGAGGAATTTAAGGGAAGCAAATTTCTCGATATATCCATCCCTGGGAGTTTTCTGCTTGGTCTGCTTGGTATAAGGAAGGGGTTAAACAATCAAATGAGTCATTTGGGTGCATAGAGGGATTTAAGGGAAGCAGATTTCTCGATATATCCATCCCTGGGAGTTTTCTGCTTGGTCTGCTTGGTATAAGGAAGGGGTTTGAAAAATCAAATGAGTCAATTGGGTGCACGGAGGGATTTAAGGGAAGGGTATTTCTCAGTAGAGTTTCCTGCTGCTGGATGGGAGGGGATAAACAAACAGGGGATCTATGTGTCTGCTGAGTGCTATTAGGATTATAACCCTTTAGGCCTGGCAGCTTGAGGAATCGTTTCATTTCTCTAAAAAATGAAATATAGAATACACTTTTCCATTAAAAAATACTTATATTATTTAGAACCACCATAAGATTTCTGTTACGTTTTAAGATATTACTCCTAAAAATATGTATCTATTTCAAAAATTTGTTTTGGAATCATGTGTGGAGAAGTTAAAAAGTCTTTTGGGGAGTATTTTTTAGAATGTATCCAGGCCTTGAAATTCAGGGTTGACGGGAGCCCAGGGCTGCCTTAAATTCTCCTGCGGCTCCCTCAAATTTCTGCAGGGAGCCCAAAGATGTACTGGTTTCTATACACAACGCCTTTAGGTAGCTTTTGAAGATCAGCATTTAGGCTCCCTGGAAAAAACTGATTTTCGAGCCCTGGTATTTTAAGTAAAGAATGTGTTAAAAACACTATGATGAGTAGTGTATTGATTTCCATTCATAAAGAAGCTATTAGTGTCCTTCATGCTTGCAGAGCCTAAAAGCATCCTGAAAATTTAATGAAATCTGAAATCTTTCCGAGGAAGGCGTTGATGGGAAAATATATGAAGGATGATTATTAACCCCTGGCAAATGGGTACTCATCTGAGAGTACTCAGTGAGAGCTTTCCAATGAATACCAACATGACAGGGTTTGAATGGTTTTAAAAAAACTGTGCGTCCTTGTGCTTTGGACAAAATTAGCCTCAGCATTGAAAGGGTTAAGACATTCATAATTGGAGATCTACTTGATAGGTGTCATCTCGACCTGTCATTCTTTTGAAAATAACTTATTAATGAAGCTTTGAGAGCTTTCCAATGAATACCAACATGACAGGGTTTGAATGGTTTTAAAAAATCTTTGCGTCCTTGTGCTTAGGATGCAAGTCGCCTCAGCATTGGTGTTAAGTGTTAAGCACCCAGTGGCTACACCAAACTGATCATCAAAGAAACTAATGAGTCAGTTGAGTGCACAGAATCTCTTCAGGGTGTGGTCAGCCCCCTACAAGTGGCATAGAGAGGAGAACTCATGCATGTGGGAGTTTCGATCATTATAAGATGAGTTTGTCACCCAATTCTCAGTAATCGGCCATTTGTATTCCAGCGGTCTCGTAAACGCGTAAAGCTGAGGAGCTGTGTGCGATGACTTGTCTCGCTCCTTGCTGTGAGTCCGCTCTGAGTCAAGGAAGTCTGCCCTTCCCCCATTGAATCACAAAGCCCCCAAGGTGACCCCCTACAATTGAACAAATAATCCGGCAATTTTACACAACATTACACAAGTTAAGGATGCTAGTTTTACAGCCAGGTGTTGGATGGGAAATAGACCAATTAGATGGGATTTACCTGAGTAATCTATTTCATCTGATGTTAGTGTGACAATTTTATTGAACCTATTGTTTGGTTTGTAGTGAGACGTAAAACACTTCCAGTACGTCTGTCCACAGCTGAATCTTTATAGTTTGTGTAGCTTACGTTTGAGGGAAACATGTTAGGTTTTAGTATTAATGTAATGTTGGGAAATACCAATCACTGATATCAGTATCATTTTACTCTAAGCCTAAAAAAATCTTTGTTTCGGGTAATGGTCAATACAAAAAAAAATTGGGTAGGTAGGTAGGTAATTTAAAAAAAAAATTTTTTTATGTTGATTGGGAGTTAGAGGGGCAAAATTAAATCAGGAATAGGATTTTTTTGTACAAACTTGTTAGGGTTGAGTTACAGGAAACAAACAACCTTTTTAGGCCTTATTTAGATTAAGGATTTGCAGCTTATGCTGAAATTTTATCCAGGGCACGACGTTAACTTTTGCAGCGGCTTGCCCCGTAGGGCAAGTGAGATTCAATTTTCACTTGCCCTACTCCAACTTTCACTTGCCCTTGAAAAATTGCATATAATAATTTTATAATATTTCATTTAAAACCAGGTAGAACATGGTTCTGGCATGTGAAAGCATATTTTCTAGGACAAGCTTGGATGGCAGACCACGAAACTTGCACACATTCTCAGAAGTAAACCTGAAATATGCAAAACGTACTTTCCCAGTGGGGCAAGCAAGATGCAGTTTTCACTTGCCCCACAGCTATAATTTACTAATTTTTACTTGCCCGTAGAGCACCAATGTCGAGCCCTGTTATGTTATATTTTCTTCATTGTATATGTGAGCCTCTGGTTTGGCTGTTCAGATCTCACCATATTGTTTTACTTGATATCCTGTATTCCATAAATTGCTTTAAGCACTTTTGCTACTCAAATATCACCGGAGCTGTTCTTTGTTACCCTCTTTTACCATATATATTTTTTAATCTTTAATTTTCAAATGAGTAAAGGTTTATAAATCTTATTGAATTACGTTTAATGTATTTAGAACATTAGTGACAGAAATGTTCTGAAATTCAAACATGGCATGCTGTATCAGTTAGTAATTTCCCTACTTGCATGGCTTCAGTTTTACTTGTCACATTTGGCAGTAGGGTAATGCTTGTGTGGTAGTTATCACTATACTGCTTTTTTCATCCCATTCTTTGCATTTTTGCTGACTTTAGGTGTAATTTATAGCCATGCAGTGAACCATTTCGAGAATTTCTTGTTCATCAGTAGACAAATAAATACTGTTCTACTGTCTACTACCCATATTGTTATCTGCTGAGTTAAACACCAGATCTTCATCACCAGTGAATAGAATATACTAAGTGTATACATATATATATATATATATATATATATATATATATATATATATATATATATATATATAGATAGATAGATAGATAGATAGATAGATAGATAGATAGATAGATAGATAGATATAGATATAGATATAGATATAGATGTATATATATATATGTATATATATATATAATATATATATATATATATATATATATATATATATATATATATATATATATATATATATATTTATATATATATATATATATATATAATTTATATATATATACATATATTATATATATGGGGAAAAAGTAGCTCAGTTGGTTAAGTTTCGGACTAGTAATCAGTAGGTCACTGGTTCAATTCCCGGCCGGGGCACTTTGGTCTCGCCTTAGGCAAGACAGTTTATTCCATATTGCTTCAGTCTACCCAGCTGCAAAATGGGTACCTAGCATTTATCAGGCAGTGCTTAGAGCTTGTGTGCTATATGCTGCCAGCTGCTCTAGAATATCCCCCGGGGAATTGAAATGGTTTCTGTGTGTACAGGCCTGCTAGGGGAGGAAGGTTGTGTGAACAATTCGATGGATACAAGACTATAAACTGAATACCTTTACCTTTATATATAGTGTTATATATACTAGGTATTAAGTAGGTTTGATGCCTCTCTCAACCCTAGATAGCAGCACTTTTTTTAGGGGTTGCAGTTTGAAACTCATGTGTTATCAGACAGCTCAAGTGGGTCCCACTTGAGGATTAATACAGAACTAAACCTCAGGGTGGATGAGTGAGACTTATGGCGGAAGAAGCAAGTTAACACAGCCTTGTAGTTAGATTTAAGGCTCCTAATCCCTAAAGTTGACATTTCTTTATATGTGTTGACCAAGCAGTGTGGTGTGGTACCCGGTTTGGTAGATAGGTGGCACCACCTGACGCTCCTATCTCAAGATATCTTAGGATACTCAAACCAAATCCTCTATTCCCCTGATGAAGGAAGTGTAAACTGAATTGACCACTATGGCCACCTAGACAATTTGGTGCCTGTAATTAAACAGAAAAACATGACAGAAAAATACACATGACAGCCTAGACATCTAGGCTACCTTGTAGCAAGTCTATAACCACCTGAGTTGATCTAATTGTAGACTAGGTTCCTAGCCCTTAAAAAGTTGACATTCCCTTCTGTGCTGACCAAGCAATGTGTAGTGCCAGGTATGATAGATAGATGACTCCACCTGATCCTCAGATCTCTATAGGTTTAGGGGCTGTTATAATTATACTCAAACTGAATTCTGGTGAGATAAGTGTAAACTAAATGGACCACTGTGGCCACCTAGAATATTTGGTGCGAAGAGAAAATACATATAACAGCCTAGAAATCTAGGCTAGTCTAATTGCTGTCCCTCCATTCCTTGTCTGTCTGAGGATCCATGTAGTGGGGACAATTTCATGCCTAGATGACCGCTATCAGTTCAATGTCCCAGCCGCCTGTGGTCCTGGGTAACCACTAGGCTGGTTCTCAGGCTGTGTTAGGTATAATGCCCCCACCACTATACATACTAAGTAGGTTTGATGTCTCTCTCAAACTATAGATGGAAGCACTGTTTTCATGAGTTGCGGTTAAGAACTAGAGCTCAAGTGTGTCCCCCTTGCGGATTTATTCAGAACTAATACTGGAGTGAATTCAACTCAAGTCAGATCAGTGAAAGAGCCAGACATCACAGACTTGTAGCAAGTCTAGGTAACCACAAGCATGCAGGCAACTAGCCCCCAGCACAGCTGTTTATGGCTTGCCAAGTAGGGGAACCGGCTACCTTTAATACTCTATATATCACTACTTGTGGAGTACCTGCAGATAGGCATGTACTATATAAACCAAAACATGCAGTGAATAGTAATGTGAGTGCCACTGTTTTGAATCAAGTTTCGCTTGAGACACACTGCACTGTCAATCAAGGTTTTTGTACAGTCAGAATCAGGCATCATATTTTCAGGATAAATATGATTATTGTAACAATTGCTATTATTATTATTATTATTATTATTATTATTATCATTATTATTATTATTATTATTATTATTATTATTATTATTATTATTATTATTATTATTATCATTACTGTTGTTGTTATTGTAATATGTTTTGTTGTTGTTATTATTATTATTATTATTGTTATTATTATCATCATTATTATTATTATTGATATTATTATTATTGTTATTATTATTATTACTACTATTATTTTTATTATTATTTTTGTAATATTTACTATTATTATCATTTTTATTGTTATTATTATTATTATTATTATTATTATCATCATCATCATCATCATCATCATCATCATCATCATCATCATCATCATCATCATCATCATCATCATTATTATTATTATTAATATATGATGATAACCATGATGGGGTGATGGTATGGTATCAGTAATTGTGGCATTAGTAATGTTTGTCATACATACATTCTGCAGTTGCCACCTGTCCAATATGTAGAGCAGTCATGTACGTTTCATTGTGTGACACATTCCATTAGTCGTCTCACTATAACACCATAATGTTTGTTATGAACATATTACTTAACTCTGATTACATCTATGGTTTAAGCATCCAACCCACAGCGAATAAATGGGCTAATTGTGGTTTTCATAATGCAGCATTAGAGAAGTGGTTATGAAAAGAAGATATTGATTTTTTAAATAGTGATTACTTGTAAGGAAATATGATAAACTTTAACCCATTCATTACTTAACTGTGATTACATCTAATGGTGCATGCGTCCAACCTACAAATAAACGCTGTAATTTTGGTTTCCATATAAATGCAGCAGTAGAGAAGTGGTTATGAAAGAGAGGTGTTTCTTCAAATAGTGAACATTTGTAGGGAAACACCATGCATGAATCTAAGATGATTCTGAATTGTTTGCTTCCTGTAACAGTCCGATATAAGATAGGGTAGGTAGGTAAAAAAAAATTGGATAATTTTATTTTCAAAAAAGATGCGTTTATGTTGATTGGGAGTTGGAAGGGCGAAAAAAAATTAGGGTAGGAATTTTTTTGCGTTTACAGGAAACAAACACCTTTTTCTATGCCTAACCCATTCATCATGAGAGAAGTGACACCACCCTTTCTAATCGACACATTGAGTCCCTAAGATGTGGTTGATCTCAATCTGTGATAAACGTACACACAATTAAGCCTGGGTGTATTTGAAGGTTTCGGAATGGTTAGGCCTAAGAAGAGTTCAATCAAAGTTTCCTATATTTTTGAAAAGGGTGTTATTAGATTTTAATTGCATTAGGAACACAGTGTGTAGTAAAATGAATGAGCATATTTTTTATCAGGGCTACAATCATACACTGCTGATAAGAAGCAATCAAAACAAAACTTACAAAAAAAAATCCCTCCTTTAACCAATTCATGGCTGCATCCCTCCTTGAAGCCCCAACTTAAAGGGGAACTTTAGGCATAAATAGGTTTACCCTTCCCATACTGAGGCTACCTTCGTCTTAAGCACAAGGATGCAAAAAAAATTGAAAATAATGTAAACCCTGTTGTGTTGGTATTCATTGGATAGCTCTCGTTGAGTACTATCAGATGAGTACCCATTTTTTAGGGTTTTTTGCATCATTTTGTATTGGCCACCACCAGTATAAGGGTTAATGAAGGGACTTGTTCCCCTGATATTTAGTTACTGAACTTCGTCAAACCAGTGAAGCAGATAATGCTTTTGTACATACCACATGCAGTGTCAATTGAGGTCACATCGCAAGATATATTTGTTTTCAATTTGACAATGTGCTAGCCCTTCTGTAGGAAAGTTAGAAAAAAATGTTTAGACGGTTTTGTTTTTGAAAAGAGCCACTGTGATGATGCTATTTTCAAACTATATCATTTGTGATTTGTTTTACTATAGGATGATTGTCTCTGTATTGGGAATGATTAGGCCTGTAACCCGACCCTGCTAACAGGTTTTTACTCACAAATATCCATACCCTAAAGTTTCTTCTTCCCTTCCAACTACCAAACAACATCGAAAATGCATGAAACACATAAAAAAGATTTTTTCACCTACCTGCCCTGTTTGTTTTAACCCTTATCCTGCTAACCACAACAATTGTCATGGTGTGCAGCAGTGCTTATAGGTTTCACAGCAGGATAAGGGTTAAACCATTACAGGAAACAAACTTTTTTATGTCCTATAGGGAGATCAATTTAAACCCAAAAAAACTCATGATTGAAAAATTTACAAAGAATGTTTTGCCTGTCCAAAAAATAGGTTTCTGGAAACTGCCTGTCCAAAAGACTGGCTGGATGGAAAGTCACTGGGTCTCTCATTTCAGGCTGTGGTCCAGGCACATTCCATAGTCTACCCATTCCATTGTTTCATATACCACAGTAAACTACACAATTTCATTTTACTTTTCAGTGCCAGAGTTTGCGAAGGTGAAATCGTGGCCGGTGCATGAAATGAATGGTTGGATCTACCTCAGTAAGCTACACATTGTCATTCTATTTTCCAGTGCCAGAGTTTGCGAAGGTGAAATCGTGGCCGGTGCATGAAATGAATGGTTGGATCTACCTCAGTAAGCTACACATTGTCATTCTATTTTCCAGTGCCAGAGTTTGCGAAGGTGAAATCGTGGCCGGTGCATGAAATGAATGGTTGGATCTACCTCTGGTACCACGCGGAGAAGGTGGAGCCCTACTGGATGCCACCAGAGATAGACGAAATCACCGACGGCTCCTGGACCTACCGCGGAAGAACAGAACATATCATTAATGCACACATTGAGGTAAAGTATAAACAAGCTTTCTTTGAAAATAAACAAAAAAGGAGAAAATAAACAAAAAAGGAAAAAAAAAAAAAAGTTTTCTTTGTGTGATGTTTCATACATATCATTGGTGCACACATTGAGGTAAAGTATAAACAAATATTCTTGGGGTGATGATAGTTTATTTCATGGAAACTTTTGTGGTGAAAAATCCATTAATTACAGTATTACAGTTATTACATTAATTAATTTCTTGGAATTAAACAAACATTTAAGCTAGTATGTATGGGAAACAATTAAGTTCATTCATTTCAAATGTTTGGAAGAATTAAAAGAATGATTATATTTAAAAGGGCACAAGATTTTATTTTGCCGGGCAAGCATACAATATGCCAGTTACTTTAGACATCGATATATATTGTTGGAACCAGGATTTCTGTGTAGGGGGATTGTACTGAATTTAGCAGGTTTGTTCCCTCAAAGAAGTAGATATATCTTACTGATTTCGACCCTTCCAGTGCTGCATGAGGCTACTTTCGTCCAAAGCACAAGAGCGCGAAAAATTATGAAAGTCTTTCATGTTGGTATTCATTTGAATGCTCTCACTGCATACTCTCAGATAAGTATCCATTTGCCAGGGTTTAAGTCATTTTTTAGGTTTTCTGAACCAGCTGCATAAGGGTTAAGCAAAATTGAAGAAAAGTGATATTTCACTGGAAGAAAATCCTCATTTTGTATTGGAAAGAAGGGTTTGTAGGACCCTTCAAACCCCCTCTGTAACCACAACCACATCATCTATTAGAGACATCCATGCCTATATCATACTGTAAAACCCTTTATTACCAAGCACATTTTTATTTACGCAACTACCGTCTAGATCTGATCGCGGCCATTTAATTACACGCATCAACTGTATCACCGCTAGATGGGGTATTGTTATGCTATTCTGAACGTATATCAGCGCCAGTAATAAACGCGTTATCATCACCTAGCGCGAAATGCACGAAATAAAAAGGAGCGCGATAATAATGGGTTTTACAGTACAAAATATCAAGCAAAAACTTCCGCTTGCCAAATTGCCCGAAGTATCACGAAGAAAAAACGTGTAGCATGTGTTTTTTTGTTGCACTGGTTTATGTTTATTGGGTGTGCTATTGGGAGAGAATGGAGTACTGATTTGAGCAAGTGGACTGAGTGGCCTAGCTGCCCGCCACAGTGATTCATGGCCCTCCGGGTCAAACAGGCCGGAAAACCACTCGGCCAAAGCTGTTACCAGCCTGTGATTGGACAATCCCTCACATCCGCCTGGCTGCCTCAGCTTACACGCCACCGCCAGATTTGTCGGCTGGCAGCTAACAGGAAGTGGATGAATCACATATCAGATTTCCTGGCGGAAATGATTGCCAGACCACAGTAGTCGACAGCAGGAGTTTTATTGCTCCTGGACAGTGTGGAGTGATGGGTGCTGCCATCTAGGAGAGAGAAACATTACTAAACTCCTCCTCTACACTGAAGTGGATGAATCTCACATTGTATTTCTTGGTGGAAATGATTGCCAGACCACAGTAGTCGACAGCAGGAGTTTTATTGCTCCTGGTCAGTGTGGAGTGATGGGTGCTGCCATCTAGGAGATAGAAACATTACTAAACTCCTCCTCTACAATGAAGTGGATGAATCTCACATTGTACTTCTTGGCGGAAATGATTGCCAGACCACAGTAGTCGACAGCAGGAGTTTTATTGCTCCTGGTCAGTGTGAAGTGATAGGTGCTGCCACCTACGGGAAAGAAACATTACTAAACTCCTCCTTTTATAGGAAGTGAATGAATCTCTTCCGGGGTGTCCAACTGTCGCATCGTCGCACCAGTGTGCAACAGGGTCTTCAAAAAGTATGACAAAACAAAAGCTTAAAGCGCTGTTTAACTGGGAATTTTTTGCTTTTTACAAAACATGACCATTTGAGCATATCTGATATTTCACATGAATTGTTTTATATGCAAATTGTATTTAAAAACCTGTGAATTGCACTTGGTAACACTGTCTATCGATTGGTCTTGGTCTTAAATGTTGCAATAAGTGCTGATATGGCAGTGCCACCAGGTGACACTATTCATAGCTATTTTTGAACCACAGTCCCCCAAAGTTGCTCTGCTGCTCCAGGACTTGTTGACTGTGCTCTGTGACTAAATATTTGGGAACCCCTGCTCTTGTCAGTGTGGAGTGATGGGTGCTGCCATCTGGGAGGAAGAAACATTACTAAACTCTTCCTTAAACTCCTGTCAAATTGAGTGAAATTGAAAATCTAACTAACTCTTGTTTATAGTCATAGATACAAGTTTAATGGAAATAGATTGAAAGTTTTTGTGAACAATATAAATAACTCAATACAGAGTTCATAGTCATTGATACAAGTTTAATGGAGATAAATTGAGAGTTTTGTTAAACAATATAACCAACTCAATACATATTGGAGATAGATTGAAGTTTTTTGTTAAACAACAAAACTAACTCATTACAGAGTGTATATTCATTAGAGCTGCACTCACCACTCACGAACTCGAGTGGCTCGAGCCATGGGGCAAACTCGCCAAGCTCGAGCTGAAATGTTCAAATCGTGAGCTCGTCTATGTTGGAAACACAAATGTAACACAGAGCACCTAACACACATTATTAAGATGCATAACTGCTTATCGCTGTCATGTCTTCTTTGCAATATCCAATGTATACATTCAAGCGGTGTTTAGTGTTATACTGACCTTTGTACCTCATATGCACGTTTTAAAATTAAATAAACATGGCAATGATAATAAATCTCCGCCAATAAATATTTATTTCTTAATAGCTGGGCTGGAAAATAAGTATTTCTTTTGAAGATTGGAACGTCCGTGAGCTCATGAGCTCACGAGTCAAACGGGTGGTGAGCTCATGAGTTGATCTCCCTCCGTGAGTGCAGCTCTAATATTCATTAATACACATTTATTGGAGATAAAGTGTGAGTTAACCCTTGTCATGCTAGACCCCCATATGGGAGAACCTATCCCCTGGGACCAGGGATATTGTGGGTCTACAAACCAAATCAGACGGATTTCATAGATTTCTATTACTGTTTCAATAATGTGCTTCACAAACTGAAATAGAAACATAGTAAAAGCTAAAACCTTGATATCTAGTATAATTCAATACCCCTTAATCGACCTATGTGTTTTTTTTTTTGCTAAGACCAAAGACCGGATATATCCGGTGTTGGTCACACAGGCAAGATATGTAGCACCGGATATATCCGGTGTTAGCAAGAGCAGGGTTAAGTGTTAGTAAACAATATAACCAACTTAAAACAGGGTATTTAGTCATTGATACAAGTTACGTATCTCCTGAACTCATTCATACAGTATGAATGAATCAAAGGCAGGCTTCATTCCCACCTGCATAGTAATTAGATTCATTTGAAGTAAACATCAGTGATTAGTCCCTCAGTACTTTAATCTTGGTGTGCGAGGGGGGTCTTTGAACCTCATAGACCCCCCTCCTGCTCTGATCATAGGGGATGAAGGCCGAGCATTGTCTCCAGCAGAGAGTATACGTAGGTGTTTAAGAGGGGGGTCTATGAACCTCATAGGCCCCCTTCAGACCTGTTCTTCCTCTGATCTTAGAGAGTGAAGACAGAGCAGAGAAATACATCCCCTTGATCCGCAACCCCATAGGTACTGCATGCTAGCCTCTACGGCATCTGCGCCTCGGGTTACTCGCTGTAGCCTGGGGTTGTATTGGTCACGTGATCTGTGCAGTAAGCATGCACTGGATGGCTGGGGGATGTCACCTTTCTAGGTCAGATAGTGAGAGGCAGCGAAATTTGATGATTCATGACCATGCAGTGCCCACTCCCTGTCTACTTCTCTCAGGACAGAGGAAATATCTCCAGCATAGAACATACACAGGTGAAGCAGTGTGATAGTAATTAAGTAGATTAGTTTTTCTCTGCGAGGTTTAAAGGGTATGAAAGGAGGACTCACAGGAGTATAGGATTAGTGTGTGATAGCTTAGATAAATAAAAGCAAGTGGATATGAAACCAGCCAGTCAACCTGAACAGGCTAGCCTCAACCAGTGTCAACTAATAGGTCAAAATTTGTGCCCTGCTCATGCTCAGATGAAGCTGGCGATCAGGTTTCTCTGTAATGTAAATGATACAAGAGACCTGATTGGTCTTTGTTTCCACATGACCTCAAGCTGATGCCAGATCAGTGACCCCTGGCATGAGTCCAGCCCTTCACTATAGCTCATATACTAGTAATTGGTCTCTCGCTACATATCCATTCTTTTCTTCAACTAAGGTGATAGTAAGTAGTTTAGTTTTTCTCTGCAAGGCTAGGGTATAAAAGGAGGGCACACAGGATTTTAGGATTAGTGTGTTAATACAGTAATAGCTGTCCTGGGGATCTTCTTATCATGGCTCAGTGGGGCACTACAGGATTAGTGGAGGGGACCCTGTGTCTCCCTATTGTTTACATGACAGAATTAATTATCCTCTTACCTTAAGGGGTCCTTATTGTTTACATGACAGAATTAATTATCCTCTCACCTTAAGGGGTCCTCCTCTTACAGTCGAGCAGGAAGTGGATTAAGCTCCCCACGCTGATGTCCACCTGCTGTCTGTCTACTCTACTCATATTCACTGACGTCTATGGTGTAATTAATCTCTTAACCCATTCACATCTGGTGCACACGCATGGTCTTACTCAAACATATATATATATATATATATATATATATATATATATATATATATATATATATATATATATATATATATATATATATATATATATGTATATATATATATATATATCTTTATATATATATATATACATATATATATATATATATATATATATATATATATATATATATATATATATATATATATATATAAATATATGAATATATATATATATATATAAATATATATGTCTATATATATATATATATATATATATATATATATATATATATATATATATATATATATATATATATATATATATATATATATATATATATATATATATATATATATATATATATATATATATATATATATATATATATATATATATATATATATATACAGGTGAACTTGGATATGACGGACTGAATGGAACCAGGAAAATTGGTCCGTCATATGCAAGATCTGTCGTATACATATGACGAATACTTGATATGCATCGGACTGGGACCAAGCATATCGTCCGTCATATGCAAAAATCCGTCGTACAGTGGTCCGTCATATCCGAGTTCACCTGTATGTATATATGGATGGATGGATGGATGGATGGATAGATAGATCGATCGATATAGATATAGATAGATAGATAATAAAGAAGCAATAATAAAGGCTGTTACAACTTTTGAATCTCTTGTTTTATATTATTGGAGTTCCCTAAGAATGGTACTGACCTTGAAAATCTGTTTTTTATATCTTTTATTATCTTTATATTTTCAGGAGATCCCAGAGAATGGCGCTGACCTCGCTCATCTCCCACAGGTGCACTCTCCGTTCCTCTCGGCGGGCGTGGACCTCCGGTACACCTACAGCAAGATCTGGGGGTTTGCCAAGCACGAGTGGGCCGGGAACTGGACCGCTGACGAGGAACACAAGCACATCGGCTCCCTGAAGCTTGTCCACACAGCGCGCCTCTTCGGGATTCGCCTGCCTTTCCTCGACGTGCATGTGACCGCCAGACAGGTGAGTAGTAGACACTATAGCGCCCTCTTTTGGCCTCAGTAGTAATTAGATTGTTTAACCCTTATGCTGCTGGTTCACACTGCGCGCCTCTTCGGCATACGCCTGCCTTTCCTGGACGTGCATGTGACCGCCAGGCAGGTGAGTAGTAGACTCTAGCGCCCTCTTTTGGCCTCAGTAGTAATTAAATTGTTATACGCTTATGCTGCGGGTTCACACTGCGCGCCCCTAAAGACGGCATACGCCTGCCATTCCTTGACGTGCATGTGACCGCCAGGCAGGTGAGTAGTAGACACTAGCGCCCTCTTTTGGCCTCAGTAGTAATTAAATTGTTATACGCTTATGCTGCTGGTTCACACAGCGCGACTCTTCGGCATACGCCTGCCTTTCCTGGACGTGCATGTGACCGCCAGGCAGGTGAGTAGTAGACACTAGCGCCCTCTTTTGGCCTCAGTAGTAATTAGATTGTTTAACCCTTATGCTGCTGGTTCACACAGCGTGACTCTTCGGCATACGCCTGCCTTTCCTGGACGTGCATGTGACCGCCAGGCAGGTGAGTAGCAGACACTAGCGCCCTCTTTTGGCCTCAGTAGTAATTAAATTGTTATACGCTTATGCTGCGGGTTCACACTGCGCGCCCCTTCGGCATACGCCTGCCATTCCTTGACGTGCATGTGACTGCCAGGCAGGTCAGTAGTAGACACTAGCGCCCTCTTTTGGCCTCAGTAGTAATTAAATATGATTGGGTTAACCCATTGAGCCTGAGGGGTAACAGGTGGTCCAGGAGTGAAACCTCAAAAAAGGAACGCCTCTTAACCCTTATGCTGCTGGTGGCGAATTTTGCCAAGACAAAATGATGCAAAAATGCTGAAAAATGACTGAAGCCCTTGCACATGGGTACTCATCTGAGAGTACTCAGTGAGAGCTATCTAATGTGTACCAACATGAGAGCGTTTAGATGGTTTACAAAAATCTTTGAATCTTTGTGTTTTGGACGAAAGTAGCTTGGGTTAAGCCATTTGTATCTGGAGTGTACCTACGTGACAGCTTAAATCCTTTAACTCATCAAATGATCAGAAGTAACTTTTGAAAAGAATATTCCGAAGAATGATTGTTTTTCCAACAGGAGCAACCACCACTTTCAGTCAATAATATTTCAATATATAGCTTTGTTATCAAACTATTAGTATTTCCATTAGTATATAAACATAAGGTAAGTTATTAAAGACGTGAAATAAATTTCTTGGCCTAGGACTAGGCTCATGCATCCCTGCTGCCCTCTTTTGCCCATTTTGCATACTTAACTAATATTCTTATCTACTTCTCTCTACATCAATTGTAATATATGAAATTCTTATCCTTTATTTACAGGTTGGTCCAAGTTTGGTGTTTCTGGCATTTGAGGGACTGTTTGGAAAGGGAGTGATATTCCATTTTGTCACGCCGATTGAGCCGCTCGTTCAGAAGCTGGTACATAATATCTACATTGAGTGGAAATCGCCCACGATTTTTGCCAAATTCATGATGTGGGGAGAGGCAACGCAGGTAAGTTTGCATTTGGATTCAGACAGGAGTGTGATCGGTATCCAAAGTTTGGAATTGGAATCGGTAATTTTTTTTTCCGATACTTTCCGATTCCGATTCCGATTCCGATTCCTACCGACATGTACAGGGAGAAGAATCATAGCATTTAGCTGAAAAACTGTATCAGATGCTTCACTATTTTAATATTTCCATGCTATACTTTCTTTTTTAGGTAGTAGATTAGATGACCTGGCACACTGAGCTACTAACTGGTGTTGTCTCATAACATTGTCATTTTATTGCATTGCAATATGATGAGAAAATGACTGTCAATTAGTATCAACATTTTGCCGATTCCGGAATCGGAATGATCGCTATGAGATTTTATAGCGATCTTTTCCATGGGATCGGCGATTCCATCCGATTCCTTGGTATCGATTACACTCCTAGATTCAGAATCTTTTGTCACTTTTTCTGTCATATTGCGGCTAAGGCATGACTAGCCAGTTGTAAGGGCTGGAGGAAACCAGTTTATACTCTTATTTACTCTCTCCATCTCCCAAATTTACGCTTTATAAATTAAAATTTACACCTATTATTTCAAGATGGAACAAGACATCATGATTTAGAGCAACAAACTCTCAATTACTCTCTCCAATCCCAACTCAAAACTACAAAACAAATAAATCGTTGGCATTAAATTTACTCCTATTTTTACCAGATTGAGCGAGTCATCATCTTTTGGAATAACACACTCTTCATTACTCTGTCCATCCCCCAATCAAAACTACACCACAAATACACCATTTGCAATAAATTTACTCCTATTTTTCCAGATTTTGCGAGACAAAGAAAACAAAACAATTGAAGCATTTGCATTAAATAGTGTATTTTGTATTCACTTATACAAATACTTTTATTACTCTCTCCATCTCGGAAATTTTCACTTTGTAAATTCAAGTCTACCCTTATTCTCTCCTGATTGGGCGAGACAGTACTTACTGACTTACTGACTTTATCCCGAGGTCAAAACTTCAAAACAAATACATCATTAGCAATAAATTTACCTCTATTTTTTCCAGATTGAGCGAGACATAATTTGGAACTACACTCGTAATTACTCTCTCCATCTGCAAAATTCACACTTTGTAAATTGAAATTTACCCCTGTTCTTTCCGGATTTAATGAGAAATCTCCATCCCCCACTCAAAACAATAAAACAAATATATCATTGTCAATAAATATACCTCTATTTTTCCTTATTGAGCGAGACATCATGATTTGGAAAAACAAACTCTCAATTACTCTCTCCATCTGCAAAATTTACACTTCGTAAATAAAGACCTATCCGTATTCTTTTCAGAATGAGTGCAACTTCATAGTTTGGAAATACACTCTTAATTACTTTTTCCATCTCCCAAATTACACTTTGTAAATAAAAACCCATCCCTATTCTTTCCAGATTGAGTGCGACATCATGATTTGGAACAACAATCTCTTAATTGCTCTCTCTGTCCCCCACTCAAAACTTCAAAACAAAGAATTCACTAGCATTAAATTTACCCCTACTCTTTCCAGTTTGAGCAAGATATAATTAGGAACAACACTCTTAATAACTCTATCTTTCCATCACCCACTCAAAACTACAAAACAAAGCATTTGAATTGATTGGTTAATTTTGTATTCACTCTTAGAATTACTGTCAATTTCTCTCTCCATCTACAGAATTAACACTTTGTAAAATAGAATTAATCCCTATTCTTTCCAGATTGAGCAAGACACCATGATGTAGAACAACTTACTTAATTCCATCTCCAAAATTTACACTTAATAGTATTGAAATTTACGTCTATTTTTTCCAGATTGAGCGCGACATCATGATTTGGAACAACAAGATGTACAAGAAGCAGCCCATCATGGTCAAGTCGAAGGAGGACGCCCTTTTGATGAAGCACCGACGCTGGTACTCCCAGTTCTACTCGGAGAACAGCCCTCGACTAACATTCCAGAAGGAGGGTTTGGAGTGGTAGACAAGAGGGGGAAAGAGGAAGAGGAATCCAGGGCTCGAAATTAAGAGTTTTTTTTTACCAGAGAGTCCAATTGAGTCTTCGAAAGCTACCTGAAGGTGGTGTGTATAGAAAGCAATACATCTTTGAGCTCCCTACAGAAATTTGCAGGAGCCGCAGTAGAATTTCATGGAGCCCTGGGCTCCTGGCACCCTCTAATTTCGATCCCTGGAAAGCCATCATAATTGTGATATATGGACATGCACACTGTGACACTCCAGTGATGTACTCGTCTCTGGAATATTTCCCGTTGATCTGGCTGAAAAATGTGAAAATCTTCCAAACAGATTAATCGGTATCTATATGAATATTTAAATGAAGTACATCCTTTATCCTCCAAACACATTTTTTCTTTCATTTGATTTATCAATTTTGCACTTGCAGGGTGCATATAAAAGCTTATGCTACTAAAAGATGCATCATTTATGGCAGGTGTCCCTTCAGACTATCGGATATTGTCCTCAGATTTCTGTTTGATCGATATCGATCAATGAAATTGAAGCATACTTAGATACATTCGATCAGAAATCAAAGCTTTAATTACAAATTTATTTGAAGAATAGATATGTTTTGGTTCTGATTGACAGTTCTCCTTCAGATACTTTCCTAGGGATATCTCCATCTAAAAGATCTTGCCAACTTTGAGAAGCCAGTCTCAGCTGCAATAGGGATGAAACGGTTAAACAAATGGTATTATTGTACCTCACTTGAGGATAGTGCATTCTAGAGCTGCACTCACCTCTCACGAACTCGAGTGGCTCGAGCCCTGGGGCAAACTCGCCGAGCTCGAGCTGAAAAGTTAAAATCGTGAGCTCGTCTATGTTGGGAACACAAACGTAACACAGAGCACCTAACACACAATATAAACATACATAACTGCTTATCGCTGTCATGTCTTCTTTACAATCTCCAATGTATACATTCAAGCGGTGTTGAGTGTTATTCTGACCTTTGTACCTCGTCAGCAATGTTAATAAATCTCCGCCAAAAAATATTTATTTCTTAATAGTTGGGGTGGAAAATAAGTATTTCTTTGGAAAATCGGAACGTACGTGAGCTCATGAGCTCACGAGTCAAATGGGTGGTGAGCTCATGAGTTGATCTCCCTCCGTGAGTGCAGCTCTAGTGCATTCTGATTGATTTCGAGAGATGGTCCAAATCTGTTGTAGAACTCAATTCCGCAAATGAGGGAGCTTAAACTTTAAGCTCCCTCACAGTGTGCTGTTTAATTCCTACTGCTGTCTCCAGATGGCGTTGTGCGGGAACTTTGCAGGAAGTGAGCCTA
>OZ012695.1:21379403-21484403 GCA_963942565.1 Maea johnstoni | reverse complement strand
CAATGAATACCAACTTGACAGGGTTATGATGGTTTTCAAGAATATTTGCATCCTACAAGAGTAGCCTTAGCATTGGAAGGGTTAATTGCTATGAATAAGATGAAATACGAATATTTATACTCATTGTTTGTAATAGGAACAAGGCTACTGACTGCCAATGGGCTTTCATCATCGGAAATTATCAGTGAAACCAATTTCTTTTGGAAAGAGTGAAAAGTGCAACCACTTGAGTACCCACTTACTTCCAAAATTGTAATTAAATTGTATTTTTTTTTTCAAACTCAGCCTAAAGGTTCCTTAGGTCATGCCCTTTTAGTCTATTTACATAGGTAGTCTCCAAGCTAGCCTTTGAACAAAGTGGCGCCACCTACATGGTGTTTACGGTAAAGTGTTGTTAACCCTTCTGATGCTGGGGCTACTTTAGCCAAATGCACAAGCAGGCAAAAAATTATGAAAATCATCTTAACCCTGACAAGTTGGTATTTATGCTCTCATTGAGTACACTCAGATGAGTGCCCATGTGCCAGGGTTTCAATCATTTTTCAGGATTTTTGAACCATTTCGTAATGGTCCAATTAGCCGCCAGCAGCATAAGGGTTAAGATATGTTGTATTCTCACGTGCCTTAAACAACTTGAGCGGGTATTGCTTTAATGCACCATCTGACCACATACCATATCCAGTTGTTTTTCTATGTATCCTCATAGCTGTTCTACCAAGACCATTTGTTCCTATTTCTATGAAATTCTACATAAATTTGTTTAAACCGGATGTGGATAAAGAGGGAAACCTCTTCACAATTCAAATTGTGGATTTTCTGGCTGAGAATTGACACCTTTCTTTTAATTTGAATAAAATGAAGTAAGTATATCTACCTCACTGTAAAAATGACCCCACATCATATCTAAATTGTAGTCTGGATCAATGATACTTTTGACCATAATTTTGGAAATAAGAATGATTTCACAAAATATTTGAAGGATAGTTGTTGGTGGTCTTCTAATTAATAATTCTCCATCAAATATTTTCTCTAATATGATTTTGCTTGAAAGATATCATCAAAATTGTCAGTCTCTTGTGGCTTTGAGCATCATTGCGTCAATGTAGCTCATGGAATAAAGGTATCTACCGTTAATTCACAAACCGTTTGGGAAATGGTAAAACGGAAAAGGGTAACAGTATCTGACACCGTTTTTAAAACATTCAAAGCAAAAACATTAACTGCGCCTTACACTCTTGAAATCGGTAAAAGCAAAAAGGGTTTACCATTTTTGAAACCATTTTGCCGTTTTTAAAACAGTGAAAGGGTAACAGAAGCCTCATCATGCACTGGCGCTAAATTTTTACAATGCTACTAGTACATTCCTTTCTAAGTGTCATCTCTTATTTTACGATCGATTAGTAGATACACGGTCAAGCGAAAAGGAACTCATATCGCCTAAGGTGAATTCTTTGAACTAAATTACTTCGACCTCCATAGGCGTATCTTCTTTCTTTTTAGTTTCGCAAATAATGGCTGTTTTTTTCATTTTCTTTTTTTTTGTTTTATAGAATATATAGCAAAGATACAATAGTATATCACGTAAAATATTACTGCAGTGTCATCCTATATGTATATATATATATATATATATATATATATATATATATATATATATATATATATATATATATATATATATATATATATATTTGTAGTAAAGGTAATCTTAAATTACATTACTGCAGTGTCATCCTATGTATATATATATATATATATATATATATATATATATATATATATATATATATATATATATATATATATATATATATATATATATATTTGTAGTAAAGGTAATCTTAAATTACCTTTTATTTTCTAACATGAGAACATGTTTGATAGTTCACCATATACGTCGCCCCATGTTTCAAAAAATCTTTCTCATGTGAAAACGGATTGCAACATTTGCTCAATATAGAAAAACGGCCAACAAAAATATTGCTTGTGTGTGACATTGTTCTGTGCGAGCGGATAAGGTACACACATTAGGAAAATATCCAACATATTGTATATTGTATGAAAATTACATAAGATATTGTATGATTGAATTTAAAAGTATCTGTATGGACGACTCTTTTAAATGTAGTGGAGGAAATAGGAGTGCCCAGTGAAAACCACTGCCTAAACCGAAGTCACTGGCATCTTTCTCACATGCTTTGGCCAGGATTCAAACTTTTTTTTTCTTTTTTTTTTTTAAATTTTCAAAGTTTTTAATTTGACTGCACAGGATTCAAACTTGGACCTGTTACGTGAGAAAGTTGCCAGTGACTTGTGGTTTGCCAGCCTGACCATGAGTGCACAGGGTGCTAGACTGTCCAGTCATTGAGGCATACCCCTTTGGCCATTGCCTCAGACCTGGTACAGGAAGTATGATTAATAGTGTGTGTCTGCGGGGGGGGGGTTAAGGGAATGTATAGAGAATCAAAAGGCCTGGAGGCAAGGAGAGGCCTGGGAGGGACTGGAGCTCTCTGTACCTCCTCTATTCAGTTGACCCAGTAACGGATCACCTTAGTCATTATGGTTCACTGAAATCGTAAAAAGGGTCTAGTTTTCAAGCAGATAAGAAAAGACCATAATGTCATAATCTATTTAAATACAAATAAGCATACCTCGTGAACTAGTTTAAACTGTACCTGGATTTTCCAGGCACGGGATTTTGTATATGTTTGTATGGTGCATAGTTCTGAACATCAGTCATGCTCACTGTCTGTACTTAATGGTTACTATTAGTATTCGTATGACATCCATGGGAGGTTGGGGGGGGGGGGGGGGGGGGGGGGGGGGGGGGGCGACTCCCCAGTTACAATATATGGCCATGTGCCCCCAATGAAGGTATGTTTTTTGGTATGCATAAGAATATATTTTCTGTCTATGGTATGAAGGAGGGAAATTTTGATTTTCATTTGTTTTTGCTCCATCCATATTTCATAATAATTTCTTTCGGATGTTTGTTAAAGTGAGAACAAAATTATAAATTGTAGATTGCGAAGTTTAAAAAAAATAATTGTAAGAAGAACTCATACCTATACTTGCTAATGAGTAATATCATAAAATGAAACTGTGCCCATCTTTCCATTACAGACGGTTTGATAACCCATCCTTATCCTCTTATCTGTTGATGGTATATCTGTTTGACAAGCTTCTTAAATTATTGATACTTATGTTAGGTAGCCCTACGTGTGAGGTCGCTGGAATATCCGGGTGCTTCTGTATTTTTTAAAAGAAATTTCAGTTGGCTTCCGCTGGACGGGTACTTTTCTAATTAGGTTGTTGTTTTGTTTCATTTTTGTTTCATTCTCCCCATTTGAAATATGCCTTTGTTAGAATAGTGAGATATTACAAGTACCTAGATGCTAGGGCTTTAGATTCAGAGTGGAGCTGATGATAAAGCCTGCTATCTACCCTCAGTCATTGATATTCCGCTCGGCTCCGTCTCGTGGGATACCGACGACTTCTGTTGAGTCTCAAGCTGCAGGTCACTTTCAAACTGCGTGTAACTAATATTATCACATTAGGGCTCTGACGGCAGAAAGGCAAAACACCCTGGCCTAGTTTGCCTACATATAAAAAATAAAACCCATGAGGCTGAACGACCGAGGAGGATATAAATGCTCATAATTTATTGCTGTTAAACTTGCGTAAAAAAAAAAAAAAAAAAGCTTCCACCATTTTCCAAAAACAGCAGAAAAAACATTATTTAGCTGTTTTTTCAAAAACAACAGAAACATTTTTATTTTTCCGGCTGTTCACACCTGCACCATCATACGGAAGTTAAAATCTATACACGAAAACATAGAGATGTGATGTGGTATGCAACCAGCAAGTGTTCAACTTCTAAGGATGTTTAAGGTGGCCGTAAACGTTTCGTCCTCAGGGAAGCCTGTTTTGAGATATATGTATTATGTTAATGAACCGGGTCTTACCCTCCTTATGAAAAAAAACCCATAGCTCTACTCCAATCCTAAGTTAATAATTTGTGCGAAATTTGGATTTGACAGTTATGAATAGACAGACAGGAGAGAGAGCATGCTGCATTGTTATGGTCATGTGACCCCAGTTAGCTGATAAGCCCCTCCCACCTGCTTATCAAAGCTGGGCCCTCTGAGGTAACAGGAAATGGATGTGTATTGGAATGGGTAACTGATTAGAGCTGGCAATACTGGTCAGCCAGTCTTTTCTTTGTATGCAGGTGTTGGTTAGAAAGGATGTGTGTTGGGTAAGGTGGGCCACTTTAACACCACAGACAATGATGTTTTCAATCAATTCAAAAATAGTGTATTAGGGATTAGTCTTAATCAAAATGTGGCTCCGGCTGTCTGAGAAAAACAGGAAACATCCCAGTTTTGGGGCTTCAGGTAAAAAAATGTGTGTATTTGATTGGAAAACCTGGACTTTTGGGAGGATGTTGGGTCATTCTGTCTCAGACCTCCAGCTGGAACAGACACTCTATGCTCTATGGATAACTAACAAAACTAAAATGGGACAGGGACACAATAGGGGGAGAAAATTCTATAGATTCAAAATATATTTATTCATGTAGTATTGTATATAGTAAACTCACCCTGCATTTCTGCAAGCAACAGACAAGGTCTCTCTAGGTGAAACCAGCTGTGACTTCTTGATCTTGGGCATGGTGTTGCTCTAAATATGTGAGGAGGCAACCCCCTTCCCATAGAGAAAGACACCCAAAATTAATTGTATAGTGATTACCAACTTGGTTTCATCTTCAAACACAAGTTTTTCTCAAACAATAATACAGCAATCATGATATAGTTACCCAAAGTACAATAACACCAATATAATTTGGCTATTAACTAATTGAAGCCTGGATTGTTTTTTACACAACAATTGTCGTCAATTCAGTTGGAGACACAAAGGAGATTGAAATTGCAGGTGAATAATTGGGTTTATTGATAGATTAGCACTGTGGCTTCAGTTCTGAGGAAATAGATACAGGTATGTGTGGTGTCATAATCCCCTCAGGACTCCCCATTCTAGAACAATGAGTATGGTGTCACTCATAATCCCCTCAAGGATTATGGGAGTCAGGAACCAATGTCTAAAAATAAGATTTGCTATGGGTAATAGGAAGATCACTTCCTCTAAGCGTTTCAAGCAGTGTAGTAGTTAATGTGGACAGTCTACTCATATGGGATTCACTAGACAAAGGAATTCTGTGTCAGGCCTCAGGGAAAGTTGCCATTTCTGCTGCAAAATATGTATGGATTACTCATTCTGGATTATGTAACTTGGATCACTGGAGTGGAGATGCAGCAATAGAGGTTTGTGAAATTATCTTTCTTTCAAGGCCCAGAATCTAAAAGCCACCTTGTCAGAAAGCTATGCTTTGGAAGTTTGGATAGCTTCAGAATTGGCCCTGCAACATGTTTGTCTTAGATAAATGAAGCTAAAAACCCCATATAGAGCATTACAAGCTTTTATTTGCCAAATTAATATACTTGCAGTCAAAGAGTCTGCCAGCATAACACACTAGATAGCTGATAAATGGATTTTGATGGCAAAGTTCTTTGAATTATTAAGAATTCAAGAGCTATAATACATATACATTAGCATGCAAACAAGAAGGCCATCTACTAAGTAGGCGGGGCTTGGGTGATGTCATATGCCCATATATGGAATCCAGTTGACAGGGATGTTAGGCATGTTTCAGAAATGTACTCATTTATACTTTTTTTGAGGTAATTGAGAAGAAAAAATGTTGACAGTTGTGAAATACAATGGAAGGTTACTTTATCTTTCCACTTGGACAAAAATAAATACATTAAAGTAGTAGCAAAAAGTTGCACAGTAACTTTAACTGTGAAATACACAAAACTGCCATTTTCTCAGCTTAGTTTTCTATAGTTTTACTCTCACGGCTGACGTGAATTAAGACACAAATCTTAATCAATTAGCTTCAAACTTTGTATATAGATTCTAAAACATGTTCTCTACAAATCTAGATGGGGATATTGCAATATCTTATCTGGTTAATTTTTTATAGTGAGTCAAAAATCAAGAAACCAAAAAAGCATTTTTTTCCTAAAATGTTGTTAGATAAATGGCCATAAAAAAGTTAGGGGCCATATTTTACAAAACCCTTGTCTAGTTTTGAAGAGACAAAGGTTTTTTTCAATGTTTTAAAAAATCAGGTTATTATCTTAGATCCTGCTCTTAGATTTGCGTCAGCCGTGACATATGTACTGAAAATTGATTAGTCAAGGTTTGACCCCAATTTCTTTAAAATATTTGGAGCATATACAACCTATCCATATCCTATGTATTCCTTAGAATCTCAGCTTTCTAAAAATATATAGTTTGCTAGGGGTTTAGTGTACAAATAATGAGAAATCAGCCATTATTTGAGGGAAAGTCTGCTCTCCACGGGAAACGTTTACAGCCACCTTAAGTTGATATGAATATCAACAGTATGATAGTTGTCTTATTATGAGAAATGTGAGGGAGTGAGCCGCGTGCCGGGCTGACTAGGTACGTGAGATGATAGGTCCACCGTGATATGGGGAAAAGCTAAAAAACGTGAAAACATAAAGGTTCATGACGGTATATCCTAAATGATAATAGTAACAGTGATGACAATAATGGCAATAGACATATAGAACTACTACTACTACTACTACTACTACTACTACTACTACTACTACTACTACTACAAACTAGCTTAGTTGGTTAGGTGTCGGACTAGTAATCAGAGGGTCGCTGGTTCGATTCCCGGCCGGGGCACTTTGGTCTGTCCTTAGGTAAGACAGTTTACTCCATATTCCTTCGGTCTACCCAGCTGCAAAATGGGTACCTAGCATAAATGAGGCAGTGCTTAGAGCGTGTGCGCTATATGCTGCCAGTTGCAAGGGATTGAAATGGTTTCCGTGTGTACAGGCCTGCTAGGCGAGGAAGGTCGTGTGAGCGCTTCGGTGGATACAAGACTATAAAGCGATTACCTTTACTACTACTACTACTACCGAATGATGATGATAATTATAATAATAATAATTATAATAATAATAATGATAATAATAATAATAATAATAATAATAATAATAATAATAACAACAACAATAATAATAATAATAATAATAATAATAATAATAATAATAATAATAATAATAATGATAGTAGTAATAATAATTCCACTATATTTAAAACACATTTTCATGAGTCTGTAGTTTACTGCAGTATTTACTCCAGTCGTTTCATTTTCGGCCTTGATTTGAGACCTTGGACGAAGAAAAGAATGGATATGCAGCGAGAGACCAATTACTATATGGCCTATAGTGAAGAGCTGGACTCATGCCAGGAGTACCAGATATGGCAGCAGCGCGCGGTCACGTGGGAACACGGACCAATCAGGGCTCTCTTATCGATTACATTACAAAGAAACCTTATATCCACCATCAACCGTGGATGCGCAGAGCACCGATTTTGGGCGATTGGCGGCTATTAGTTGACACTGGTTGAGGCTAGCTGGTTCTGGTTGACCGGCTGGTTTCGAATCCACTTGTGTTTGGTCATCTAAGATTGAGACGAATCATCAGCTCAAACATTACCCCCCACAGGGGTAGGTGTTTTTGCATCTTTTCTATAGTTTTGCCCTGTTACATAAAAATCGGTAGCATTCATATTTCCATTCAAGGAAAGTACATCCTTAGACAGATTAAGACAGGGGAACTCAAAGGCACGCTTTATTTCTCATATCTAGGCTCACAATTTATTTATTCTGTAATGGGACTTACATTAATTAATACTTATTATTATACCTCACGTGAAGATTTTTGATTCTGGTTGGTCAAGGGCCATGGATAAATCGTCATGATTTCCTCACTCCTTAGTGACAGGCTGTTGTCCTCAACAGCTTATGAAATAGTTGAATAATTCACGGCAACAGCTATAAAATAGTTGAATAATTACCGCTAGCCCGAAGAATAATGACCGCTAGCACGAACACCTATGGAGTTTGCCGAGTGACCTACCAGTGAAACTAGTTCAACAAGGCAGACGACGAGTATTTATCCAAAATCTCAGGTGTTTGTAATTTTTCCCCCTTTTGTGTTTTGTATTTGTTCGGTATAATAAAACAGATATGAAATCCCTGTGGGGTTTCCACCAGGAATAACATCACCTCGAGAGGATTGTCGCCCTCGGGCTACGCCCTCGCACAGGGAAGTTATTCCTGGTGGATTCCCCACAGGGATGTCATATGTGTATAATAGACCTTCCTTCATCGCCGTACTATGGGATATTCCAATGTTTTCCATCCGTGAGCGTGTTCAGCATAAAAAGTAAAGTGATATAGAATTTTGAATGTAGAATTTTGATTATTGTCAATTTTTCAGCAAAATTGCGGCCGGGTCCTGACACACCAGTTGTAGGTGGTGGAGGGAACCGGGGTACATTACGAAAATCACAAAATTATTTTCCTCATTTCATTGGGAGTCAAAAGCATGTAAAATAATACAATTCTTTTACTATGAGTCTGTTCACATGTTAACATCAGAAAGGGAGAATGGAGCAGCAACTTCACAGGTTATTATCAGAAAATATATCAAACCCAGAGAGGCTGGCCACTTGACAACTAGAAAAGAAAATTAATAACCCAAAAACATTTCAACTGACAAAAAAGTTTATTCATGAATTCCTTGAAGTGGTAGCTTTTTAAATATAAATCACAGTCTTTCTTCAGCTTTAGATCATTTGTGAAGGCTCAGAAAGTGTTCACAGCTCTAGGAAGTATCTTAACCATGCTAATGATAGGGGATGTGATAGAATGTGTACTAATTCGCATCATTGTACTATACTCTACTGGAGTCCTATGTGTTTAATAGCATTAATCAGAATAGTGCAATGGAGCAAAGTGCATCTGGACAAAATAACAATTGAGTAGATTTGGACATTAGAGTAATTTCTATCTGACCATTTCAATTTTTTATTAACGAATTTGTTACACTGGTTAAAGTTTGCTACACTCGCTTGAATTTCCAACTGTAGAATATATATATATATACCTCTGTATCAATATCGAAAAAAATCACACTCTCTCTAACTTGTGTTGGAGCTCTTTCAGCAGCAGCTTGAACAGTCCTGCACGTAGATCTGAATAGAAGAAAAGTAACCTTTAAAACAACAGAGAAGTTTTTGCCAACAATTGCAAACAATAACTACTAGTATTTGCTGACTACGTCAACAAAATTTGAAGTTTCATGTTATACTTCTGGCGCGCCAGAACGTGCATTGGTACAGATGATTTAACCATTATGCTGCTGGTGACTAATTTGGCCAATACAAAATTATGCAAAAAGCCTGAAAAATGATTGAAACCCTGGCACATTGGTACTAATATCAGTGTTCAGTGAAAGCTGTTTACTGATTACCAACATGACCGGGTTATCATGGTTTTCACAAATCTTTGCGTTCTTGTGCTTTGGACGACAGCCTCAGCATTGGAAGGGTTAAGAAAAATCATTTTTCCTACAGCATTATTTATCTCCATTACACTACAATGTGTAACTTCAGAAGCATACGAACTTTAAAACCATTTCCCCTTTAACTTAGGGCATTGTCTTTTTCACATTCTGTGAATGTTCGGCAATTTATCTTCTCAATTTCTTTTATATAACATAATGAGATCTATTAGTTTACCTGTGAAGCGAGCTTCCAATCCAGAACCAGATCCAGACCCACCGGAGCCAGATCCACCAGAGCCAGATCCAGATCCACCGGAGCCAGATCCAGATCCACCGGAGCCAGATCCAGATCCACCAGAGCCTGATCCACCGGAGCCAGATCCACCAGTGCCAGACCCAGATCCTTGGCGAACCTCCAAACCTGAGCCAGATCCACCAGATCCAGATCCACCAGACCCAGATCCTTGACGAACCTCCAAACCTGAGCCCGATCCACTGGAACCAGAGCCTGAGCCAGATCCTTGACGAACCTCCAAACCTGAGCCAGATCCACCAGAGCCAGAGCCGGAGCCAGATCCTTGACGAACCTCCAAACCTGAGCCAGATCCACCAGAGCCAGATCCTTGACGAACCTCCAAACCTGAGCCCGATCCACTGGAACCAGAGCCGGAGCCAGATCCTTGACGAACCTCCAAACCTGAGCCAGATCCACCAGAGCCAGAGCCGGAGCCAGATCCTTGACGGACCTCCAAACCTGAGCCAGATCCACCAGAGCCAGATCCTTGACGAACCTCCAAACCTGAGCCAGATCCGCCAGAGCCAGATCCACCAGAGCCTGATCCACCAGAGCCAGATCCTCCAGAGCCAGATCCTCCAGAGCCAGATCCACCAGAGCCAGAGCCGGAGCCAGATCCACTAAAGCCAGATCCACCAGAGCCAGAGCCGGAGCCAGATCCTCCAGAGCCAGATCCACCAGAGCCAGATCCAGATCCACCAGAGCCAGATCCTTGACGAACCTCCAAACCTGAGCCAGATCCACCAGAGCCAGATCCAGATCCACCAGAGCCAGATCCTTGACGAACCTCCAAACCTGAGCCAGATCCACCAGAGCCAGATCCAGATCCACCAGAGCCAGATCCTTGACGAACCTCCAAACCTGAGCCAGATCCACCAGAGCCAGATCCACCAGAGCCTGATCCACCAGAGCCAGATCCTCCAGAGCCAGATCCTCCAGAGCCAGATCCACCAGAGCCAGAGCCGGAGCCAGATCCACTAAAGTCAGGACCACCAGAGCCAGATCCACCAGAGCCAGAGCCAGATCCTTGGCGAAGGTCAACTAGAGGCTTAGATAGGTGTGTATCAGAAATGAGCAACTGCAGCAATTTGCCCAGTAACTCCTCCTGGAAGAAACATAACATGTTCGTACTAGATCAGTTCAGACCTAAATCAACATAACATGTTCATACTAGATCAGTTCAGACCTAAATCAACATAACATGTTCATATTAGATCAGTTCAGACCTTAATCAAAATAAACCCATACAAGTTATTCGAGGTGGCTGTAAACGTCTCGTCCTCAGGGAAGGCCTGTTTTGAGATATATGTATTATTTTAATGATCCGGGTCTAACCCTCCATATGAAAAAAACCATACCCCTACCCCACTACTAACCCCATAAATTGTGCATACTAGATCAGTTCAGACCTAAATCAAAATAAACCCATACAAGTTATTTGAGGTGGCTGTAAACGTGTCGTCCTCAGGGAAGGCCTGTTTTGAGATACTAGTATATGTATTATTTTAATGAACCGGGTCTAACCCTCCATATGAAAAAAACCCATACCCCTACCCCACTACTAACCCCATAAATTGTGCAATTTGTTTGGTTTGACAGATGAAGGTCAGAAAGGAGGCTCCAACCATGCTCCAATAGTTTGGTCATGTGACCAGTTAGCTGATAAGCCCCTCCCACCTGACAAGTGAATATGGGTCAGGAAATGGAATAGCAACACAGATTATTATTGTTTTGATCAATTTGAAAATAATGTATTAGGGGTTAGTCTTAATCAAAATGTGGCTCCAGCTGTCTGAGAAAAAAAGGATACATCCCAGTTTTTGGGCTTGTGTGTATTTGATGGGAAAACTTTGGAGAGGATGTTGAGCCATTCCTTCTAAGACCACAAGCTTGAACAGACACTCTATTCTCATTGGGTAACTACCAATACTGAAATGGGACAATTACACCCATATAAGTACATTTACACCCATATAATTCAACTTTCAACTAATTGAAGCCTGGATTGTACATTACAGGGTTCGTTGACTCTCAGACTTCTAGAGCACTTGATTCCTTAGTTTAGCCTGGGATGTATTTCTCTGGTTTAGCCTTAGATGACCAAACACATACAGAATTACAGTCCAGTCGTTCGCAGACTAAGAATAGCTTGGACACCCAGAAGTTTGTTAGGGGAGGGGGGTTCGTTGATTCTCAAACTTCTAGACCACTTGATTCCTTAATCTAGCGGATACATAATTACAGTCCAGTCGTTTGCAGACTAAGAATAGCTTGGATAACCTGATGTTTGTTAGGGGAGGGGGGGGGGGGGGGGTAGTTGATTCTCAAACTTCTAGATCACTTGATTCCTCCAAGCCCTATGGAAAATACCTAACTAATAGCCAACAGATACATAAATAACCACATCCTAACACCTTTTGAGGTGGCTTAACCCATTTGCATCTGAAGTGCAAAAATGGTCAGACAACTTTGAGCGTACCTCATCAAGTAGAGTATTATTTGTAAAAAGGTTGAATAGAAATGGTTCAGCCAAATTAGAAAAAAAATGAAAGTGTTGATTTCTGAGAATTCGACGAGCGCAGGCGGGGAAATTTACTGAATGACTCTCATGACTGGTGTTTAGTTATATCACAAATCTTAGATGACCAAACACAAGTGGATTCGAAACCAGCCTTTCAACCTGAACATGCTAGCCTCAACCAGTGTCAACTAATAGCCGCTAATAGGCCAATTAATTGGTGCTCCGGGCACCCCCAGCTGGTGGTGGAGATAAGGTTTCTCAGTAATGTAATCGATGCGAGAGCCCTGATTGGTCCTTGTTCCCACGTGACCTCGCGTTGATGGCTTTCCTGGTACTCCTGGCATGAGGCCAGCATCTCACTATAGGGCATATAGTAATTGGTCTCTCGCTACATATCCATTCTTTTCTTCATCCAAGCACAAATGAAAGAGTCTGTCTCCAATTGAACCCCCCCAAATGCATGTATCGCAATTACGCTAACATCAATCAAGCATAGTGGGCAAAAGTTCTTCCCCTCATCCCCAGGTTGTTCACATTGTTAAATATCTCCAAAGGGTAAACTATATTTCCTAAACGTTTGAAAGTGCAAGAGGTCCGTTCAATCTTGCGACCAAAAAATAGGACAATGTGGCCATCACCAAATCCGATTTTACATATCATAATTTATATGAAATATTGCGTTTCAATTAAAATTTCACTCTTACTCTATTATGTATTTTGTTATATCTCTTATGAGATTTTTATTTTCTTTTATATCTCTTATGAAATTATTATTTTTTGCTCTCTGCAGTTGACTCCTGGTGGTGTTTTCATAAATAACTGTGAGTGGCGCCACCAGTGTCACTTTTCGGAACTACATCGAACCCCCCCTTCTCAAATCCTGGATCCGCCCCTGATCTCCCTTGAGCACTTCAAGCAGTAAAGAGAAAAAGGAATGTACTGTGTGAGACCTTAAGGAACGTGCCCATTTCTGCTGAAAACTATGCAGCTCTCTCATTCAGGATTGTGTAACTTGGATCACTGGATTGTTTCCAGAGTAGAAGTTGATACAGCAAAATAGGTTTGTGAAATTCTCTTTCTTCATGACTCCATAGCATTGGGTTATTCCCAATATCACTTTGAAAGAGTTACATATGCCTTTTTAATGAATAAGGCCCCCAAATCTGAACAAAAACAAGCCATTCTGTTAGAAAGCTATGCTTGGGATAGCTTCAGAATGGTATACGTTTGCCCCTTTTATGTTCATTTTAGATAGATGAAACCAAAAGCACATGCCTATATATGGCAGGCACTCCAAATGAGCATGTAGACAGGGCTATGGACAGTTTCAGAAATGTACGTATTTATACTTATATTTGAAGTACTTCAGAAGAGAAAACGAAAAAGTATTTTTTTTCCTAAATTGCTAGATAAATGGCCATAAAAAAGTTCGGGGCAATATTTTACAAAAAAACAGTCTCATTCTCTAGAGACAAAGGTTCTTTCAACGTATTGAAAAATCAGGTTATTATCTCTGATTCTGCTCTTAGATTTGTGTCAGCCGTGACATATGTACTGAAAATTGACTAGCCAAAAGTTTTGACCCTTCTTTAAAATATTTGGAGCACACACAGCGAATTCATATCCTATGTATTCCTTAGAATCTCAGGTATCTAAAAATGAATAGTTGGTTAGGGGTTTAGTGTTAGACTATGTACAGATAATGAGAAATCAGCCATTGTTTGAGGGAAAGTCTGCCCTCCAATGGAAACGTTTACAGCCACCTTAAAGTGTAAAAAATAAAATAAAAAGATTAGAGCACAATGTCATATTCTTAGGATACCTTGACGACTATAATACTTCACAAATTGACTGAAATATTTCAACTTGTTTCTTGCAAAATGCAGCAAATTCACTGGTACAGCAGACTTCATGAATGCGCCATCTTGGGCCCTATCAAAGCTGACCAGAAAGAGGCTGTGATGTCAATGATATACATCAACTGCTTGCAGGTCACTCAGTACTGAACACACTTATAAATGCTCTTAAAAGTAGATGACTTAATGCAATGAAGAAAGTTGTGCATGAGGTTATACTAGGTTCTGTGTTGCAAAAGCAATAAAGGTCTGGCCGTGACCTGTGGTAAAGGAATTTTAGACAAGCTTTTATCATATATAGAGCTCAAGAACTTCCACCACTTCTTTAGAATATTGGATTACACATCACATAGCATGCTTACACTGTTATCTTGTGATTGAAGAAAAGGGAAATTTGTAAATAGTTGTTGTTGTTGATATACGATTACTAGTTCATTTTACAATCCAGATAATGACATCCATTTCATATAGTTGCACACTAGTTAAAATTCTGGCCAGCCAGAAGTTGTTACCAATCAGTAAGTTCTGTAAAATTGAAGACATTGCAAAGTAGCTAGTTTTAGTACTGAAAAATATTCGTAGGTCAAAATTGACCGTCCATTGTTTTATCATTTCATGTATCTATTATTCAAATACGGGCGAGACCTCGGACCTTAATAAAAATCTTCTTATCTTATCTTATCATAGGAGGGGAGTTCTTAAATCGTCATTAAAAGGACATTTTAGAGTAAAATGTACCTGGTCTTCCACTTCCCTATTTAGGTACGATCGATATACAGAAACGATTTTCCCTTGGAACTTTTTTGTGGCACCCTCTTTGTTTGGTCATGCTCCCTTAGCTGGGCATAAATACAGTTTGTCCCCCAAAAACATGTCACTCCGCTTTAAGCTAAATATAACTGGAATTTACTTCATGCACGGCCAGCTAGATAGGCTGCCTCAACCCTTCACCTGAGCTTTTTTCAGCATGCAACTATGTCGGAGTCAAACTTAGCCTTACAATAACCAACCTTGATTAATCAAATTTCCTTGAAGCTTAGCACTGCTTATGTATGGGAAATTTCCTCAACCATAACGTCATCTTCTATATACCCTAACCTACCTATGCTGTTTGGGAAAAATGGGAAAAGAGGATGTATGTGTATTGCTACAGCCTCTCAGGAATTGACTGCAATACACATTAATCTCAAAGGAATTGCATCTGCTCTAGTTTTCTAAGCTTTACCCTGGAGTTAAACTGCAATACAAATCCTCAGGCCACAGTGATTTGAACTTGCAGGCAGACTTAATTTGTGTTAGGAAACCCTAGGTATATGAATTACACTTCAATATACCCCTTTTACCTACAAGAGTATTGTATAGAAACAAGGCTCAGTCAGTTCACAGAGAAACGGGTTATTTCCATTTTGTTGATTCTCTTTGGGGAGATCTGTTGGTGAAGTTGATCACGGGTTATACATGGTTGACATACATAAAGATTATAGTTACTCAGCTGGAGTTGGGCAGTTAAGACAAAACATGTGTTCTCTTATTGTGCAACCAGATAGCCATGGAAACATCTTCCAATTGTGTCGTGATAATGGCATTTTTAATTCTAATTCATAATAGCTGATAACTTGATTACTCAATTGAAACAAGTTAAGGATTTTATTCATTTAAGCAGAGACAAAGGTCGGGACAACTTTTATCTATGTACCTCATTCTTCAAACAGATGTCAACTAAGCCCCAGCAGTAGCTGGCCTTGAGGGCGGTTTATCACATGCGATGTCACTCCCATCTGATTAACATAACTAATTAGGCACTATAGGGACAAACATAGCGCTGCCATGAAGTCACCTTCTAAAAGTATTAGCTCAGTCAATTTGTTAAATACAATTGTAATCAAGGTATCATAAGAAAGGTGACATTGAGGTATAAAACATCTTTTTTAATTTTGAAGACAGAGTTATACATCAAGAATATTCTAATGTAAATTGAAATCTAGTTTATAAAACACTTGCAAAACACAACTATGTTTGCAATCAGTGTTCCCTGTCTTTTATCATATGACACATCACCTTCAAAATACTAGTAAATGAATTATAATATTTGAGGGCTGATACTTGAAAGTACAGATTCGTTCCAGTTGAAAAAAGTGCCATAGGATTTTCCTCAGGGCGTGGCAGGAAGCATGTATCGATCATCATGATTGTAGGCCTTATTAAAAAAAACACACATTCGTAATCTATTTCAATGACTAAAAAAAGCAACTTACCCTACGCACATGTCTTGAGACAGGTGCGGTGTTGACCGCACCTGCTAGCAGTAAGCTAGCAATCACGATAAACTGTAGGTTCGCCATCCTGCACAGTAGCCTCTGCTCCCATAGACTGATACCCGAGTACTGATACCCTAAATAAATACCCTGGACGCCCTCAACCATAGAGTTGAATATTCAAAGGTTGAACACCTAGGTGCTAGTTAATCGAAACCCATGTCACATAAAAATAGGGTGAGGTGTTATGTGCCAAGTCTTTTTTCCCTGATGTAAAAAGATAGTGAATTAATGGGTCCCATGATGCGGAGCGATTCAAAAACTGCATGCTTTCTTCTTCTTCTTCTTCTTCTTCTTCTTCTTCTTCTTCTTCTTAGTATTAGTATCAATATTATTATTTGGTAGTTCCTCCTTAATAGGATCAACACCTGCATACTTCTTCTTCTTATATTAATCGTTAGTTCCTCCTTAATAGGAGCTATAAGTGTTTCATTGAGTCGCTTATAACTAGACGCCATCGCTGAGCGGCTGGAAAAGTGAATCGTTCGCGAATGTAACAATCTGAACATACCCAGAGCATGTTCTTACTAGTAGGGAAAATTTGCCGAAAAAATCGGAGAGGCCATAAAATTAACGACATCTAAAGGCATGTATATATATTTACTATTGTCTTTTTATTTGCAATGGCATAAAGTCGAGAGATTGGAATTTTTTCCAGTTGTTTTGGCGCTCGCAATCTCTTAATTGGTTTCTAACGACATTTGAGTGACCTGCATACGGGTGGGGCCATCTTAGTTAGCATATATATATACTGGATGATTATGGATCCACATGGTGACACGATAATGGGGGGGGGGGGGGGGCGAATTAATTTTGGGGACGTATCCAAATTTAGGGGGTAATTAATATAAATGGCCTAATAGTAAACAACAAGATTTTTCGGTATGTTAGGCACGATTCCAAATCATAAATATGATTATCAATCTGTTTTTACACAGTTTATATAGTGTTGTTCGGCGGTCTCATTGTAAGTGTGTCCGAATGATATATCAGAGGTTGCAGGATCGAGTCCTGTCGAAAATATTTTAATTTTTGTTTTTGGCAAGATAGTTTTTTTTAGCTTCCCAGTGCTTCGGATGGCACTTTAATCCGTAGGTGCAGCCGGCAAGTTGAGAATTTCTTCAAGAAAATTTATAGTTTAATGGGTATAGTAATGCCTAGCCTTCACATAGAATATGCGATCTGTTAAGTGGTCAGCTTGTTGCTTTCAACAGAAAAAATAACTTAAGTGATAAAGTTGAGAATTTCTTCAAGAAAATATATAGTTTAATGGATATAAGTATTAATTTAAATGTGGAAATGATGGAAATGTTCCTAATGATGTTAGTATTGTCACTTGCATGCACATTTGCTGCACATGCCTATTACTCAATGCAGCTTCCACCCATTCACCTTCTAGTTGCCCTTCCATACGTCCCCACCTGTTGGTCATGCAGTGCCCTATTTATGCACCTTCCAACTGTACTATGGGCTTGGATACGTGCGCCCGCCACCCACTTTTTGGGCGCACGGATCCTTATTACAGTCATTTTCTACTCATCCTGCGGCCTTAATTAGCGCCCTGCCGCAACACTTGCCTTCCCCCCTGTCTGTAATTGTACTGTCCTCCCAATACCTACTTCAACGGGGCCCTATCTGGATGGTTGCTCTTAGCAGTGGTATACCCCATATGTTTAAATATCTAAATCTCAGCTTCGTGCTATGCATAATGGTCAGATTCACCTCTATAGTCTGGTTACATGAAGGCTATAAACGTCTAGTACCATTTACAAATCCTAGTCCTTCGTCCTCAGGATATTTCCTTGCTTCCTTGTGAAAATAACTGTAAGGAAAATCTCTCCATGCTTTGATAGCTACGTGAGTGCTCTCTCTCTCTCTCTCTCTCTCTCTCTCTCTCTCTCTCTCTCTCTCTCTCTCTCTCTCCCCCCACCTCTCTGTCTCTCTCTCTCTCTCTCTCTCTCTCTCTCTCTCTCTCTCTCTCTCTCTCTCTCTCTCTCTCTCTCTCTCTCTCTCTCTCTCTCTCTCTCCGCAGGTATACATCCAGGGATGTGTCGCTGGCATGGCGAGCTAAAGCTTTTGCCGAAGGTTGTTGCATCAAAGATGGATTTTTCATTTGATTACATGTTATATATCTTCAAGGATAAACTGAAGATTATGGGAAAATCGTTGGGAAAAGGTGTGTTTCATTAAGGTGGTTGGTTTTAGGTAAAAAAAAAGCATGTAGGGGATGGAATACTAATATGTCTTTCTGCTCGTACAAACTACATTGTAAAAATGCAATATTGTATTGGTACGGGATAAGTTTGAATTTCTTGGGTTTATTTGACGGTTCTCGAAGAGGATGCAACCATGGTGCGGTAATTCTTATTCATATTTCTTATGTTTATGCTCTGCAAATTGCTCTCCCGAGTAAGAATAATAGTTTCTTTACCATCCACAAGCCCTGCGGGGAGTCTGCTGGCAGTTAAATTGCACTCAGAGAATGGAGTTATATTCAAAGGAAAATGTGAAATATTAATATCACTGATTCTTCAGTGGCAGGACAACCCTAGAAAAACGATGCGAAACCAATTATCTTAATCATTGGTTAATGCAGGTGGTTAATGTGGGTTAACAATCAAACATGATGCCCTGGACATGTCAAAGCTTTCACAGTAGTCACAAAAAGGCCCTACCATCCAGGTGCATGTAATATCTGCCTAATAAAGGCATACTTTGGGCGAATTTCAAATGGTGCAAATGCAAAAATAAAAACAAAACAACAACTATTGATTTATAAATTTGTACTTAACTGGAAAGTACCCGTCCTGCAGATAGTTACCATGAAATATTTCAAATTGACCAAAAATATCAGAGCACCTAGATATCTGATTGCAACATCACTCATGATTAATTCTAGTTCTATCTTGGGCGTCTTCGCATCGGTTGAGTTTAGATCCCAGTCAGATTTGAGCGTTCCCGGCATGCTTTGCAGTCTAGTGACGTCACTGTCATTATGGGTGCTCCTCATGTCCTCGATGTAGTTCTACCTAGTCCTTTCAGATAAATTTCGCGATTAAACTCAAATATTATTTTTGGCAGCGATATATACGCATATATTGTTCGCAGAAGTTTGGAAAATATTCCTTTCGTTTTTATTGAGATCTTTCACCACAAACGTGCTCGACAATGAGCGTCGAAGCAGTCGCAGAAGACCTAGCCGGTGTAACGCAGATGCGAAAACTATGTGACTTGTTTTTCAAAAATTGAATTAAAAAGACTTCATTTCAAAATGAATAATATGGCCAAACATATAAAGAAAATTTGTTTGTTTGTCAATATTGTCTTTTATATGCCATTATGAAACTAAGTGTAGCTTTATATGACCTTTGACCTTCCCGCGGATATCTAACACCGCAAAGCATGCCGGGAACGCTCAAATCTGACTGGGATCTAAACTCAACCCTATCTTGTTCGTAATTTCATAACACTACGAGTATTCTCGAGGGTAGGGTAGTGAAGGTATCGCATTCTACACGAACTGCGAACTTGCAGTTGGTAGACCCTGCCTGTGCTGCCGCTCAGGAACACGTTGAGACCAGAATTTGGAATTTTCATTTTTTGTCAGTTTTTCTGCCAAATTGCGGCTAGGGCGCATTTCGGCAGTTATAACAGGTGGAGGAATTAGAGAAATCTCTTTTCTTTTCGTTTGGCAATTCTTTTAATGAAACTACGAGTATTCTCGAGGGTAGAATAGTGAAGGTATCGCATTCTACACGAACTGCGAACTTGCAGTTGGTAGACCCTGCCTGTGCTGCCGCTCAGGAACAAATTGAGACCAGAATTTGGAATTTTCATTTTTTGTCAGTTTTTCTGCCAAATTGCGGCTAGGGCGCATTTCGGCAGTTGTAACAGGTGGAGGAATTAGAGAAATCTTTTTTCTTTTCGTTTGGCAATTCTTTTAATGAAACTACGAGTATTCTCGAGGGTAGAATAGTGAAGGTATCGCATTCTACACGAACTGCGAACTTGCAGTTGGTAGACCCTGCCTGTGCTGCCGCTCAGGAACACGTTGAGACCAGAATTTGGAATTTTCATTTTTTGTCAGTTTTTTTCTGCCAAATTGCGGCTAGGGCGTATTTCGGCAGTTGTAACAGGTAGAGGAATTAGAGAAATCCTTTTTTTTTCGTTTGGCAATTCGTTTAATGAAATAAATATTAGAGCACACAGATATCCCGGCGACCACACACGTAGGGCTACCTAACGTATGTACCAACAGTTCAAAAAGCTCAGCTAACAGATATGAAATTGATAAATGAGATGCCAAACCGGCTGAAGCTCATGTCATTGGCAGTCGTCTTAGTTATCCTCCACGAACTTTGGTCATTCAGTTAAATTTACATATTTGTTCGTAATTTCTTAATGCTACGAGTATTCTCGGGGTTAGGGTAGTGAAGGTATCGCATGCTAATGCGATCTTGCAGTTGGTAGACCCTGCTTACGCTGCCGCGCAGGAAAACACTAAAACTTAAATTTTGAATTTTCATTTTTGGTCAGTTTTTCTGTTAAGTTGCTGCTAGGGCGCATGTTATTAGGTGTGGATGATAGGGAAACCAATCCGCCGCTTGGTTTTATGTCAAAGGCATCAATCTTTTAAGCCCCAGCAGGGACTCAAAATTCGGACAGGGCCGAGGTCCAAGCGGCAGGCCACGGTCAAGGTCAGTGGAGGGTATCGGGGCGAACCACCGACACACCCTCACTCATAATTAGCAATCCCCTCGCGCTCCCGATCTGATGACGAATCGGAAGGGAGCCCAGGGAAGCGCAACAACCATCGGTTGTGCTTGCCTGAACAATGCCAATGATGCTACTTATATAGGTAGATTGGAGTACAGTAATGTGCTTAGAGTAGTTGACCTAATTAACTTTTGCAAGTTATTTGATTGAATAAAACTGTTCAACTTTAACTTTATCGAAATTGTAAATAGTTTAGAATATTTCTATTGAAAGAAATATTCATAATTTTGTCACATTACCGAATTAGGTACCTTTTACACCTCTGTGGGTGTATTTGCATCTTTTATCGCCGCTCATGGCTATTAATAGAGCACAGTCCCGCATTTGTCATTCGTCGACCGTGATTGGGTCACATTTTCGAAAATTATTTACTTTGCGTATGCCACGATATAAAAACACATTTGAAGTTAGTTAGTGGTATACTATTTTTATCTATCTATTAAAGGGTTGATAACTGTTGTAATGTAATACTTTTGTTGGGAAATGTTAAGAGCTGGTTCTTCATCTCAATTGAAGCATAACTAAAATGACTGGAGAAGAGTCAGCAGGAACCAGTGACTTCTCCTGAAAATGTGTTTTTAATATAGAGGGTAACAAGGCTTTAATCGTGCGGGGGTGGGAGGGGGGATCATATTTCAGTTAACTTTTTTCACAAACATGTGACACTGACGCAAGTATCTTGTTACTTATTGATAGAGCAAAAGTAAGGAAAATCCTTGTTTACGGGAATTTATTGAATTTCGCTATCAAAATAACTTTCTACTGATGAAATTAAGAGCCATCCTTCGGGTACTCCCTATCGCTAGTACAGTACAGACATTTAATTCCTGCACCAGTCGATTGGACGTCTGACAGTGCCTGGTTGTTCAAAGACCCATAGCTAACATGTCAAACAATAGGCCAAGCACATCAATGACCCACGTAGCTTGCGAATCAAAGCTACGTTCATTTGTGAGGTCATCCATGCATCTATGCCCAGGAAACGTGGTGGCAATCGGGCGTGCGGTCGTGTATTATGCCCGGGCTGCCCACATATTTAGTGCAGGAATTAAATGTCGGCACTGTAATCATAACGAATTGGGGGTAGCCTTCTTTGCAATTTCCTTGGCGTTAATAGACGTGATATAAAAGGCCAACTTTTAGCCACGTTGGTATCGAGGAGGCCGTTCTTTGTAAACAAAACGTTTGGTATCAGCGAATCAACGTGAAAATAGGGACGCTAAGTCCATACAAGTCCCTGGCGAAATTACACAATGCTCAATATTTACATGCATTTACAATTTCAAGTCTCAGCACTATTACAAATATCCGCAGAAATGTGTATCATAATCCAATTGCAGACTGTATACTATCTAATGGAAAGAGATTTTAGTCGCTGATGTCATATGTAAGGGTGTCGCTATCCGCCTTAAGTGATTCATACCACTTAAGGCGGATAGCGACACCCTTACATATCATGGACCTGAATATGTTCATTTCTAAAACATGACGCACACGGCTATTTCTTGTATTATTTCATGTTCAGTTCTTTTTGTTATTAGTATTTCTTATACGTTTGTAATATACTTACAGTCAATAAACAATATATATATTAGACAGAGGTTGTGAACTACGAGACCTGGTGTAGTCACATGTAATGTAAGTGACGCGGATACAGAGGAGTTGAATTGGTTGGACGACCCCCACTACAGAGAATTGAGAATTGTCTCTTTTCTTTAGTTTCTCTTATAACAAAGGAGGTGGATCTGCCTATGTTCAGCGTACCACTTCATATAGATCCCGCATTCGTCCCCTCAAGAGCCATTACAGCTTGAACAAAGACACAGATAAGATTGAATAGAATAACTAAAAAAAATTCAAATATTTTATTAATGATATGTAAGTAGATCTAGACAATCAAATCAGAGACGTGTAAAACTGAGATATATGTGTCTCGTTAAATATTTTTTCAAAGGTATCTTAATGGTCAATTTTTGTTTAGTGAGTAGACAGTGTTACAGTTTCGTAACTGTTGATCAGTTGAATCGCATATAGTTTTGGAGTTTGGTTGGTACACCGAAATTGCTGTTGGTGGCATGGTGGAGGAAACCGGGCTACATCACAAAAATCAGAAAATTCTTTTCCTCATTTTAATGGGAGTCAAAAGCATGTAAAATGATACACTTTCTTTTACTATTAGTCTTTATACATTTTAACATCAGAGAGGGAGAATGTAGCAACAACTTCAACCAGCAGGTTATTATCAGAAAATCTATCTAACTCAGATAGGGTGGCCACTTGACAACTAGAAAAGAAAAATAATAACCCAAAAACATTTTAGCTGACAAAAAAGTTTATTCATGAATTCCTTGAAGTGGTAGATATCTAAATATCAATCACAGCCTTTCTTCAGCTTCCGAATAGGAACATATAGTGCAATGGTGCAAAGTGAATCTGAGCAAAATAACAATTGAACAGATTTGGACATTCGAGTAATTTCAATCAGGCTATTTCAATTTTTTCACTAATGAATGTGCTACATTGGTTAAAGTTTGCTACACTCGCTTAAATTTCCAATTGTAGAATACATAGATTTATTCTACCTCTGTATCAATATCGAAAAAAATCACTCTCTGTACATTAAGTCTTGAAACCTTTTCAGCATCCGCTTGAACACTCTCTCACGTAGATCTGAATAGAAAGAAAATACAGACTTAAAAACAACACTTACAAACACAATCACTATTTGCTCACTACGTCAACAAAATTTGAAGTTTCATGTTATGCTGCTGGCGCGCCAGAACGTGCATTGGTACAGATGATTTAAGGTCCTTCAGTACAGCATAGCGGCGCCACTGGTCTCTTCAATCGGCTGCAGATGGGGTGCAGCCGTCCTGACCGCAGACACCCCAATCTCAAGCAAGGGCGCGTTTTTTCAACCTTGACCACATTCATGCCTGTGTTCCCAAACATTGACCTGGTTAATTAAGGCATTCTCTTGTGTTCCGAGTTATTTCAAAAATAGCCAAAAGTGAACTGTTGGTCGAAAACCAATTACAATCAAAGAACGTCTTCTTTGCAAGCCCTATTAATGCACGACTAAAATTAAGTTTATTCTGGTCACAGGCAATTTCAATCTTAATTTCTATATACATATATGTATATTTTCCATGTATCCAAATATATTACAGCAAAGGAATTTTGAGTGGTTGAAAATGAAATACTACAGAAACTGTCTGCGATGTGCGCATAACAGACAGACACACCACTAGCAATCAATAACTACCATTCTCCGCTCTACAAGAACCAACCCTTGGTTTACTGCATAGAAAACAAGGTCCAGTGATTTGCCGTAACACCGCTAGATGGCAGTACCAATTTAATTCACGAGTATGCCGTTTTGCGAATTTCAGATAAACAACAACTCGAAATTCTAGTTTTATTGGCGTTATATGTACCTTGTATTACTGCGCACAGGCATACCACAATCGTAATTAATGAGACAGTTGCTAACTCGAGTGTGGGGCCATGAAACCCGTCCAGCGACAATGCAAATGGCGACCGAGTGAGTATTTTAGTACACATGATCACTTCAGGCATAAACTGTATAGAGTTGGCAGCATGATATGAGTTTATTTTGTGGGTATGGTTACAAACAAACCCATATTGCACTTTAAAAACCTTACTGTTGCATAATTTGGTCATCAAATCTAAACGTTTGGATGTTGTCATTTTTCCTTTATTTTGATCAATATTTTCGTTTGTTTTGCACTATCCAGCAGTTTAATGCTATGGTTTTCATGCAGGTTGGGTGTCCTCGTGCTCTGCACCTATGCATTATATAGACCCTCTGATATGATGGTCATACAGCCTGATACAGGCTGTATTCTAGGGAAGTAGGTTAACACTCTTTAAGCCCCTACTAAAGCACCTTAACCATTATGCTGCTGGTGACTAATTTGGCAAATTATGCAAAAAGTCTGAATAATGATTGAAACCTTGGCATATTGGTACTAATCTGAGTGTACAGTGAGAGCTATTTAATGAAAACAAACATGACGGGGTTATTATGTTTTCACAAATCTTTTAGTTCTTGTGCTTTGGACGAAAATAGCCTCAGCATTGAAAGGGTTAAGATAAATCCATTGGTAAAATACCTTTCCCTAAAGCATTATTTAATCTCCATTACACTACAATGTGTAAGCTTAAACTTTAACTTTAAAACCATTTCCCCTTTCACTTAGGACATTGTCGTTTTCACATTCTTTGAATGTTTGGCAATTCATCTTCTCAATTTCCTTTATAAAAATAATGAGATCTATCAGTTTACCTGTGAAACGAGCTTCCAATCCAGAACCAGATCCAGACCCACCGGAGCCAGATCCAGATCCTTGGCGAACCTCCAATCCTGAGCCAGATCCACCAGAGCCAGATCCAGATCCTTGGCGAACCTCCAATCCTGAGCCAGATCCACCAGAGCCAGATCCAGATCCTTGGCGAACCTGCAAACCTGAGCCAGATCCACCAGAGCCAGATCCTTGGCGAACCTCCAGGCCTGAGCCAGATCCAGATCCTTGGCGAACCTGCAAACCTGAGCCAGATCCACCAGAGCCAGATCCAGATCCTTGGCGAACCTCCAGGCCTGAGCCAGATCCAGATCCTTGGCGAACCTGCAAACCTGAGCCAGATCCACCAGAGCCAGAGCCAGATCCTTGACGAACCTCCAGGCCTGAGCCAGATCCACCAGAGCCAGATCCAGATCCTTGGCGAACCTCCAAACCAGAACCTGATCCACCAGAGCCAGATCCAGATCCACCAGAGCCAGGGACAGATCCTTGGCGAAGGTCAACATTAGGCATAGACACGTTTCTATCAGAACCTTGACTGATCAACTGCAGTATTTTGTCCAGTAACTCCTGAAAGAAACATAACAGTCTGTTCATACTAGATCAGTTCAAAAACTCAATCAAAGTAAAGCCCATACAAGTTATTTAAAGTGTAACTCTACCTCCAAAATAAAAAAAAAGATATGTGTTAAATGCCATCTTCTTAGGACACCTTGATTATCATTAAATACTACACAAATTGACTGAGATTTTAAACTTTAAACTTGCAAAATGCAGCAAATTCACTGGTTCAGCAGACTTCATGGAGCCGCCATCTTGGGCCCTATCAAAGTTGACCAGAAAGAGGCTGTGATGTCATTGATATGACTGCTTGAAGGTCAATTCAGTACCGAATGACTTGCAAAGAGGAACGTGGTGTATTGGACTGAATTTAAAATGACACTGTGTCTCGGCTCAGTGTATACCTACATACTCCAAGATATATTTTCCAGTGGTATACTAGGTTCTGTGTGGCAAAAGCAATAAGGGAAAGTGACCTGTAGTAAAGGATTTTATATGAGCTTTTATCATAATAGAGCTCAAGAAATTCCAACATTAGCTTAGAAAATAGGCACACATACAGCATTCTCACACTGTTATCTTGTGGTGGAAGAAAAGGGAAATTTGTAAGTAATTTTACATTCCAGACAATAACATTCATAACATACCCCGGGGGGGGGGGGGGGGGGGGGGGGGGCACTTGAGTATTTAGGGGGGCGCATACGTTCGTTATCAAAATTAAAAAGTACCCCTAAAGCACTGATTTCTGGCCAAAAAAGCACCCTTATTTAAATAAAAACGCTGACTTTTTCCACTAAAAAAACACCCCTTCTTTTATCAAAACACTGACATTGGATGAACGGGAACACGTATTTTAACTTTAGATTTTATAATCCTCTGCGTGTCTAGCGGCAATTAGTGGCGGCAGCAAACTCGGCAGCCCAGATACTTCGGGATTCACTCGGCGTCAGAGCCGCGTATATTTCGTGGATTGTAAAGGGATTTTGACCCCCATACTTCGTACCTGGGTACAAAAAAGTACCCTTCTTTTACAAAATCGCGGACATGCGGAGGTCTTCAAAAAAGACCCCTTCTTCCGCGAAATACGTAACTAAGGTGCGGCCCCCCTCTGTACCTGAGTGCCCCCCCCGGGTAACATACAATGCACAAGTGTTAAAAATCTGGCCAACCAGATGCTGTTTTTATCAAGCCATCTGATTGGAAAATACCCTTAAGTTTCACCAAATCAGTGAGTTCTGTAAAGTTAGGATATTGCTAAGTAGCTAGCCATAGTAGGGGAGTTCTCAAATTGTCATAAAAAGGACATTTTAGAGTAAAATGTACCTCATCTTCCACTTCCCCATTTAGGCACGATATACAGAAACGATTTCCCTTCAGATCTTTTGTGGCACCCTTTTTAATATGACCATGCTCCCTCAGTTGTGGCATGAATACAGCGTGTCCTCCAAAAAACCCATTTCACTCCACTTCAAGCTACGTATAACTGGAGTTTACTTCATGCATGGCCAGCTAGTCATAGATAGGCTGCCTAGAACCTTCACCTGAGTTTTTTTCAGCATGTGTTGGAGTCAAATTTAGCCTTACAATTGCCTTAGATGACCAAACACAACTGGATTCGAAACCAGCCGGTCAACCTGAACATGCTAGCCTCAACCAGTGTCAACTAATAGCCGCTAATTGGTGCTCTGGGCATCCCCGGCTGGTGGTGGAGATAGGATTTCTCTGTAATGTAATCGATTCGAGAGCCCTGATTGGTCCTTGTTCCCACGTGACCTCGCGGTGATGCCTTATCTGGTACTCCTGGCATGAGTCCAGCATGTAGCTATAGGGCATATAGTAATTGGTCTCTCGCTACATATCCATTCTTTTCTTCATCCAAGCAATTGCCAACCGTGATTAATCAATTTTCCTTGAAACTAGCACTGCTTAATTATATATGGAAAATTTCGCTCCTCAACCGCAAAGTCACCTTCTATATAGCGACCGGTACCCTAACTTACCTTTACTGTTTGGAAAAAATGGGAATAGAGGATGTATGTGTATCGTCACGGCCTCTCAGGAATTGACTGCAATACACAGTGATCTCAAAGGAATTGCGTCTGCTCTAGTTTTCCAAGCTCAGGGGCGGATACAGGCCTGACTTTGACTGGTGCCAAAACTGAAAATGGTCACCGGGCACTGTAGGTGCTCGGAACTAGTGGCCGGGGGTCTGGGGGCCCCATAAGCCCAAGGGTTTTCGATGCTCTGAGATGTATTCTCAGCAACTCGTGGCCCTTAAAATTAGAAATTCTATTGATTTACTTTTCAAAGAATTTCATTTTATTTCTAGTATTTCTTATCCATATACTGAACCACTCATTAGTCACTACTGATCTTTGGAATGGATTTCATAATAAAAGGCTAATTTATGGGTAAAATATTTCTTTATTTCTGAAACTGGAGTGATTGCTTACATTTTACACTTCACATGCACTATCCCCACAGGGCGGGGATAGTGAATACCTCCAAAACCCTCCTTAATAAATATATCAATTACTTGACCCACGTCGGCATAGGACTTGCGATAGGGTAGCAAGTCGTCCGAAGGACATGTATAGATTCACCATTCTGCCACTCGCCAAGTTGGCAATATACTAGGTGTATAGGGAAAAGTGCGATGAGAAAATTCTTCGTAAGAACGGTTTATGGTAGCGAGTTTATTGATGAAACTGAGCGGCCAAAAAATCAAGTCATGCATGCGATTGAAACATTGTCTGAAGCTTATATATGGGAAAATTTTTGGCATATTTTCGCGCCCGTGTACTTTTAGCTAATATGTCGAAAAAGGGGAACGACTTTACGGTAATTCCGCGTATAGCGAAACAGCGAAATATGTATAGGACGTACACCTACGGTATACTATTATACTACGGAGATGCCTCATTCTGAGAATATCGCTAAACTGGCCATAAGTTCTTAAATCATGGTACGTGTGTTATGAATTGATCAATTGATATTGTGCACGTACGTTGGCATGCCCATCAGCATTCAACAATCCAAAATCAGGATATTTCACTTATCAGGCGGTTTACTATACTGCGACGTCTTTTGGTTTCATTTTGTTTAGTTCCAATTCTTGGAGGGGCCAGGTTAGTACTTTTGCTTAAGGAGCGGGCCTTTAGAGTTGGTAATCATGGAAACATATGTTAATAGGATAACTTTAATTTTAGCAGATCACAATTGATGCATGATAATATACCCACAGTTTTCAAAAACACGCAGATAGCTTTGGAACTGAAAATGTCTTCATCAACAACATTTACATTGTGTGATCTTTCCAGACATTGCGTGATCTTTCAAGATAAATACTTACTATATTCAGCATATTATGAAATTCTTGGCTCTTGGCTAGAAAATAAATTTATTCTTGAGGAATGGTGGATGATTTTTGAAAGTTGTCAAATCAGTAGCTAATCTGAAGATTTCTGACCAAGTTATATAATTCATACCTGTTAACATTCAACCATCCAACATCAGGAGATTTTATGCGGTTCCAATCCTGGCCACCAGGGGTCAGATTAGTTTATTAGTTTAGGAGTGGGCTATTATATTTTACAGGTGTTGGCAAATTGATAACCATACAAGTATGATTATGAAATAACTTTAATTTTATGTAGCAGATCACACTTGCAGCATGATGACAAATTCCCAGTTATGAGAAACACACAGAGATTGCTTTTGAACTGAATACATCATAATAGTCCATGACCCAGAGGTGGTCAGTATCATATTGGGGGGGGGGGGGGGGGGGGGGGGGGCAAATTCTGGTTTATGTTTTTGAATTCCCCATATTCTCACCTTTATGGTGTTTCAGTAACAAATATTTTCCAAATCAGACCTTTTTTCCCAGGTGAACTTAGCTGTAAATATTTACACGATCACTAATTTGCTTTTACTCACTACCCATATTCCTCATATTTCATAACTATTACATCTCTATCCATTCCCCTTGAGATATGGATCCGTGCGCCGGCCTACATATTTTGGCGCACGGATCCATTCCTCTACCATACCTGCCTAACCTCTGCGCTGTGTTGCGCCCAGCGCCACTAGCTTCATACTACTTTCCATTCCTTTCATTTCCACTCCTATCACCTTGTATCGGACTTTCTCTGGACCCACGTCGGCATAGGACTTGCGATAGGGTAGCAAGTCGTCCGTAGGACATGTATAGATTCACCATTCTGCCACTCGCCAAGTTGGCAAAATACTAGGTGTATAGGGAAAAGTGCGAGATCTAAATTCGTCGTTATAACGGTTTATGGTAGCGAGTTTATTGATGTAACTGAGCGGCCAAAAAATCAAGTCATGCGTGCGATTGAAACATTGTCTAAAGATCATATGTGGGAAAATTTTTGGCATATTTTCGCGCCCGTGTACTTCTAGCTAATATGTCGAAAAAGGGGAACGACTTTACGGTAATTCCGCACATAGCGAAACAGCGAAATATGTATAGGACGTACACCTACGGCATACTATTATACTACGGATATGCCTCATTCTGAGAATATCGCTAAACTGGCCATAAGTTCTTAAATCATGGTACGTGTGTGTTATGAATTGTTCAATTGATATTGTACACGTACGTTGGCATACCCGTCAGCATTCAACAATCCAAAATCAGGATATTTCACTTATCAGGCGGTTTACTATACTGCGACGTCTTTTGGTTTCATTTTGTTTAGTTCCAATTCTTGGAGGGGCCAGGTTAGTACTTTTGCTTAAGGAGCGGGCCTTTAGAGTTGGTAATCATGGAAACATATGTTAATAGGATAACTTTAATTTTAGCAGATCACAATTGATGCATGATAATATACACACAGTTTTCAAAAACACGCAGATAGCTTTGGAACTGAAAATGTCTTCATCAACAACATTTACATTGTGTGATCTTTCCAGACATTGTGTGATATTTCAAGATCAAATACTTACTATGTTCAGCATATTATGAAATTCTTGGTTCTTGGCTAGAAAATAAATTTATTCTTGAGGAATGGTGGATGATTTTTGAAAGTTGTCAAATCAGTAGCTAATCTGAAGATTTCTGACCAAGTTATATAATTCATACCTGTTAACATTCAACCATCCAAAATCAGGAGATTTTATGCGGTTCCAATCCTGGCCACCAGGGGTCAGATTAGTTTATTAGTTTAGGAGTGGGCTATTATATTTTACAGGTGTTGGCAAATTGATAACCATACAAGTATGATTATGAAATAACTTTAATTTTATGTAGCAGATCACACTTGCAGCATGATGACAAATTCCCAGTTATGAGAAACACACAGAGATTGCTTTTGAACTGAATACATCATAATAGTCCATGACCCAGAGGTGGTCAGTATCATATTGGGGGGCGGGGGGTGCAAATTCTCGTTAATGTTTTTGAATTCCCCATAGTCTCACCTTTATGGTGTTTCAGTAACAAATATTTTCCAAATCAGACCTTTTTTGCCAGGTGAACTTAGCTTTAAATATTTACACAATCACTAATTTGCTTTTACTCACTACCCATATTCCTCATATTTCATGACTATTACATCTCTATCAATTCCCCTTGAGATATGGATCCGTGCGCCGGCCTACACATTTTGGCGCACAGATCCATTCCTCTACCATACCTGCCTAACCTCTGCGCTGTGTTGCGCCCAGCGCCACTAGCTTCATACTACTTTCCATTCCTTTCATTTCCACTCCTATCACCTTGTATCGGACTTTCTCTGGATTTTGATTAGCCGGGTGATTAGCACAGTGATTCAAACGTTCAGGCAGACTTAGTTTGTGTTAGGAAACCCTAAGTATATGAATTACACTTCAATATACCCCTTTTACCTACAAGAGTATCATGACAGGAAATGGTCACATAGAACTTCTGAATGTCACTAGATACAACTTTCAACCCTCAAGAGCACGCTAAAATCATATATTAAGCTGTAAGCCGTCGTATTATATACTTCCTTACCTAAGTATCCCACTGTTTGGTAGTCATTTCCATTAAAACTGCTTTTATACTCAATCTTCTTCAACGAGTGGAAATCTGAAAAGCTGTCACTCCTTGCGTTGACACCCCCTCTAATACACATAACAACCAGAGCGTCCGGGCCTGCCAAAAGCAGCGTTCCCGAGGAAGGAACTTGACCCGGAAGCACGGCAGAGTCCCAGTGTGCCTGCGCCGGCTAGACTACAGAAGTGTAGTCCAGGCGACAATGCCTGTGTGCACATTTCCTGTAATGAGTGCAGAGAAACAGAAAGCCAGCCAGTACACATAAAAACTGGAGTTATTTCCATTTTGCTGATTCTCGTTGTGGAGATCTGTAAGTGATTATGGGTCACATGGTTTACATACATAGAGATTACAGTTATCAGCAGGCAGTTTAGACAAAATATGTGTTCTGGTATTATGCAGAGTAGTCATGAAAACATCTACCAATAGTGTTGTGATGATGGTGTTTTAAAATCCAATTCATAATAGCTAATAACTTGATTACTCAATTGAAAAAGCCTAAGGATTTTATTCATTTAAGCAGGGACAAATTAATGTGGGGACAATTTCTATCTATGTACCTCATTCTTCAAACAGATGTCCACTAAGCCCCAGCACTAGCTGGCCTTGAGGGCGGTTTATCACATCTGAATAACATTATACAAATATGCCATGCCAGTGTGGGTACCCTGATGGAATGTCTCCCAGAGCGATTATGGAAAACCATCCTCCCAAGGGGAGACATTCCATCAGGATACCCACACTGGCATGGCATATTTGTTTTATTATACGACACAAACCCCAATTTGGTAAACTATGAATGAAAACAACAATGACTGCCGGTAGATCCAGTTAGAACGGTGGACGTTTTGCCAGTGGACATTTCGCCGGTGGACATGATGGAATGGCCAACCTTTGTAAGCCAATCACGGCTTACGATGTTCACGTGAGGTATAATAATACTAATTAGGCACTAACGGAACAAACATGGCGCTGCCATGAAGTCACCTTCTAACAGTATTAGCTCAGTCGATTTGTGAAGAACCATTGTAATCAAGGTGTCCTAAGAAAGGTGACATTGAGGACTAATACATGTCTTTTAAATTTTGATGGCAGAGTTAAACTCTAAGAATGTTCCAATATAAATTGAACTCCAGTTTATAAAAGAGCTTGCAATACACAACTGTGTGTACTATCAGTTTTCCCTCACTTTTATCATATGACGCATCACCTTGAAAATATATGCATTATGACTTTTCAAGGGTGGATGATTTAAAGTACAGGCCTTATTCGGAAATAAGCACATTCGTTACCTATTTCAATGACCAAAAAAGCAACTTACCCTACGCATATGTCTCGAGACAGGTGAGGTGTTGACCGCACCTGCTAGCAGTAAGCTAGCAATCATGATGAACTGTAGGCTCGCCATCCTGCACAGTAGTCTCTGCTCGCATAGACTGATACCTGGGTACTGATTCCCCTAAATAAATACCCATTCGCCCTCAGCCATAAAACTTGGAATGCAGCTTTATGTGTCGAGTCTTTTCTCACTGGTGTAAAACCATATGGCATTAATGGGTCCCATGATGCGGGGTGATGAAAACCCGCATGCTTCTCCTTCTTCTTCTTAGTCGATAGTTCCTCCTTAATAGGAGCTGCAGGTGTTTTCATTAAGTCGCTTATAACTAGATTGTTGCTCTTAGCAGTGGTACACCCCATATGTTTAAAATATCTAAATCTCAGCTTCGTGCCTGCTATGCATAATGGTCAGATTCACCTCTAAAGTCTGGTTACCTGAAGGAGATCAGTGTCAATGATTGGTTAATGGTATACAGGCACGTGGATATTGCTTTTAACTCACCCAATTTCTACGATATGTGGTGGTTCAGTAGAACCTGGAAAATTTGAACACTTGCGGGCAGAGCTAAAGTGTTCAACTTATAAAGTGTGTTTACCCAAAACATGGTTGCCTTAAAGATGCATGGATTACCCGAGAATAATACAAAGAATAAGTGTCCAGCTTTGACTTCAATTGACTAAATTTAAGCAATCTAGAACTTGAAAAAGCACTCTTTTCATTTTCAACAAAACCAAAGGAAATAACATTTCATTAGAACCAAGCAAAGCTTAGCAACCAAAAAGGAGAATTTTATATTTATGGAGCCATTGGTATGTTCTGAGTTAGGACTGGTAATGTGCAGTACTAACAAAAACATTCATAATGTCTCGTGTAGTAGAGGTTAATTCTGACGTTATCATGTCGTATTTGTATTAGGTAGTATTGCCAGCCTTTCGAGTTAAATTAATGTTTCGTTGTTCCCTCCCCTATTAGCAATGTACTGTACCTGTAAACTCCTTACCTGTACGAGGTGGTCAATAGAAATACTACTACTACTACTACTACTACTACTACTACTACTACTACTACTACTACTACTACTTCGTTTGAACTCGCTCTATATAAAACTATTTTTTTCTCCAGGTTTAGGTTTCTACCTAGCATTTCTTGCCATGAGGGTAGATAAGTAACGATTAATATATTGTTCAACCTTGAATTAAGATATCAACCATGTTTTGCCCAATCACAATATTTAAATTTCTATAGGATGCATGCTGGTGGTCATATGACAGTGTAATGAACAACAACAAATTCAAGTCAGTGAACCTTAAAGCATAATAAAATATTGAAATGCAGGAGTTAACACGCAATTAATATATATGCTGGTTGTCTACGTGACAGGTGGTTTTGGCACAAGGTGATTAAGAGCACCTGTTTCAAAAATAAAACCATCTCATTTGCCCAATTAGTCATACTATAGACTAAAAGAAAACATTTGAAAAACATCAGGATAGGGTGGTAACTGGTAATATGCCCTGGGAATGGTGAGAGACAGCTGGCGCAGTCGGAGGCAACGCCTAAGACCACATGGTCTAGACCTAAGACCATCAGGGCAGGCCCATCATAGCACTGGCAGACATGGTAGCCATGATAACTGGAACTCAGAATAAATATTGGGCTCCTAATAATGATAGTTGTGATTTGCAATGAGGAGGAGCCCATTATAGTCCAGTATAGTAGACAATTTGTTAGATTTGGCCAAATGTATACCATCTGTGATAACCCTAACTACCAATGCAATGAAAAGGTTGTATCTAGCTGCGGGTCATATGAATTACCCTTATCCAGAAACACACTTGCCAGATAGACCAAAACACAGGCCTTTATATGAATTGACTGATCACTCCTTCACTTAGCTCTTGGATAGGGGCGCTAATTTGAAGAAGTTTTTCGTCCATCCCACTGTTATATAACCACCCGTATACAGCACATTTTATGTCAGTAATGATAAAAATATGGACCATTTCTTCAGATGAATATACTTGTTCACTACACAATTATGATACCAAATAACGTATGAATACATTTAAGACCCAGGAAGAGCCTTACACAACCTATAAAAATTAAATAATGTAGCAGGGACACCGACCTCTTGGGTGTGACATTGACTGCGACAACTTAAGCTTTAATGGGTTTCAGAAATTATGCATCACGTTAGTTTATCCGAATATTAATATTACAAGTGTATTGGACTGTAAGTGTCTTGAGGTCTTAAATCACACAACAACAATTAATGAGACACATTTAGTGAATGCCCAGGACGCATAGGATCTGCATTGTATCTAATTATATATGTTACAGTAAGAGTGTCAAACCAGGGATTTAGTCAAATCCCTAAAACTTTCAGGGAATCTGTCAAATTCTTGTTTCACTCACGGATTTGGTCCCTAAATGTCTAGAGATTTGACTAAATCCCTGGTTTGACACTCTTACTGTAACATATACATGTATAAACACCACTCAATCAGGCCATACACATTGGTAAATGCTCAGCTCAGCAGTTTTGAGATAGTCAATGAATGGTCCTCATTATGAATTGTTTTAAACATGGGATGCGGGACATACATGTACATGAACCTCTGCTCTCTATTGTGGAAACTCCCATTTCAGTGCCACGCCATGCATATCACGTATTTATTGGACCATGTGTAGGCTGGATTTCTCATGCCGGACTGAGTCCGCCATATGCGTATGACGGACTTCTCTTATGACTGGCCAATTTCCCTGGTCCCTTTGAGTCCGTCATATGCGAGTTTGCCTGTATAACGTGCAGGCTTCTTAGCATAATTGCTGAGCATGCCAGTATTCACTTTTAAGCTATCCAGGCCTATTATACTGATCACACACTACCTTTACAATACAGTTAAAGAACACCAAGTCTACACTGATAAGAAGTCATCTACTTAAAAAGGAAAGCACTAAAAACACCACTCTTTGTAAAATAAGGGAGAAGGCATCTCGGGAATGGGTATCTAGTGACAAGTAGTTAACACAGAATAACGATAAAGGGCAACAAACAGCCTATTTAAGTTATACTAGCAGGCCCCCGTGCACAGCACGGGTTTGGATTCGAAGTGTTACTCAATGATGTGCAGGAGGTTTAGAGGCATAGAATAATAAAAAATAAGTAAATAAATAAAAAGAACACAATCAAACTACTCTAATCACTTGCTGAACGATTGGCGTTGCTCTTGTATCTTTAGTTTCTAGTTCTCAGTTATGAGTTATTACCAGCATCAATCAGAAAAAAATAAAAAGTTCAGGCCCACCTTATAGCAGGCCCCCTGCTTGCAAAGAATAGGCAGGCTTTAGTTTTTATAGCGTGGCATTGATTATACACTGCAGACCCCCCCCCCCCATGTTATCAGTGGGAGACCAACAGCATGTGCGAAAAAATAGAAAGCATGATAAATAAGTAGTGTTCAGAAAGTTGCAAAGTCAGAACAAAATGTTGCAAAGAGATTCAAAAAGGAATTTACAGGGGATAGAAAAGGAAAAAAGGAAACATAGGATGTAACCAATCACCACCCCCCCCCCTCCCCATGTTATCAGTGAGAGTCCAACAGCAAGTGCCAAAAAAAAGAACACACGATAAATAAGTAGTGTTCATAATCAATCACAATTTTCAAGCATCGATTACACTGCAGACATAGGATGCAATCAATCACCCCCCCCCCCCCCCCCGCCAATGTTATCAGTGGGAGTCCAACAGCAAGTGCCAAAAAATAGAACGCATGATAAATAAGTAGTGTTCTTAGTTTTTAATGTTGCAAAGAACAAAATGTTGCAAAGAGGCAGTCAATAAAGGGGCAGTAGAGTGACAGGGGGAGGCAGTCGATAAAGGGGCAGTACAGTGACAGGGGGAGGCAGTCGATAAAGGGGCAGTACAGTGACAGGGGGAGGCAGTCGATAAAGGGGCAGTACAGTGACAGGGGGAGGCAGTCGATAAAGGGGCAGTACAGTGACAGGGGGAGGCAGTCGATAAAGGGGCAGTACAGTGACAGGGGGAGGCAGTCGATAAAGGGGCAGTACAGTGACAGGGGGAGGCAGTCGATAAAGGGGCAGTACAGTGACAGGGGGAGGCAGTCAATAAAGGGGCAGTACAGTGACAGGGGGAGGCAGTCGATAAAGGGGCAGTACAGTGACAGGGGGAGGCAGTCGATAAAGGGGCAGTACAGTGACAGGGGGAGGCAGTCAATAAAGGGGCAGTACAGTGACAGGGGGAGGCAGTCGATAAAGGGGCAGTACAGTGACAGGGGGAGGCAGTCAATAAAGGGGCAGTACAGTGACAGGGGGAGGCAGTCAATAAAGGGGCAGTACAGTGACAGGGGGAGGCAGTCGATAAAGGGGCAGAACAGTGACAGGGGGAGGCAGTCGATAAAGGGGCAGTACAGTGACAGGGGGAGGCAGTCGATAAAGGGGCAGTACAGTGACAGGGGGAGGCAGTCGATAAAGGGGCAGTACAGTGACAGGGGGAGGCAGTCGATAAAGGGGCAGTACAGTGACAGGGGGAGGCAGTCAATAAAGGGGCAGTACAGTGACAGGGGGAGGCAGTCGATAAAGGGGCAGTACAGTGACAGGGGGAGGCAGTCGATAAAGGGGCAGTACAGTGACAGGGGGCAGTAGAGAGACAGGAGGAGGCAGTCGATAAATGGGCAGTACAATGACAGGGGGCAGTCAATAAAGGGGCAGTTGGGAAACAGGGGTGCAGTCAATAAAGGGGCAGTAGAGAGACAGGCGGCAGTCAAATAGAGAGGAGAGTTGTAATACCACTAATGTCATGTCTGAGTACACATGCACTTATTCTCAGCCTAGTGCTGTATTGGTGTAGAGTTTGAACCTTTTTGCAACATTGTATAATTTTATAGATAGAGTTGAAAGAGGGGGAGAGCAACATTGTATAATACTTATAGATACAGTTTACCACAGTGTATGAAATACATTGTATCAGGCAGGTAGAGTTGAAAGAGGGGGAGCGCAACATTGTATATCATTTCAGTTGCCATTGACAACGTGGCATTTTTTCGCAAATAAAGGCAATAAATGCCCAAAATTTAAAAATATAAAAGGGTTACCTACTGTAGGAGACCCAAGGCAACCATTTCACGGCAGCAGCGCGACCCGCACATGCACAACCGCCGAGAAAAGCTTGTCCTACGGCTGGGGAAAGTGCGTATTTATATGTAGATATGTTCAATTTAGATGATGCTTAAATCAAATAAAAAGACTTGGTACAATGCGTCTTTTGTTTATACTGTTATTCCCTTTTGTAATCAAACTGAAAAAAGGAACCAAAAGAAGAAATGCATACTATAGTTATGACCAAATTCAAATGTGATAACGTTCATGCGGGTGATTAATATACTGATACATACTAGCTAAGAAACTTTGTCAAGAGTTAATGAATACTTACGGTTTAACGTTAAAGTTGCTATAAAGGCACAAGCATTTTCATCTACAATACAAATAAGACAGTGAGAAATTCTACTAATTCAAAATTCCCATTCATTTTTGCTTAATGTTTTGGATTTTCCACCTAATGTACTTTCCCATCTACAAGACTCATGTTAGCTATGTAGGAAGCTTTTTCAGTTCGCTACATATTAGCAGGAAGTTTAGACTAAAGGGAGTTGTCACTCAGATAGAGCCCTATGGTGAGATCTATCAAACCATTGGTCAATGCATTCTGAGTAATTGCAATCCCGCAGCAAACAAACAGTATGTGAACAAAGCCAGAGGAGAACAGACATGCTTGTACAAGCTCTGTCAAGCTGTTTCCTAAAAACGGATTATTTATACATTTTTGGAGCACAGGAGCCATAAAAGCAATCTATTAGCTAAGTACATAATTTATCTTATTTTTCCTGAAAGAAAAATAACTGTACAGAAAAGAAAAAACAACTTGGTTACTTCTGCCCCAGATAGCTATATTATACACTACCTACATTCAAGCAGCTTGAATGAAAATATCTAAAATGGTCAGTCATTTTCCTAATGTGTTTCCTTTTATAATGATGTAAAACTTCATAAATTGACAGGTTGGCATTATGGTTTAGTAGATGGAAAGGTTTAAAAAGCAAACAAATCATGCTAAGTATTTTATAGGAATTTTTCAAATCAGGGATGCAGGTGGGTTTGTGGAAAGTCAGCCATTTTTTTTAATGGAAGCTTTATTCAAACCCCTTGTAAACTTCGTTCAAATACTCCTTCGTTTGTTGTATAATTGCTTTCAAAAAAATGTAAGAGGATAGCAGACCTAGTAATCCTAATTTTAAAGGGGTTTTTGTGCATGACTTAAGAATATTTAGTTGATTCTGATTTTTTTAAAAATGAAGTGTGTAACAGATAGGACTGCTTGAGTGGCGGCCATTTTGATAGCTGACTCTTTGTTAAACATTGACAACTATGGCCAATTTCTCCTTTCCCTTTCATTGAAGGGCATTGAGAGTATTTTGAATGTACAGTAGGCTTGGTAACCATGGTTTTGAAGTATGTTTCATACCCCAACTAGCCAACCATACTTCTGTAGGAATATTTTAATTTGAGGGTATATTTAGTAAAATCCATATGGAGCCATGTTGTATATATAAGATGCAGACACACTTGCTTCTAACTGTAAAGGAAGGAGGTAATGTTATTTTAGTTTTGGGGAAAAGACAAATCAGCTAAAACCATTTAAATTTCAGGTAAAACTACTTAACCATTTACAATGCAGGGTGAATCCATGTGTTTACAGGGAAGAAAAGGGGGACAATGACAATCCTTATTGCTATTAACTATAATATCAATGAATACATGAATTGCTATTCCATACAGACATGGGGTCAATTACTTTTGAAAGTAATATATTACAATTACAATTACCTTCTATTGGCCCTATTACAATTACAATTACTTTTGAAAATCACTATCACTATTACAATTACAATTACTTTTGAAATGTAATATATTACAATTACTTATTACTTTTCTAGTTGTGGATGATCGTCACCCTTTGTCAAATTGTCATAACTTATCTTTTATTCAGTCCATAGCACATATATATACATAAGGTGGACAGTGCTTTGTTTAAATACCTTGCATACAAAAAAATATGTTCACTTTACACAGGAGATCATCTAATAAAGGGTTCATCTGATTATAAGGTACTGATTAACGAAGGCAAACATGGGGTGTCCTAGTATTTAAGTCCTGGAGCAAAGACTGATGCACAAATCCATCAGTTATTCAGTATAGAAAAAATGTGAGGAAAGAACCCGGGTGTTTGATCCCCTTGCATTCACATGGTTTAGAAAATGTTCCCCTAGGTCTGCTATACATTTGACCATAAGAGAGTACATGTAGCTTAAGGCAGGCTTCTTGAAAACTTAAAGCCTACAGAGGTGTTTAAATTAAAGAGATATTGAAAAATACCAAACCCACAATACTTAATACAGTATAATCTGATAATGTGATAAACAACTCACTGACCCCAGCAGCCTTTTAAATGAGCATAACATCTGGTCTCCTTGAGTTCAGAGTATGCTCCAAAATCCTCATATACATGTATGTGCAGGTGAGGATTGACAGTGTATGTAGCTACAGGAAGTAACAATTGCAATTTGAATCACCTGGGGTTTCATTGACCTAGATCATTCATGGAAATGATGATACTCCTTAGTCTTGAAGTCAACCAGCTCCAACTGGAAGTCCACATATAATTATTCATATCTTATAATAACTATTTGTCACATACATATAGTCAGAAATAAGCTGGAATGTATGTTGAGAAAGTTCCATTGGGAAAACATTGCTTGTAAGAGACCATCTAGTCAATCTAGTATTAAATAACACAATATGACGATGGGATCATTACAAAGTCACCATGATTAGAGCATAACTGCTGAAATGTGCTTAATGGCAGCTATGCCTATCTTCATCAAATTGCAATTAAATCAACTTCCCTTGGCCTCTGACCTAGATTGATGTACCTATAGACACAATACCTCTTTAGGAGACACAGTGAATAAATTCTACTGCCGTTCAGATGATTCACAAAACCTTTTCCCAGACTTATCACTGAAATCAATCCTTCAAATTCAAGGTATTTGAGACAAGGAGTGACATGAAGGAGTCATATGGAAAAGTGACTTGTTTACTGTACAGTTGATTTTTTGGTCATAAATGGGAAAAGTAATAGAAAATTACTTATTACTCTTGGGGCCAGTCTATTATAATTACTTATTACTTGAAGATTTTGACTATCTATTACTTATCACAGGCTATTACTTTGAAGCCTGTAGCCACTCACCACAGTGACTGGTCAAAAAAAGTGGTGGCTACCCAGCCATGCATAGCAGTGACTATGCATGCGGCTGCAATCCACTGGCAGGCGAGTCTAGCCTGTGCAGCCGGTTTTTAATTGATATAAGCACTGGCAAGTCAGTCTATTATATGCTGCAAGACTTATCAGCTGTGCTGCAAGTGCCATCCAGTTCTAGAGATGGCACTCATTTCAGCTTTCTTTCTGGTCCCTCTATTCTAAAGTTCCTGATATTAGGGACATACACGACAATTCACTCAAATGACGTATTCACTCAAATCCACGAAACTTGAGCCAGGGATTCCTTGGACCAACCTTTCTTCAAATCATGTAAATTTAAGGGATGAGGTGTTTCATTCTCCTAAACAGGGCGGCCCCTTCAGGGCAATTTAGACAAGTGTTCACAAATCACTTATTATCATGTAGTAATAACAGAGAAGTGAAGCGATAGAAAAAAACGATAATGCTGAAAAATATTCTTTAGTATGTACTAGTATATATTTTGATTCTCAATTCAAAAAATGTGGTTCTATTATTCTGTTGTCATTCTATAGTGGGCGCTACTCTAGCATGTTCACTTATGATACCTCTGTATTGTGGGAAGTTGGTGAAGTTATAGAAAAAATCTCCACATTCAGATTTTTCTTAAGCTTGTTGAAATTGTTCTTAGGACCATACATTTTCATAAAACAATTAAAAAACTGGGGGTAAGCCGTTTTGTTTTCCAGCTAGGGGGCGCAACATTACCGACATTTCATACAGAACATTTCAATATTGCATGAAGTTGGCAAGGTTATAGAAACATCTTCACATTCAGATTTTTCTTAAACTTGTTGAAATTGTTTTTAGAACCATATATTTTCATAAAACAATTTAAATACTGGGTGTCAACCGTTTTGTTTTCAAGCTAGGGGGCGCAACATTACCGACATTTCATACAGAACACTTCAATATTGCAGGCTATAGAAAAGATCTCCACATTCAGATTTTTCTTAAACTTGTTAAAAATATTCTTAGGACCATATATTTTTATAAAACAATCTAAAAACTGGGGTCAACCGTTTTGTTTTCAAGCTAGGGGGCGCCACATTACCGACATTTCATACAGAACACTTAAATATTGCAGGAAGTTGGTGAAGCTATAGAAAAAATCTCCACATTCAGATTTTTCAAGTCTCAGCACTATTACAAAGGAGAAAGAAAATGTGTATCATAATACAACTTCAGACTGTATTTTATCTGATGGAAAGAGATGATGGAAGTCGCGGATTTTATATTAGATAGGGGTAGTGAATTACTAGACACTTGTAATTCAAGTGACGCAGACACAGGTGAGTTGAATTGGATGGACGACTCCCACTACAATTACTTATATTTATTTTGCTGAGAATTGACTTTTTCTTTAGTTTCTCTCATAACAAAAGAGGTGGATCTGCCCCTGTTCAGCGTACCACTTCATATCGATCCGGCATCCGTCCCCTCTAGGGCCATTACAGCTTGAACAAAGCATATATATATATATATATATATATATATATATATATATATATATATATATATATATATATATATATATATATATATATAAATATATATATATATATATATATATATATATATATATATATATATACATATATATATATATATATATGTGTGTGTATATGTATGTATATCTATCTATATATATCTATCTATATATATCTATCTATATATATATATATATATATATATATATATATATATATATGTGTGTGTGTGTATATGTATATATATGTATATATATATATATATATATATATATATATATATATATATATATATATATATATATGTATATATATATATATATATATATATATATATATATATATATATATATATATATATATATATATATATATGTCTCTGGTTAAATAATTTTGAAAAGCTTTTTTGAAATAGTCACTTTTTGATTAACGAGTAGGCAGTGTTTACAATTTATTTATTTTTAATCAGTTGCATTTCATGTAGTCGAGGAGTTTGGTTGGTACACCCACTTAAAAGAAATTTCCAGATGTGCCTCCTCCCTCTCATCAGAGACAGAATAATTCAGCATCAGTTGCTCGAGAGCGGCACGTAGCGTGGGTCTTACACACTACTCGTTCGGACACTCAATGCGCATGTCAATAATTTACTTAGACTCACTTCCTGTTGTGGACATTTTAGCCGTCTGCCACGTTTGGAATTCATTAATGTACTGATTTTTTCGCAGATCGGTCCACAGAGTTGGAAAAATGATACACAGCTTATTCATCATCAATAATTCGGGGTGAGTGGCGAAAAACCAGTCCCAGTTTCGTTAAATTTTCCTATATTTTCATCCCGGCTGTGACAGAAATTCTGAAATTCTACCTCAACTTGTTGTCAGCTGATCATTTAGGAAAGTGGGAGGTGCCAAATCAAGCTTGTCATTTCACTTAATGACTGGACAACTGACCTCTCTTTTTAAACCTACTTACCCACTATGGATAAATTACCTCATTTCACAGTTTCTCCACAACTTGCTCCATTATATTCAGACGTAAAGTCTTCAGAAGACATTCAATAAATGATGTTTGTCAACTTTGTGTATATAGCCTATAGCTATAGTAGAGGCCCTACATGCATCCTTATCAAAATTTGATATCTAGATTGTATCGTCTATCTAAAACGACTTATCATTTTACTAATTTCTCTGCTATGGCTTTTTTGGTGACATGATACCCTACTTGCCATAATTGAGGATACATTTGTCTGATTTGATGCTTTTGATTCGGGCAAACTTAGAATGAAACTAGACTTTTTCATCCTGCCTTTGGAGGAAGTGAGGGATTAGTTTTTACATTGCTTTCAAAAGCTTTGGTCATATTGCGATGAGATAGAAACCTGGAACCAGGAAGAAATTCCCTTCTCTATGTGAATAGTTCTAAGTGGTCATTTAATTGTGCACACAAGCCAGGGTTCACCCTTAAAAGGTGCAAATGCGCCTAGATTCTAAAATCTGCACGGTCTAGAATATGTGAGCCTAGGCGTCCGAATTGCAGCTAAACTTCCTAATCTTCCAACCATATATTTAAGAGTGATGTCAGAAATAAAGTCTGAGTTCTCATATGCATGGTTTCGAGGAGGATGTCAGGCAGGACATCTGATTGCCAAAGAGCTGATTGTAAGACGCGGGCTCCTGATATTTCTTGTGGGCGCCTAGACTCTTCTTTGATTTTTCTAGGACTGTATAATGTGTACATAGATAAAAATGGCTACCATGATGTTTACAAATAAACTGATACTGGATATGACAAAATGTTATTGAGGTTTTAACCATTATACCTGTGCTCAGGGTCTTATTCAAGATTTAGAAACTGGGTGCTTAAAATTTGCAATTGTAAAATTTTGGGGCGTCCAATCTCTCATGTGAAATCATGATTTATAGTCAGATTACAACCATAAACATACTTGTATAAATTTAGTTATTCAAATAAGGTATAATATCCATAAACAATGCCATGGGATTTATATTGAGTTGAAAATATATATTTTATAATTCAATTATATGCTTGAAATTGACATTTCAAGAAATTCCTCAAAATTTTTTGGGTGACATGAAGGTTTTTTTTTTTTAGGGTTTGGGTGTCCAAATGACACCCAGACGCCCTGTTGGCTAAGACTTAGGACTGTCATTGACATCCATTTTTTTTCGATTCGATTATTGAGATTCGATTTTGAAGAACTGCACTGATAGAATATTTTCACATGTTCCACACTATTTTTATGGCCAGCATCCTACGATTCTCACAATGTAAACACAATGAAGGTTTTCTCAACACTTTTTGATTGAATACTTGAGTTTCTCTTCAAAATTCTTCTTAGTGTTGGCTAAAAATTGCAAAAAACGGTGTAAGATTCTGAAAAAATGTATTTCGAATAATTGACATAATGATTGACATATTATTTTTTTCGATTAATTGGAAAAATTATTTCGATCGATCGATACTTGTCATATCAATGACGGTCCTACTAAGACTATGCCTGTTACTACTTCTATGTTAGCTGTGCCTTATGCTGAGCTCTTGTTGTCTTTTCAGGGATGTGTTTATGGAGAAGCATTGGAAGAGTGTCATCCACAGATCAATATGTGACTATTTCTTCGAAGTTCAGGGGAAGGTTTGTATATAGCTAATTTTGCATCAATAACAAGAATTCAAGTGATAATGCACCCTTTGCTCATATATAATCTTCAAAACAAAACCAACACCAAAATATTGGACATTTTTGAAAATGATATGCATGTATTGTAAGTAATTTCCTCTCCCTCTTGACAAATTTAGCAATCATTGTTCTTATTTCTCTCCTTTTCATTTTCTCCCTATAGTATTAATGCTTTGTCAATTGTTCTTTAACAATGACAATTAAAGGAACAATTTTTGGTATTAAAATTTTATTGCTTTTAATAACCTTTGTGTGACAACGTGCCTTAAAATCTTCATTCATGTAGTTATGGAATGTTTGTTTGTTTGTCTCTAGGCTGCATCCCCAGAAGATGTCCTTCCAGTTATCACAACACCTCATCATTACCTAATTAACATATATCGCAATCAGCTCTACCTGGTGGCCGTCGTCACAACTGAAGGTAAGTGAGAACATGGACATAATCAAAGAAACCGTCTTTCAGAGACCTTGTGGGTTCAAACATATATAGTTGAAAATTTTGAAAAAAATCTTACTTTTCAAAATCATACCTATCAAAATATCAGTATCCCTTTCATGATTGGCAGAAAATGAAATAGATCTAGACCTTTATTTTCATATTGAAGCATTATTAGAGTGATTGATATTACGGTTGATGATGTATACAAGTATTTTATTGATATTCAAGAAGTCTACACAGTCCATGTTTGTTTTTGTAATATGAGACGCTGTCTATGCTGCTTAGAAGTATAAGAAGAAAAAACATTTTTTGAATGCTACATGCAAATTATTTACTACATAATTTTCCATTTCCTCTCTTCTTTGTGATTAGCTGTTTTATTAAAATCCCTTTAAAATGAAATACTAACACTGATGTATGTAATACTCAATGCAGAAGACTTTCTGTTTGAAAAGTTTTTTTTTATAATACTCTGTATGAAAAGGGTTTTAAGCTGTAAATGAAACATTACACTTGGTCTACTTTCCACATTTGTTACTCAATATAATGTATGAAGCAAATGCCTTACATATGAATGAAATTGCTGTATTTTCAGTTCCTCCGCTGTTTGTGATTGAGTTTCTGCATCGGGTCATGGACACCTTTGAGGACTACTTTCAGGACTGCACGGAATCTGTCATCAAGGAGAACCATGTGATAGTCTACGAGGTGAGACGCCACCTAGTGGCCATGTGGATAACTGCAGCTCCTTCTGAGGGGTAGAGACTTAATCCAACATGCCCCAGGAATCGGCGGCATGGAAGCTTATGATCTTGGAATACCCTACATAGGGTAAGGTTAACAGGGACTTAGCCAGGACCCGTCCTGCCTGTCTTTTGGACAGGTAGTTTCCTAAAAACCTCCTGATTGGACAGGCAAAAATCTCTATGATTTTTTTTCAATTTTGACCTTTTGGGGTTAATAAACACATATTTCCCTAAGATACCATCTTCTTGGACATAACTGAAGTGTAAATAATCGAGTAGCCCTTTTTGGCACACTAGGCTATTAAATGTAGCTGGTATACGGATTTGAAGTGGGTAAGTAGCTAAATCTGGACGGGCAGAAATTTTGAAATTGCTGTTTTTGGACAGGCATTTTTTAATTCCTGGCTAAGACCCTGGTTACTAGTGGTTAGGTAACCCTAACCCTGAACCTGATTCCTAAGCCTAACCCTAGGTTGGGTATTCCAAGATAACGAGTTTCCATGGTGCCATACCTGGGGCATGTTGGATTAAGTGTCCACCCTTCTGAAGACTTGAACCCAGGGTCTTAGCCAGCAGTCTGGGCGTCATTTCGCCTGCAAACCCCTCACAGTTCTCTCATCAGGACACCCAAATATTATTATGAGATATTTCTAGAGATGTCAATTTCAAGCCAATTATTAAGTATTTTCACCTCAAATGTAATTCTTCTGACATTACATAAGGATAGTATACATTTCCTTGATAAGCATATACATATATATGTTTGTTATATATATTGTGGTGAAATGTGGTCCACTGAAAATAGGATGCCTAAAATGTTTACATTTGCCAATTTCGGACACCTAGTTTCTAAATCCTGGCTACGACCCTGCTTGACCCATTAATATCTGGAGAACACTCCTGGTCTGTCAACTTCAATCACAACTCTTTTAAAATTACAATTTTTTAAAATGTTTGAAAGAGATTGTCAAATGTCAAATGGCATCTTTCACAAGATTATTTCACAATACTGTAAAACCCATTATTATCGCGCTCCTTTTAATTTCACCCATTTCGCGCTAGGTGATGATAACGCGTATATTACTGGCGCTGATATATTTTCAAAATAGCATAACAATGCCTCATCTAGTGGTGATGCAGTTGATGCGTGTAATTAAATGGCCGTCATCACATTCACACGGCAGTTGCGTGAATAAAAAGGGGCGTGGTTATAAAGGGTTTTACAGTATATTGCTTTGTTATCAAAATATTCCCATGTGTATCTAGGGATGTCATCGATAGTCGACAAATCGATAAATCGATATTTTCACTTTGTCAATTAAATCGAATCGCATGGTTCGGTATCGAATCGCAATAATCAATATTCTGTTCCCCAATAATGGCGTATGATTATCAATAAAAGATACACTTTTCCCAGACATTTTCCTGTTAAACTAATGCAAAATGAAACTCTGACTAAATATTGAAGTATTTTCTATAGCTTTTGTAAGAGAAATTGGAAGGAATGGTGTGCCTTACTTGGGCATATTGCCAAGACACAGGGTATCCAACCAAAATAAAGGGATACCAATGACATCCCTATAAATAATTGTGCCCTACGAGCACGTTACGGCGTATCGAATCGTATCGAAAGATATATCAATTAATCGAATCGATAAAATTTCATATCAATGACATCACTATGTGTATCAGACCATGTGTATGCTTTGTATGTAAATGGATGAGTTGCACAGCCAACTACCAAGTGGGTTTTTTGTGGTCTAATCAAATATTTGCCCACGATAGAGTGCTATTCATGAATACACAGCTGAGAAGGGAATCAAACCGGAAGACCTAAGAAATTGTTTGTAGATTGCAGGGCAAGCTCATTTTAACACCAGGCTTGTAAAACTTCTACCGACTATCCGAACTAGGAATTGGCTCCTTTAAAATTTTTGAGATACAATACAATATCAGTATTCCCTTAAGAATACAATATCTCGACAACATTCTTAACAATACTTCCTGCCTCACACTGTGAGCCGATATTTGGAAACAGGGTGTCCAAATAGAGGTTTCATAGACTTTTGCGTGTCCAAAGTGTGGTACAAAAAACATACTACTAATAAGATAGACCCTATACCTTTACAGATTTTGCTTTTTTAGGCCAGATACTGCTTTGTGTGTCTTATAAAAGTGACACTACAGCTTCTACATCTTCTATCTTCTAAGAAAAGTCATCTTCAGCAAATTCTGTCATAAAATTTTGGGTGTCCAAGCTGTCAAAAAACAGTGTTCTGCGTGTCCAAATGACACGCTGGACGCATTACGGCTAAGCCCCTGCCTCACAGAGACTTGATTTTGCTAGGTTCTGCATGCTTCTAATAGTGCCTTCACGTGGAGATGTTCCAGTAGCAGTTAAGACTATTTTATACCGTTAAGCAGTATCGAATTAACAGATCATAAATGATACGGTACTTTTTGTATCCAGTATTAATATTTGGTGTCGTATCGAGTACCTGAGCCAATCCCTGATCCCAACAAGATACAGCTGTCTGGTTGCAGAATTGTTATGAAATGATTCTCAATGTGTAGTGTGTGTGTTTCAGCTTTTAGACAAGGTTTTGGATAACGGTTTTCTTCTGGTTATGGAGAGTAATAATATTATTATGAAGTGATTCTCAATGCCAAGTGCATGTGTTTCAGCTTTTAGACAAGGTTTTGGATAACGGTTTTCCGCTGGTCATGGAGAGTAATAATATTATTATGAAGTGATTCTCAATGCTGAGTGCGTGTGTTTCAGCTTTTAGACGAGGTTTTGGATAACGGTTTTCCTCTGGTTATGGAGAGTAATAATATTATTATGAAGTGATTCTCATTGCGGAGTGTGTGCGTTTCAGCTTTTAGACGAGGTTTTGGATAACGGGTTTCTTCTGGTTATGTAGAGTAATAATATTATTATGAAGTGATTCTCAATGCCAAGTGCGTGTGTTTCAGCTTTTAGACGAGGTTTTGGATAACGGTTTTCCGCTGGTCATGGAGAGCAATGTCCTAAAGGAACTTATCAAACCCCCGAACATCATCCGCGAGGTGATGGGGCGCGTCACCGGGGTCAACACAAAGTAAGTCAGTGATTGGCTGAACCAAGGAGGCCACCATCGCATGCAACCACCGAATGTGACCTGTTCAACTACTAACATGTGTGCTTTGTTTTCTCTTGCAGTGATGAGTCTTGACTATCATCTAGTCCCAGGCCAAAAAATAAATGTTTTGTTTGTGGTTACATGACAAAGAATAGGGTCAGCAGAAGACTTTTCATTTCATTTATTTGTAGTTACCCATTCTCATTCATGTAAATGATTTAGCCATATATCTATATCTCCATCTACCTATATACCTATCTATCTATTTTTATAGATAGAGAGATAGATAGAGAGATAGATAGATAGAGATAAACATTGAAATATTTATATAGCAATTCATGAACGATTATTGCATTGTGCAATAAATGAGTAATAAATGCATCCAAGGCAAGACAGTCATGATTTTAGTGATTCAGACAGGACTTTAATTCATGGCTTGTTATGTTTATCCATGATTCTAAAATCTATTAAAAAAAGTCTAGTTGGTGGGGTTCTGAAAGGGTTGGTCAGGTAACCACAAACAGAGCATGTTTTTGGACTTAGTTTTATTTGCATTTGAATGGTGTTTGACTTGCATAGTTCCTATAGCATCTACTAATAACTAGCTGACTAAACAGCATCTTGTTGAGTTGCAGAGTTGGGCTAGGATGACCGCACAAGGGATTAGGGTTGGATACCATTAAGAGGTACTGGTAGCGGTATCGTTTCATTTCTTAAAGATACTCCAAATGATACTAACGTCTGCTAAGTTATCAATTATAAGGGATTGTCCAGGATCGTAGGATGGCTATTCACAACAAAATTTATATGCTAATAATGCAATTAAGTACAGTTAACAGTACCGTTGAAATACCGTTTTGTTTCATTTCTTACTGATACTGTACCGTTGCATTCTTAGAGGTATCCTTCCCTACCAGGGATCTTGCTTGGCGTCCCATTGTATTAGGCTTACATGTCTGTGTGGGATCTTTTCTTTGCCTGCTGATCGTGACTCTTGCATGATGCCGCTATAATGGTGAACGTTTGGGTCGCTTCAGCTGCTGGATGAGATGCTGGATAACGGATTCCCGCTCGCCACCGAGTCTAACATTCTTAAGGAGCTCATCAAACCCCCTAACATCCTGCGTACAATAGCTAACACCGTAACAGGCTCAACAAAGTGAGTGGCTTACACAAGCCTGGGTTTCACTAGACTGGCTTTACAGCCAAATAGGCAATTCGGCTAAAAATCGGCTGACCCAGCTGATTTTGTGTTATTTGGGAAGATAATTTGGGCAATCAAATTTTTTTCCTGAACTATTCACAAACTGCTTTTCAACAAATTTCTCCTTTTGAATAAGTCAATGATTTGGCAAACTTTGACTGTGGCTGGTAAGCGGCAACATATTTAGTGGTGTTCAGTAGGGGGTTATTAACTTTTTATTTGATTTTTTTGTTTAATTTGATATTTTCTGCAGTTTTGGGCTATGGTTCGGGTATTTCTTGTAAGATGATTCGGTAGACCCTCTTAAACAGCCAAATTGACCAATCAACCAAATACTACCTAATCAGTCAAGTCGACAACTCTCGAATACCTTGGTGATTTGGTCCAGTGAAACCCATCTTTACTAATACCATTCCTACTTACCCATTCACATCTAGAGCATAACCCGATCTTGACACTTGTAAAGTGGTAGGAATTTCAATTTTTCATCACTTTTTCTGCCATATTTCTGCTAATTCGTGACTTGCCTGTTGTAAGTGGTGGATGACATCGGAGTAACCGGCGAAAACCACTGCTTTACCCCCAAGTCAACCAGCAGTTTGTTTTCCGGTGTTAGCATAAGGTGTTATTTTGTTATCCATATTGGTTTATCAGTGTGAGAATAATGCTTTATACTTGCACACCAACTTGGGAAAGTTAGAGTGAACTTTTATTTGCACTGAAAACACTTTTCTTTGCCTACAGAGAAATGTGAACAAATGATTATTAATCTCTCAAAGTGAATGACAAATGTTTATTAAGGTTAACGGTATTCTTTATTTTGGCATTTTTGATTATTGATGGTCATAGTAATTTCTAAATGGATTTTTTAAGCATGTTAAAATGGTAAAATTACACATAAATGAGTCAGTTCTGGAATTCCAACTTGCCTCAAGAGGAAAATTGTTTTGAAATCACTACCCTTAAACAAAGTTTTGGCATTTTAAGCCTGTCTTTATTTTGGTGCCTTGAACAACAGGCACTCAATCAAAGGGAAGTAATCTAGTGGACATGTCGTTGTTAGTAAAATATTGATGTTTGAAGATCCTAGTAGAACGTATGATGTCTTATCACTATTATGTACATTGTGGGAACTTAGTCATTCGTGTACAATATGCATTTTAGAAAAAATCATGATGGAAATTGTTTAAACTAGGGATTTTTAAGTAGCTACAAATTTGAAATCATCATTTATTTTTACTCTTGTCTGAACGGACTAGGGTGGTACAATCTTACAATGTGGCCAGTACATCTCATTTATAACTATAATGATAATAGTTAGAAAAAAAACATTTTTCTGCAAAATTACGCTTTGGTTTGAAAAATGTCTTTTTCTGCAAAATAATTGATAATCTATACTTAAAGGGTTAAAAAAATACTCCTCTTTTGAAAAATGCCTCTTTATGCAAAATAATCCTGTTCTAACCCATGCTGCACTTACGTTGATTCAGCGTGAGTGCCACGTTACCCACGGGCCAGCTGTCAAACGTCCCCTGGAGGAGGACGGGCGTCAAGTACACAAACAACGAGGCCTACTTCGACGTCATAGAGGAAATAGACGCCATCATAGACAGATCAGGATCGACAGTCTTCGCAGAGATACAAGGATGTGTAAGTCTCCTCTCAGAGAATCCCATTCACTTTCACAGAAAAATCGCAAGAGCATAAAAAATCAGAGAAACCAAAAGTCTATTAATGCAGAAATCCTGAAATTTAAAAAACGAAACAAGGCCAAGCAACCGAACCGTTAGAAGTGTGCTTTGACGCCATTGGTGTCCCTTCAGTTTTTTGAAAATATTTGAAGAAAACCAGAAGTCAAATAACTCTCCTTGAAATATTTTGTAAACTTTCGCTTTATTCCCATGATACATTTGAAAGTATGAAAATAACAGATGATACTTTCTTGAGGAGCTCTGTGTGTAAATGGGTTAACTTCTTATACGTGCAATTCCTGTGTGACTGAGGTCTCCCTTTACCTAGGTAAGGTTTTCATTGAAATCAGTGATTGTGCTTGGAAAAAATTCAATCAGTTAACTGGCCGTTTTCAAGATAGTACTTATACAAAATAATACTTGTATCATCCAGATGATGATCATCATAACATTTCCCTGTTTCGTCAACAATTGAAATTTTCCTAAAAGTGCCAATTAAATACTCACATATCAACAACTTAAAACATGACTCATCATAGTATGTGTTGCCAATGGGAATTGTATTGTTAAAGGGGACCACCATGGAAATAAGTGAATCATTCCCTTTCTGGTGCTATCCCTGGGTATAAATTCCTAGGGTAATTTGTGCAATAGCATAGTGTTCTCCTGTTGACGCTTTGCAAAATGTATCAGCAGATTTCCGTGTATTTTGCATGTATTTTACCTGTGTTGTATTTTATACCTCAATAAACATCAATCAATCAATTAATTGTTTGTTTGCAGATTGACTGTCTGATCAAGCTGAGTGGCATGCCTGATCTCACCCTGTCCTTCATGAACCCCCGCCTGCTGGACGACGTCAGCTTCCACCCCTGCGTCAGGTTCAAAAGATGGGAGGTAAGAGCAGTCGTGACAAATGTGCTTGTCTTCTCCTTTTTCTTCTTTTCTTCTTCTTTTCTGTCTTCTCTTCCTTCTTCTTCTCCTACTCCTCCTCATCCTCCTTTTTCTTCTCCTCCTTTTCCTTCTTTTCCTTCTCCTTTTTCTTCTCCTTTTTTTTCTTCTCCTTTTTTTTCTTCTCCTTTTTTTTCTCCTTTTTCTTCTTCTTCTCCTTCTTCCTCTTCTGCTTCTTCTTCTTCTTCTTCTTCTTCTTTTCCCTCTTCTTCTTCTTTCTTTTCCCTCTTCTTCTTCTACTTCTTCCAAATACTCAACAACTTCCATATATTGAGGACTCATGTGTACTAAGTTAACACAACAGCTGTACTTTTGAAAATAGGAAACCATAGGCTACCCAAAGAAGGGGTGCTACACCCTATCACTGGTACACCAGTGGGGTACCTCTGATGCTGTCTAGATTACTGCTAATAGCACATCTGAGTGCATCAGCTGAGCCTGCAAAGACGGCACTTTCTGGCAGTGAGTTCCAATCTCTTTCGATGGTATTCTCAGGCGAGCATGTTATCTGTTCTAGGCCAACTATATGTGCAGTGAACAAAGGTTATGACTTGATTGCACTTGTGTGTTTTCCTATTGTTAAAAATTGACATTGTTGTACATCATTTACGGTCTCCTGTTAGTCTATCAGAAAGCAGTTATGAAGCAGCAATTAAGCCCAAAAGGAATGGGAACCTATTTGTGCCAAGCTCTCAGACAACTGAAAGAAACAAAATGTCCAAACTGGCAATTATAATTGGCTCAAGCTGTAAGGTATTGGAGACCTCTTTTACTTCTTGGTGGGACAGTTTTGAATATTTGTCTTATTATAAATAAGAACTACTAGTGTTTGTTAATTTTAGATATTGGAAAACATTTTCTATCATATATTTGTGTCAACAACTTATCCAGTTATATGATATAACACCTTTTCAGGCTAACTTATGAAACATTAAATTGCCCACTTCTTCTTTGGCCAGGGAGCATCCATCTAATTCATACATTGATAATGTGTATTCTTTCTCTGCAGAACGAGCGAATATTATCATTCGTGCCTCCGGATGGAAACTTCCGACTTATATCATACCATATAGGAGCTCAAAAGTAAGTCAACCAAAAGAACACAAAGGTATATACTGTATACCATGTTTATGCTGCGCCAGTTATTTTTCCTGTAAAATTCATAGATATCAACATTTTTAGGTTCTTTGATTTTCATCAACTCTGTAAGTTTTGTATGCATATAATTTTGTAATTTATTTACAGTCAATAAATATACAATACAAAAAATTAAGAAAAATATGTATTTTTTTTATGTGAAACTCCGGTATTTGACCTTGCAATTAATGCTAAGTTCAAGACCAAATTTCAGAATGTGTTACAAATAAATTTATCAAAATACACTTGGGATCTTAAAAAATATCCATGTATATTTTGCTGTGCCTGTCTTTATCTATATTTTGTCTTTTCAGTTTGGTTGCTATCCCTGTGTACGTAAGACATAACATTTCATTCCGGGAAGGAAGCTCAGGAAGACTGGATATTACTGTGGGGCCAAAACAAACTATGGGAAAATCTGTAAGTATCCATTCTGTACCCCATAACCAGAGATGCTCACCGCAATCCAGCTGCATATACATATACAGGGGGTTGAAGGGGTTCATTATGCCCCCCACCCCTTAACCCATTCACATTCAGGGATCCTTTAGAAAGTGTCGTCTGCTACTCTCATACTTTTGAGAATAACTTCAGAATTAAGTGAAAGTTCGCAAAATATTTGAACGAGAGTTATTGTGTGGCCTCTGATAAACCTTTTGCCTTCAAAAGTTTTCCCAAAAATGCTTTTGTAAGCATAATGTTTCCAAAATCATCAGGCTTGTATTGGCCTCTCTGAGTGTAAATGGGTTAATAATCCAAAATGTTGACTTTCACGTCCAGAATTGACACTTCATTAGTTTTGCTGAAAACCAATGAGGTAGATCCACCTTTCAGTTAACCCATTAATGCTCACAGCGGCCAAAACCAGCCTGACAATTTTGGAGAAATCTTTCAGGTTTTAGCACAATTGGCAAAATATTTGAAGGAGAAATGTTGATTAGAACGTTACTAACAACTGTCCTTCAAATATTTTGTAAAATAATTCCCAGTTCAAAAGTTATCCTCAAAATCATCATCGATCCAGACGACAATTTCTGGATGAAGCTTTAAGCATTAATGGGTTAATACCAACCTCCTAATATATACATACAAAACAACCCGCCTACATTTTGGGATGATAACTCATAGGGGGTGAAAATCAGTTGCGACCATCGGATGTCGAAACAACAATCAAAAGAGGCAAACATTAACCATTGGTTCTAATGGTCAATAAGGCTTTGTATTACATGATATCTTCTTGCCTTTCTAGAACTTTCTAGTTTCACATCTCAAATACGATCAATGGATTTTTTAAATATTTTTTTAATTTGAATAATTTACATGGAGACTTTGTTCTGTACTTTCATTATTTCTATACGCCTTTTGAAATATATTCATGCATTTTCTTTCTTTGCATATGATAGGTAGAGAATGTCGTCTTGGAGATACCGTTTCCGAAGGCCGTACTGAATGTGACGTTGACCGCCTCGCAAGGAAAATACTCGTTTGACCCCGTCGGCAAGGTCATGAGCTGGGACGTGGGAAAAATAGATCCAACCAAATTACCGAATATCAAAGGATCGGTGAGTGACAACTACGATCATATTCTTAACCCCCAACATGCAACCTCCAAGGGGACCCGCTCAAAACAAGCATGATGCGCAGGGTCTTAGCCGATTTTTGGAAACAGGGTGTCCAAATAGAGGTTTCATAGACTTTTGCGTGTCCAAAGTGTGGTACAAAATACATACTACTAATAAGATAGACCCTATACCTTTACAGATTTTGCTTTTTTAGGCCAAATACTGCTTTGTGTGTCTTATAAAAGTGACACTACAGCTTCAACATCTTTTATCTTCTAAGAAAAGTCAACTTCAGCAAGTTCTGACATAAACTTTTGGGTGTCCAAACTGTCAAAAAACAGTGTTCTGCGTGTCCAAATGACACGCTGGACGCATTACGGCTATCCCCTGATGATGCGTCATGTGGGCAACGCTTTGTTGCGTGTGAAAGTGCTATACGGCTGGAAGAAACGGATCACTAGTGGAATTCATGCGTAGGACTAGACAGTCAAGCGCTAACCCTGCTACAACTCATCTGATCCATTCCCTTGTCCTAACAGTATAATCATAGTCTTAGCCAGCAGGGCATCTGGGTGTCATTTGGACAACCACACCCTCAAAAATCACACCGCAGGACCCCCAATTTTATTTGAGAGTAATTTGTTAAAATGTCATGTTCAAACATAAAAGTGATTTCTTTACCCCAATATAAATCCCATGACATTGTATATTGATAGTATGCACCATTTTAATAAGAAAATATTTATTCATGGTGCAATCATCTTTTTTATTGTAGCTTGATTTGTAGTCTGCTGAATTCATTAGTTGTTTTTCATATTTTATTTATTTGTTTTCAGATTAATCTTCAAAGTGGGGCACCTCTACCTGAGTCCAACCCTTCAATATCAGTAAGTTGATATATATATATATATATATATATATATATATATATATATATATATATATATATATATATATATATATATATATATATATATATATATATATATATATATACACATATATAATTGTGTGTGTGTAATTTCTGGAAAATTATTTTGTTGTGAATCTTGTGAATTTATAATTTAAAAAATTTTATTTAGAAAAATACATCTTTCTATTAAACATATATGTTTTTAAAATTTGCTTGTGATTAATAGCAACCTGAGTGAGATCGTTAATGAAATATGAATTAATGTCATTGTTAAAAGACAGCTATTAAATACATATATGAATGATATTCCTCTGTTGTGTTTTCCAGGTCCAGTTTACGATCAACCAGATGGTCGTTTCCGGAGTGAAAGTCAACCGTTTAGACATGTATGGAGAGGTAGGTTCCCAAGTTAATCTGAATCTGTTCATTTTTACATTTCCAGATTTTTAGCATATGCGAGAAATGTACAAACATACTTTGAGTTGGATTTTATTGGGCAGTCTTTTGGAATAGTCATGATAAGTGTGTATCAATCAAAAAAGATTTTTTAATTATAACTCCCAACTCCTATCTGACACTAGCTATTAAGTGAAAACCAATTGATGTCCATATTGCACCAGTATTTCGGACCAAATATGTAACCGAGAAATGTTTTTGAAAATTTTATTCAGAGGGAAGAGATAGGGGATTTTCAGCAGAGTTCAACCCACCCATTCTTTAAGTCCACTCAAAAAGCTTGATTATTTTGGTGACAGCTGTTTTAACCCAATCATGGCTAAGCCCTCATTTTGAAACTGTTGTCTGCTTCTGTGATACTTAAAAAATAAATGAGGAATGATAATAGCCTTCTCACATTATTTAACGGGTATTAATTGTAGATTGAGTTCTCTTGGTCATTTTTCCTTCAAACATTTTCAAAACAGTCTTTTGTTAGAGAGTTATCATCCTACTCTCAGACCGGTATTAGGTGCTGCAGGCATGAATGGATTAACGAAAACATTTCTTGAGAATATTTGGATGAGAAATGTAAAGAGAAACTTATCATACTTAGTTCCAAGTTATTTTTATATAAGTATGATAGCTTTTGGTAATACTACCAAAATGCTACTCTTCGCAAGAATTGGTTGATTTCTCTCCCATCCATGGCTAACTTTCCCTTCTGTGAGACCAGAGAGGTAGATACTAGAAAGATGAAGGGCATGGTCTTAGCCAGCAGGGCGTCTGGGTGCCTTTTTGGACACCCAAACCCTTAAAAAGAACCCCTCAGGACACCCAAATATTTTTGTGCAGAATTTCTAAAAATGTCAATCTCAAGCTTATAATTGAATTTTTTTCAACTCCTTATAATTCCCATGACATTGTTTAATGATATCATGCCTTATTTTGATGAATCTATACATGTTTATAGTTGAAATATGAGTATGTTGTGATCCCCCTTAAAAATTTGGACGCCCAAAAATTTTACAACTGCCAATTTTAGGCACCTAGTTTCTAAATCCTGGCCAAGACACTGATGTAGGGAGGGGAGGGAAAAAATTACCCTGATTTCACATTAGGCCCAGTGCGCAATCAATGATTACAGGTGGTGTAATATGCATACAATGTAATTAGTGCTGCACTCTGGTCATTAACCCTTATGCTGCTGGTGGCTTATTTATCCAAAACAAAATGATGCAAAAAACCTGACAAATGACTGAAACCCTGGCAAATGGGTACTCATCTGAGAGCACTCAATGAGAGCTTTCATATGAGCACCCACAAGACTTGGTTCTAATGACTTTCATGATTATTTCCTTTTTTTGCATTGGAGTATGTAACCTCAGCAGCATAAGGGTTAAGGACAGGCCTGAAGAAAATCTAGCGCACCTATTGCACCTATTGGCTGCAAACAGGGTATATCTCTTGATCCCCTGCTAGAAGAAAATCTAGTGCGCCTATTTCACCTATTGGCTGCAAGCAGGGTATATCTGTTGATCCCCTGCTAGAAGAAAATCTAGTGCGCCTATTTCACCTATTGGCTGCAAGCAGGGTATATATGTTGATCCCCTGCTATGACCCATGACTCAGGTCTGACGGATGTGAGTCCATGGGATTTTCGTCTAAGGTGAGACAGATTGTCCAACGACTACCAATAGTATGTGATAGGACCATCTTGATGGCCAATGTTGGCTAAAAAGGTCGCCAGGAAACTCTGTGCCATGTGACAGTTCGACACCCGTGAGGACTGCTGGATGATTTCTCACAGTTTCTCTATCATGCTTGGAGTTTAACCCTTCCAATGCTGAGACTACTTTCGTCCAAAGCACAAGAAAGCAAAATTCTTGAAAAACCATTGAAACCCTGTCGTCTTGGTATTCATTTGAAAGCTCTCGCCGAGCACTCTCAGATGAGTATCCATTTGCCTGGATTTCAGTAATTTTTTTCTTTTTTTTGCATCAGCTTGTATTGGCCAAATTAGCCAGCAGCAGCATAGGGGTTAAGTGTTATTCTATAGATATGTTCAAAGGTGCCATAGAATAGATTTAGTGAGAGTTCTAAGCTTGATGGTAATCATGGAGAGAGATAATTATTTATTTGCATACTATTCATTACATTTTCCACTGCAAATCAGAGCTTTCATTATAACAACCCCTCCCCCGTCAATAGCCTGTTGTGTTGCACTTAGTAGATGGATCCTTTTGACTGCTCATTGATCAGTTGACTTCAGTATTATTTTGATTATTCTTTACACTATTCCCCATATATGTGTGAGTATATATATATATATATGTGTGTGTATATATATATATATATATATATATATATATGTATATATATATATATATATACTGTAGAACACGAAATTCACGCGTGTCCCAAGTATAGCGAATTGGGGAGTTTTGCATCATAACGTATCTTTATGTTAGCGAAGATAGCCGCCGCTGACAGCGCCAGTACAGTAATAAAAAAGTACAGCGTTTTTATATATAGCGAAGCGGAACCACACGCTAAGTACGCTATATATAAACACACGCGGAAATTTTGTGTTCTACAGTATATATATATATATATATATATATATATATATATATATATATATATATATATATATATATATATATATATATATATATATTTATATATATATATATATATATATATATATATATATATATATATATATATATATATATATATATATATATATATATATATATATATATATATGTATGTATGTATATATATATATGTATATATGTATATATATACCTACAAGCACACTTCATACTTTCTCTCTCATCAATGTTCACTCATATTTCTTAAGTTATTCCTATGGATACAAGGCTTATCAGCAAGTAAATTGTGTTTGATAAAGGTCTCATTTAATCCAAATTATTGTGGAGTGATAATAAAACCTAAGGCTTCTCAATCTAATATCAGCATACACCATATATACTCTCTGACTACTTTTCATATCTTTTCCAACAGGGCAGTAAAGTAAGTGGCTTTTCCAATTGATACCATAGAGTCTACCAGTGGTGGTTTGATTGATTAATCATCTAGTCAATGATTGAGTAGACTAGGGTCTTCTTGTGAATGCTTGAATTTGATTGGAAGAAAAGGCCTTGATCGTAGATTAAACATTCCTATTAGTACCCTTTATAGCCATTAATTAAGCCACTCATGTAGGCATCCTGTAACCTCATATACCGATCCCTAAACCGATCCCTAAATTAAGAACCCAATAAGCTGTCATAGAAAAAGATTATTACAGCTGAGGCAAAAGTCTGCTGGGCATTGTTAATGTAGGTTTTGAAATGATGTGAAAGGGAACTTAATAAGGAAAAAGCCAATAGAACATGATAAGTTAGGGAATGGAACGGTAAGGGTTTAATGACATGCAGCCAATGTCATCATCATTCTCAAAATTATCATCATTATCATTATTATCATCATCTTTTCATTATCGTTATCATCATTGTTAGCATCCTCATCATCAGCATCATCATCTTCCTCAACTTCATCATCATCATCATCACCACCACCATCATCATCATCATCTTCCTCAACTTCATCATCATCATCATCATCACCACCACCACCATCATCATCTTCCTCAACTTCATCATCATCATCATCATCACCACCACCATCATCATCATCATCATCAGATTCCTTAACTTCATCATCATCATCCCCATCATCATCATCATCATCATCATCATCATCATCATCACCACCACCATCATCATCATCATCATCATCATCTTCCTCAACTTCATCATCATCATCATCATCATCATCATCACCACCACCATCATCATCATCAGATTCCTTAACTTCATCATCATCATCCCCATCATCATCATCATCATCATCATCATCACCACCACCATCATCATCATCATCAGATTCCTTAACTTCATCATCATCATCATCATCATCATCATCATCATCATCATCATCATAGTTACTGACATTGAGTAGTCATTTATGATTAAATTTTTGCGCCCATAGGTTATTTTCTGTTATGTTTCCCTCTGCTTTCCTCCTGGTTCCATCTCACGTTTGACCTACTTTCAGGACGTCCCATACTCTTTCAAAAGCAAGGTAAAGTGAGCTCTTGGTAGGGTAGAGGTGGTAGAAAGAATATGTTATATTTATCCCCTCTGCCCCCTCCCCCTTACCCCTTACCCCTTCTTCAGCTGCCTACCTCAGGGGCCCCCTCTCTTATCTTTAGATTGCACTACGTTCAGAATGGAATTATGGGTAGATCACAACCAATCATGAACTAGCACAAATCTTGATTTCTTCTCATGGCGAGTTAACTTAAATAAACCAAAAAGGTTCTTTATAGAAATAGAATGGAGGGTTTAATAGCAGGTAATCATGTGAAAGAATAAATTTCACACAAAATGGCAATATTTGTGTATATAAATGTGTATATATATATATGTGTGTATATATATATATATATATGTATATATATATATATATATATATATGTATATATATATATATATATATATATATATATATATATATATATATATATATATATATATATATATATATATATATATATACATATATATATATATATATATATACATATATATATATATATACACACATATATATATATACACATTTATATACACAAATATTGCCATTTTGTGTGAAATTTATTCTTTCACATGATTACCTGCTATTAAACCCTCCATTCTATTTCTATAAAGAACCTTTTTGGTTTATTTAAGTTAACTCGCCATGAGAAGAAATCAAGATTTGTGCTAGTTCATGATTGGTTGTGATCTACCCATAATTCCATTCTGAACGTAGTGCAATCTAAAGATAAGAGAGGGGGCCCCTGAGGTAGGCAGCTGAAGAAGGGGTAAGGGGTAAGGGGGAGGGGGCAGAGGGGATAAATATAACATATTCTTTCTACCACCTCTACCCTACCAAGAGCTCACTTTACCTTGCTTTTGAAAGAGTATGGGACGTCCTGAAAGTAGGTCAAACGTGAGATGGAACCAGGAGGAAAGCAGAGGGAAACATAACAGAAAATAACCTATGGGCGCAAAAATTTAATCATAAATGACTACTCAATGTCAGTAACTATGATGATGATGATGATGATGATGATGATGATGAAGTTAAGGAATCTGATGATGATGATGGTGGTGGTGATGATGATGATGATGATGATGATGATGATGGGGATGATGATGATGAAGTTAAGGAATCTGATGATGATGATGGTGGTGGTGATGATGATATATATATATATATTTATATATATATATATATATATATATATATATATATATATATATATATATATATATATATATATATATATATATATGTATATATATGTATATATATATATATATATATATATATATATATATATATATATATATATATTTATATATATATATATATATATATATATATATATATGTATGTATATATATATATATATGTATGTATATATATATATATACCTACAAGCACACTTCATACTTTCTGTCTCATCAATGTTCACTCATATTTCTTAAGTTATTCCTATGGATACAAGGCTTATCAGCAAGTAAATTGTGTTTGATAAAGGTCTCATTTAATCCAAATTATTGTGGAGTGATTAAAACCTAAGGCTTCTCAATATAATATCAGCATACACCATATATACTCTCTGACTACTTTTCATATCTTTTCCAACAGGGCAGTAAAGTAAGTGACTTTTCCGATTGATACCATAGAGTCTACCAGTGGTGGTTTGATTGATTAATCATCTAGTCAATGATTGAGTAGACTAGGGTCTTCTTGTGAATGCTTGAATTTGATTGGAAGAAAAGGCCTTGATCGTAGATTAAACATTCCTATTAGTACCCTTTATAGCCATTAATTAAGCCACTCATGTAGGCATCCTGTAACCTCATATACCGATCCCTAAACCGATCCCTAAATTAAGAACCCAATAAGCTGTCATAGAAAAAGATTATTACAGCTGAGGCAAAAGTCTGCTGGGCATTGTTAATTTAGGTTTTGAAATGATGTGGAAGGGAACTTAATAAGGAAAAAGCCAATAGAACATGATAAGTTAGGGAATGGAACGGTAAGGGTTAAATGACATGCAGCCAATGTCATCATCATTCTCAAAATTATCATCATTATCATTATTATCATCATCTTTTCATTATCGTTATCATCATTGTTAGCATCCTCATCATCAGCATCATCATCTTCCTCAACTTCATCATCATCATCATCATCACCACCACCATCATCATCATCATCTTCCTCAACTTCATCATCATCATCATCATCACCACCACCACCATCATCATCTTCCTCAACTTCATCATCATCATCATCATCACCACCACCATCATCATCATCATCATCAGATTCCTTAACTTCATCATCATCATCCCCATCATCATCATCATCATCATCATCATCATCATCACCACCACCATCATCATCATCATCATCGTCATCTTCCTCAACTTCATCATCATCATCATCATCATCATCATCACCACCACCATCATCATCATCAGATTCCTTAACTTCATCATCATCATCCCCATCATCATCATCATCATCATCATCATCACCACCACCATCATCATCATCATCAGATTCCTTAACTTCATCATCATCATCATCATCATCATCATCATCATCATCATCATCAATGTTACTGACATTGAGTAGTCATTTATGATTAAATTTTTGCGCCCGTAGGTTATTTTCTGTTATGTTTCCCTCTGCTTTTCTCCTGGCTCCATCTCACGTTTGACCTACTTTCAGGACGTCCCATACTCTTTCAAAAGCAAGGTAAAGTGAGCTCTTGGTAGGGTAGAGGTGGTAGAAAGAATATGTTATATTTATCCCATCTGCCCCCTTACCCCTTCTTTCCCCTTCTTCCGCTGGGGCCCCCTCTCTTATCTTTAGATTGCACTATGTTCAGAATGGAATTATGGGTGGATCACAGCCAATCATGAACTAGCACACTTCTTGATTTCTTCTCATGGCGAGTTTACTTAAATAAACCAAAAAGGTTCTTTATAGAAATAGAATGGAGGGTTTAATAGCAGGTAATCATGTGAATGAGGGAAGAATAAATTTCACACAAAATGGCAATATTTGTGTATATAAATGTGTATATATATATGTGTGTATATATATATATGTATATATATATATATATATATATATATATATTTATATATATATATTTATATATATATATGTATATATATATATATATATATATATATATATATATATATATATATATATATATATTTATATATATATATATATATATATATATATATATATATATATATATATATATATATATATATATATATATATATATATATATATATGTATATATATTTATTTATATTTACATATATATACATTGTTTTAATGATAATGCATGTAAAGACAATCATGCACATGTTGCAAAGAAAAATATTTCAGGCAGAAGGAAAGAACAGGAATATGTCCTGATTTGCATGTTTGGTGGTAATGATGATGATATTTTTACAAAGCACCTTTTCATTTTTAAGTTCCTCCTTCGGATATGGTGGCGAATGAGAGCATGAGAAATAAGGGGCATGCTAAACATTTCATAAGATTAAAAAAAGATAGATACAAGAAATAGACAGATACTGCTACTAACACAAGGAATGGAAATACTTGTCAAATCATTGTTTCATTTTGTTTGGGAAATATTGTTGGTATCCAAATATCTTAAGGAATGCTTAAAATCCTCATACAATTTTGTCCTTACTCTGAAATGCTAACTGAAGATCTGATATTTACTGAACCTAATGGGCTTTATGTGTAATTGAATTTAATTTTGTTGAGTTAGAATTTTGAAATCAATTTAAGTTATAAGTTCAGTTTCAAGTTTGTCTTTACTTTAACATGTTTAGTTATTAGGGAAAGTTCCATGCATCTTTATTAATCCATTAATGCTTAAAGAGTTTCTCCAACAATTGTCGTCTGGATCTATAATACTTTTGATAATAACTTTGGAATTGATAGTGATTTTGCAAAATATTTGAAGGAGAGTTGTTGAAAATGTTTTAAGGAACATTCCCTCTTCAAATATTTTCACAACATTGTTTGTGCTTAAAAGTTTCCATCAAAATGTCTGGCCGCTTTTGGCCACTGTGAGCATTAACGGGTTAATATGGTTCTTGTTTCTGTTGAATATGTTATAATTTACTGCACATTAATCGATCAATTGTTTATACTTCCTTTCTACTTATATGAGATGTAGCAAATTGCTACCAACTTAAGGGAGTTTCTTAATCCATTCATGCCTAAAGATCGTTGTGAAAAAATAATCATATAGATCTCTGATACTTTTGAAAGTACTTAATTAATCCTTCCAATGCTGAGGCTATCTTTGTCCAACGCACAAGGATGCAAAGATTTTTGAAAAACATCTAAACCATGTCATGTTGGTATTCATTGGAAAAATCTTGCTGAGTAATTTCAGATGAGTACCCATATGCCAGGGTTTCAATCAATTTTCAGGTTTTTTGCATCATTTTCTCTTGGCCAAATTAGCCACCAGCAGCATAAGGGTTAAGCAATTAAATTTAGAGCTGCCCTCACCACTCACAAACTCGAGTGGCTCGAGCCCTAAGGCAAACTCGCCGAGCTCGAGCTGAAATGTTCAAATCGTGAGCTTGTCTATGTTGGGAACACATACGTAACACAGAGCACCTAACACACATTGTTAACATACATAACTGCTTATTGCTGTCATGTCTTCTTTGCAATCTCCAATGTATACATTCAAGCGGTGTTGAGTTTTATACTGACCTTTGTACCTCGACAGCACGTTTTAAAATTAAATAAACATGGCAATGTTAATACATCTCCGCCAATGAAATATTCATTTCTTAATAGCTGGGCTGGAAAATAAGTATTTTTTTGGAAAATTGGAACGTCCGTGAGCTCACGAGCTCACGAGTCAAATGGGTGGTGAGCTCATGAGTTGATCTCCCTCCGTGAGTGCAGCTCTAATTAAATTACAAAGTAAACGAACAAGAGTTGTTGGTTGGGTTCTCATCAATGTTTCTCTTCAAGATATTTTTCAAAGAATCTACTGACCCAAAATATATCACCAAAATAGTTCAGGTGGTTTTGGATGCTAGAGGCTTGAATGAGTAACTGTATACCGCGTTAACCCTTCCAATGCTAAGGCTACTTTCGTCCAAACACAAGGACGCAAAGGTTTTTGAAAACCATCTAAACCCTGTCATGTTGGTATTCATTAGGTAGCTCTCATTGAGTACTCTCATATGAGTACCCATGTACCAGGGTTTCAACCATTTTACAGGGTTTTTGCATCATTTTGCATTGGTAAATTAGCTAGCAGCAGCATAAGGGTTAATATTGCGGCAGTTTAATTAATGCGCACCCCTCGAGTCGGCATTCATTAAACTGGGCACCATTATATGGATAACGATCCCTATGCTAGTATCTTACAACACTTTATATAGTAGCCTGCTATTCAACACCTGTGTGCAAAAATTAAAATGTGCTTCAAAGGCAGTTGCCTGATGAGTGCAATTAATTAATCCTTATGCTGCTGGTGGCTAATTTGGCCAATACAAAATGATGCAAAACACCCTGGAAAATGACTGAAACCCTGGCACATGGGTACTCATCCGAGAGAACTCAGCGAGAGCTATCCAATGAGTACCAACATGACAGGGTTTAGATGGTTTTCAAACATCTTTGTGTCCTTGTGCTTTGGACGAAAGTAGCCTCAGCATTGGGATGGTTAATATGCTCAAAATTAACACGTTATACAGTAATCACCTTTAGGAATGGGTACTGGTACTCCATATGATACCAAAATATTATAATTATATCAAATGACAATATTATTAAAATAGAGATAATGAATGGGAAAAACTATCATATTAAAAAAAGTTAAATATCATGTCATATTGTTAAAGATTGAAAAAACAAACAAAACTGCTAATTAGACATCCCTTTCTATTAGACAAATTTCTGAAGCTGGCAGTGCTAAATTTAACAAAGTCAGTTCCATTGAAGGCAGGCAGTATTGTTTAAAATATTGTTAAGTTATCATATCATTAACCCTTATGCTACTGGTGGCTACTTTCACCAAAACAAAATGATGCAAAAAACTTAAAAACTGACTGAAACCCTGGCACATGGGTACTCATCTGAGAGTACTCAACGGAATATTTCCAATGAATACCAACATGACAGGGTTGAAATGGTTTTCAAAGATCTTTGCATCTTTGTGCTTTGGACTAAAGTAGCCTTAGCATTGGAAGTGTTAAGGATAAATTAATAACATAACATATTGTATCGCAAAAATTTTAAAGTTGCCAATCCCTAATAACCTTTTAAATATTGGAGAAGCTAAGTGGACTGTTAAATTTATCTCAGGAAGACATACACCTTGTTAAATCATCACCCAGGAAGTTCAGCATTAAGCCTAAAACAAGTTGTTCGTTCCCTGTAACTTTACCCTCATTTTTACTAAAAAAATAAATAATCCCTACCCTTTCCGCCCCTTCCAACTCCCAATCAACATAAAATATGCATGAAACATGCATTTTTTCAGAATTTTTTTTAGAATATTTAACCCATCTACCTACCTACCTACCCTATTTATTTCGGACCATTACAGGAAACAAATAATTTTTTAAGGCCTTGGGAAACAGAGACTCTGTGATTGACAAGTCTGGCTTAAATATTCCCTGATCTTATACCTGAATTTGTCAGGTAACAATATCCAAGTGTTCAACGTACACAGGTCAATTAGGCTGCTGGTACAATTAAGATGTTCAGATTTACAGGTGTTCAATTGATCGAGGTTCTATTCTTGCATTTGCTTGATGGGAAGCTACCAGGCAATGACGAGGTATTCAACTTATCTAAATTTTCTAAATTAACTAAATCTGTTGACAGGTTCCACTGTATATGTATAAGATTGGAAATAAATCGCTGGAAATCTTTTGGCAATTAATTTTGCCTAGAATTTCTAACTATTTTTGCAGGAAGATTTTTTAAAAGATTTTGTAAGATATTGATAAAGGTTTTGATATTGATGAAGGTTTTATTTGTGTTTTGAAACTTTGCCTTTCTAATTTTGTTTTTGTTGTGTTTTGCAGAAATACAAGCCGTTCAAGGGTGTCAAGTATGTCACTAAAGCTGGCAAGTTCCAAGTCAGGACCTAAGAAGATTCACCCCCCCCCCCCCCCCCCCCCCCCCCCACATAAACATCAGTCGTTTGTCAAATACAACCTTAACCCTTCCAATGCTTAGGCTACTTTCATCCAACACCCAAGGGTGCAAAGATTTTTGAAAACCATCTAAACCCTGTCATGTTGGTATTTACTAAAAAAAAAGCTCTCACTGAGCACTCTCAGCTGAGTACCCATTTGCCAGGGTTTCAGTCATTTAAAAGTTTTTTTGCATCATTTTGTATTGGCCATATTAGCCATCAGCAGCATAAGTGTTAAGGTTGACACGAAGACCAATCAGATGTAAAACAAGGAAATCAGAATGTTAAAATAATTATGAATCATAAAATTGCCATGAAATGTTCTTCTTCATGGAAAATGTATTTTTCAACATAATGTTGATTGTTTGAGCTTCTTTAGAAATGCATGAGAATTGGACGTTAAAATTAGAGTTTATTTATTGCACTTGTCTGTAAAGGAAAAAAATCTTTTATATACTGACAGCCCATTTGAGCTAGACTGGTTGGTCTTAGTCGAAGGATTTGCAGTCTTGGTTAAACATAAATTTGAAATATATGTTATAAGAATTCAGTGAATATAGCAGTCTCAAGTAATGTACCTACCAGCAAATAATTACAGATAATGAATGTCTAGCGAAACCAGGGTTGACTGTATCAACAGTGTAATTCTAAAGTTCTATGAATCAATCCGATAAATCAATTCACAAGCTTTAATTTAGAATCCATGTAAAAATTATTTAATTTGAAATATTTTTTTGTGTTGTAAATTTCAATTTGCCATCCTTAAACTACCTGGGTCTGAAACACACAGAAATCTCATTCCTTCCAAATTCATGGACAGCCTGAAAGATTATCTATTGCCTAGGTATTACCTAAGGATTCCACGTCTGTGAACCGCCTTTTTAGTGACCAGTTTATAAGATACAAAATATTGATATTGAATGGGAAAAAGTATTGTTCCGTTTAAGATCTGTAATACCGGTTCTGCTTAACCCTTCCAATGCTAAGGCTACTTTCATCCAAAGCACAATCACACAAAGATTTCTAAAAAACCATCTTAACCCTGTCATGTCAGTATTCATTGGAAAACTCTTAATGAGTTCTTACAGATGAGTACCCACTTGCCAGGGTTTTGGTCATTTTCCAGGTCTTTTGCATCCTTATGTATTGGCCAAATTGTCCACCAGCAGCATAAGTGTTAACAATGTTAAATTGACTTAACTGCTAACAGGAGTCTCCGTATGAAATTAGTTTGCTATTTGTTAGCAGAAGTTCTGAAGCTGACATTGCTAAATTTAGCAAAATAAGGTTTCTGGGAGGCAGGCAGTATCATTAGAAATATTGGATTACATTGTTAAGGAAATATTGAATATGATCGTGTCAACCCTTTTAACCCATTCACACTCAGAGTTCCCAAGGAAAGTATCGTCTGCTATTTTCATACTTTTGAAAATAACTTGGAAATAAAGCAAATTCTCACAAAATATTTGAAGGAGAGTTGTTGGTAATAATCTGATAAACATTTCTCCTTCAAATATTTTTGATAAAAACACTTTTGTGAGGAAAATATCAACAAAATAGTCAGGCCTGTTTTGGCCTCTCTGAGTGCCAATGGGTTAATCTAGGAGAGTTCATGTTTGAGGGATAACTGTAAAAGTGGAAAGACTTCTATGTGTTCTTTGTACTAAGGTTCCTTTGGTTGGTCAGGGATCTGTGAACACAGTGACCCTGATATTGATGGGGATTCCCGACATCTAGGATGTATATATTTATTGCTGGAAATTTCACCAGATCAAGGAAAATTGTTTTGTGTTGCCTGAAGTCAATCAAGTATCTAATATTAACTATTCCAATGCTGAGGCTATTTTTGTCCGAAGCACAAGTAAGCAAAGACTTTTGAAAACCATTTAAACCCTGTCATGTTGGTATTCATTAGATAGCTCTCACTGAATACTCTCAGATGAGTACACATGTGCCAGGGTTTCTGTCATTTTCCAGGTATTTTTGCATCATTTTGTATAGGCGAAATTTACACTTCAGCCATGTCTTAGAAGATGTTTTAAAGGAAAAGAATAGGTTATTAATCGAGAAACAGAAAAACGAAATTTCTTCCTCAAAAGTTTTGCCTGTCTTAAAGGGGGCTTTTCTGGAAACTGTCCAAAAGATAGTCTGGACGGGTCCTGGCTAAGTCTCTGTCAGTACATTGCATACTTACATCTCACTACTGCTGACAGGGCCTGCCTTGCTGGCTGTGTGGTCCAAGGCATTGCCACTGACTGCTAGTTGACATTCACCACTGCCTGGGTTTGATTCCTGGCCTGGGCATGTGGGAAAGTTGCCAGTGACATGGGGTTAGGTTTTTTTTTTTCGCCAGATACACTTACAATTGGCTAGTGACAATTTGGCCGCAATAGGGCAGAAAAAGTGACGTATATCAGAATGCCAACATCTTGGCATCTTCCAGTGTTATGTGCATTACTGAATATCCAGGGGATGTCAAAATCCATAAATTGACAAGAATAGTTTGATGTTTTTTAAATCCAAGCAACTCACTCATTTAACCTTGTAACCAACAATTGGTACCATGTATTGTTTGTTCTTCATCAGTAGTTGAGTATGTTGCCCTTCTAACCTAGAATTTGTTTTTTCTTGTTTTTTCTCCATGTTAGTTGAAGATGCAGATGTGAGTATTTGGCATTTGTGAGAAAGAGGCGATTTGCAGGGATGTACCACACATGTATCAAGTGTATCAGATAAAAAACAAAAGAAATGAAGTGCCACTGGATGGTACATTGTATCTAAAATTAGTTGATAAACGTAGTAGGGGTTGTCAGTATCTTTTTGAGTTAGGGATCTGTCAAGCCCTTCAGTCATTAGAATTAGAGAGCCATTGAAACACACAAAGGTCCAGTAAATATGAACCTCTGGATTTCTGCAACATGAAATGATACTTGTTTTCTATTGTTTCATTGGGTGAAAAGAGAATTGAAACCTACGTCCTGAAGTTTATGGTTAATGCTTAGACTACATCGGGCAAAATGGAACCAAAAAAAAATTATTAGTTGTAATGGTTTCCATAACAACCCTTTCATCTAACCGTATAATATGAATGCATGCAATAGATATCTCAACTTAGGTATTCCATGTATTGAGTTTAAATGGACCGTATTCTGCCTTCCCAATTCTGGACATCCCTCAGTATGTACAATTTGATATAGCAAAAGATAGGGAATAAACTATTTATCTATGATGTAAATAACAACTACTTGTTTGATTTTTATTACTCATCCACTCAGTCATAATAATAATAATAATAATATTGTCATTTGATATTGCGCCCTTTCCATATAAACATGCTCAAAGGCGCATTACATTCATTGTCAGAGGATAGATGTTGATATCCACATAGTTATTTGATAAATACATCTTTGAACAGATGTGTTTTCAATTGTCGTTTGAAGATTGCCACACTCCCAGCTGCCCGAATATTATCTGGGAGCTGATTCCATAGTTTTGGGGCACAGGCACTAAATGATCTGTCACCGTAGGTTTTCATGTTGGTTCTCGGCTCGCAGAGTAAGTTCTTGGATGTTGATCTCAGTGTCCGTGGTGGGACATACTCTTTCAGCATTTCCCTCAGGTAAGAGGGTGCAGTTCCATGCAAACACTTGTACGCCAGGAGAAGAATCTTGAATTCAATTCTCTTCCTGACTGGTAACCAGTGAAGTTCCTTTAGTACTGGAGTGATATGGTCATACTTCTTTGTGAGTGTGATCACCCTGGCGGCATTATTTTGAACTCTCTGGAGCTTACATATTAGCTCTTCAGGTATTCCACAGAGAAGTCCATTGCAGTAGTCGAATCTTGAGGTTACCAGGGATATGACAGCACCTTTAGTTGATTCTGCAGTCAAGTATTTTCTGATCCTTCCAATGTTTCGAAGGTGATAGTTTGCAGATTTGACTGCCTTTGACACATGTGCGGCCATATTCATGCTTGGATCAAAAACAGAGCCCAGATTGCCGATAGGTATATTAAGAATCTTAACAATCTCACCATTTACGGAGATGCTAGGCACAGATATTTTGGCTCGCTGCTTAGGGGTACCTAGCACTAGGACTTCCGTTTTGTCTGCATTCAGTTTTAGCTTGTTCTGTGACATCCATGTATATATGTCAGTGAGGCAGCCCTCCAGCCTAGCAACTCCTATGTCCACAGCTTGTTGAGTGATAGGTTTTATTGCCAGATAGAGCTGTGTGTCGTCTGCATATATGTGAAGCTCTAAACCATGCTTTCTGATGAGTTTTCCAAGGGGTAGGAGGTAGATCAGGAACAACAATGGTCCTAACACTGATCCCTGTGGTACGGACCACAGAATATCCTGTAACTCAGAGAATGACTTGTCAATCTTGATGCGGAGTGTGCGTCCTGACAGGTAAGACCTAAACCAAGCAAGTGCTTGACCCGTAATACCTAATGTATTTTCCATTCTGCTGAATAGAATATCATGGTCGATGGTGTCGAACGCCGCACTCAGATCTAACATGACCAGTATAACTACTCCATGCTGGTCAATGCTGGTTAGAATGTCATTCTGTACTTTCACTAGGGCAGTCTCAGTGCTGTGACCAGGCTTGTAAGCAGATTGTAAATGTTCATGCAAGTTGTTCTCAGTCATGTAGTCAGTGAGTCGCCCCGCCACCACCCTCTCCAACAGTTTTGAGATGTAAGAAAGGTTACTGACAGGACGGTAGTTCTTTAGAATATCTGGATCTAGGGTAGATTTCTTAAGTAACGGTGTTACTATAGCCGACTTCATGGATTTCGGTACCTGGCTAGATCTGAGAGAAGAATTTATGATGTTAGTCATTACTGGAAGTAATTCGCTTCTACTTTCTTTGATGAGCCAAGTTGGGATTGGATCAAGCATGCAGCTTTTCGCAGGAGACTTGCAAATTATCTTCCATACTTCCTCCTCTGTAGTATTCCACAGAACATTCAGAGTGGAAACAGGTGGTGACTGTGCTATTTCCAGGTTGATGTCAGAGCAGTCAGGGAGGTTATCCCTGATTTTATCAATCTTTTCCTTGAAAAAGCATGAGAACCTATTTGCAAGTTCTTCTGCAGAGCTGTGTTCTGGGAGTTTTGACACTTTCTGCCTGAAGAGGAGTTCATTCATTGTCTGGGACATCGCTTTTGAATCCTGCCCACAATCAATAATCCTCTGATTGTAATATGACACTTTGCTACTTTCAAGGAGCTTGTTGTATTTGTCTCTTTCTTCCTTGAAGATTTCACGATGAACTGTCAGGCCAGTTCTCCTCCACAGCCTTTCAGCTTTTCTTTTCTCAGATTTTGCTCGATGGAGATCATCTGAGAACCAAGGCTGTTGTGGTCTTATTACAATAGACTTTTCCTTGGGTGGTGCATGCTTATTCAGCACATTGGTTAGTTGTGTATCATATATGTCCATATATGTCCATATATATATATGTATATATATATATATGTGTGTGTATATATATATATATATATATATATATATATATTACGCAAAATAAAATCGGGGGGGGGGGGGGGGGGGGGGGAGGTGGGGTAAAATAATTCAAAATTCGACCCCTCCCCCCCTACAAAGATCTTCCGTTCCTACCCCCACCACACTTTTAAATGGAACTGCCCTTAAACATTTCCGTGATTGTAAAATTTCTCACGACCGGCCGCACGGCTAATTCTGATGTGACCACAAATGAAAGATCTCTGACTGGACGCATGCGACCTGTTCACGGCACTTTGGACGCATGCGATCAATCAGCCGTACGGAGGTCTTAGTCTGATGTGACCAGGGCTTTAGGTGTTAACACCGTTTTGACTTCAAGTCCTATGTTAGTGTTGGGTACCATCTTCAGCTACTGACGATCCATTGCACCTAGTTAAAAAGGTTGTCTGAGTATAATTAACTTCATTTCAACAATTCATTGATAATAATAATAATAGTAATGAAAATAATAATGAGAATAATAATAATGAGAATACTAAAGATAATAATGAGAATAATTATAAGTTATAAATGATAATGATTTTAATAATAAACATGAAATTAATGATAATTTTTATTTAAAGTTTGTATTATCCTAATAAAATATTTAATATGAATGATGTTGGGTACCATCTTCAGCTACTGACGACCCATTGCAGCTAGTTAAAGAGGTTGCCTGAATATAATTCACTTCATTTCAACAGTTCATAGATAATAATAATAATAATAATAATGATAATAATAATGATAATATATTAAATAATAATCATAAGTTATAAATGATAATGATTCGATAAATAAAAACCAGACGCAGGTTTCTCTGTAATGTAAATGATACAAGAACCCTGAATGGTTGTTGTTCCTTCGTGACCTCACTCTGATGCCAGAACAGAGTCCCTTGGCATGTCCAGCCTTTCACGGATCTCATTTGGTCAAGCAGTAATAGATAAGTCCTTTGCTTATGCGCAGTTTACATATAGTAATGGGTATCTTGTTACAAATCCATTCTTTTCTTCATCTAAGATTTAAATAATATGAATGAAACTAATGATAAATTTTATTTTATTTTTGTATTATCCTAATGAAATATTTGATATGAATGGTATGTGTCTATAAATTGAAAGAGATTATTAGTTAAGAATCACCTTCCCAGCATGTTGCTGTTCTTTACTATGACAAACATAATTTGATTGAGCAGGACACACATCTTCAAAAAATGTAACACCATTGCTAACATCTGTGTTGGCCTAGATGTTAACATCTTGCTCTGTGTTGAGGGGCTGGGGTAAACAGATCCGTTAGTGTTACCATGTATGTTAAATGTAACACCGCACTTGAAGTCAGCCACTGAATACCAACATGACAGTGTTTAGAGGGTTTTCAAAAATATTTGCATTCTTGTGCTTTGGAAGAAAGTAGCCTCAGCATCGGAAGGGTTAAGCATTAATGGCTTAATATAACCTATTCCATGAAGAATAAGTTTGCGTTTTCTCTTGTTTTCCAGGATACTAGTGCTGATGGGGAAATTAACCTGAAGTTTGTCAAGTCCCCAAGGAGAGATCACACAGTTAGGCGTGTAAGGGCCGGTTATTCTGCAAGGCGATATCTCGGAAATCTGGCAAAAAGTTTTGACGATTCTGTCCTGGGCAAATTGACATCTAGAGGTAGTTAAATCCATTTATCCTCATTTGGCTTTCTCTCATTGTCCTGCTACTTAGAAAGTTATGTTGATATAGTTATTGTCAAAAACACTTGAAGAAACGTGTTGGTTGTGTACCAATCTACTTTTCACCATTAAATATTTTCAAAAAGATGCAATGGAAAAACACCTTATCATCATATCATCGTTATTGTTATTATTGTTTTCATCGTTATTATTGTTATCATTACTGTTATTATTATCATTATTATATCATTATTATAATCATTATTATTATTAATATTATTATTATTATTATTATATTATCATCATTATTATTATTTATTATTATTTTTATTATCATCATCATCATAATTATATTAATTATCATTATTATTTTTGTTATTTTATTATCATTATTATTTTTGTTATTTTATTATTGTCATTATTATCATTATTATTATTATTATTTTTATTGTTATTATCATTATTATTGTTATTATTATTATTATTATTATTATTATAATTATTATTATTATCATGATTATTTTTATTATCACGATTATTAGTGATTTATCGCTTATTATTCATCCTACTTTGTAGTGTAACTCAATTGTAATTTTCAAATATGTGACAGTCTTGAATGTTCAACAACATCTCTTATAACCATAGGTTACCTGAATGAGAAGTCTGTCTTCCACTATAATATGCTGAGGCCGCACATCAAGCGCAAGATGAATCCCGAGATCTACCACGACCCGTACCCTTACAAGATCCTTCGCAGCATGCTGCTCTCGCCCGGGAGCCTCTCTGGCTACTCCTTCTACCGACCCTCAGCAACGCCCCCTACCGGGACTCAATCACGTAAGTACATGGTTCGATGTAAGTACTAGCCTGTTTGGCCCAGCACGTGAATTTTAGAAAAAATAGCTTTCGGGCAAGTACATTTAGTTTGCACTTGCCCGAATGGGCAAGCTGATTTTCTGAGCACTACATGTTTTTCATGTAGAAAAATGGCCTAAATTCCCCTGAAATATGCTAACAGTGCAACAAAATTTTAAAGAAATTGGTTTTAGAATCATCAAATCCATGAGAAGTAATACATGACATTCTAACATATGTAATAGCTTATTTCGGGCAAGCCAGAAATTATGTCGGACAAGTAAAAATCATAAATTACTTGCCCGGCATAGTAACATAGAAACTTATATTGGTGCCTGTTGACAATTGACAATGTACCAGTCACAATTCAGTCTCAATACGATCTCATCACTGCCCTGTGTTCTAACACTGGCCAGGGCATGCAAAGGTTGCCAGAAGGTTAGGTGGTGGTTTATGCCAGGTATCCCAGTTTTCTCCACTACTTACAACTAGCTAGTCACAATTTAGCATTAATATGGCAAATATATTACAAAAATTGAAATTCCAAATTTCATTCAGCATTCAGCTTCATATAGGCAGAAAAAGTGACCATAAGCAAAATTTTGAATCCAAATTTATATGATATATGTTAATTCAGCTCCATCTAACCTGATATCTCTGCAGCTGCTCATGGTTCTGAAGGTGGCTACTCTGCCGATACAAGGTCAAGGTCGGGTCAAGGTCAAGGTCAGAGCAAGGAGGGGTCAATCAAGGTCGTTCAGCGAGATCGTTTAGGGGACATCCTGGAGGTGAAATACGGGGAATTGGAACAGATGGATAAAGAAAGTGTGCTTACGGACCTCCTTGTCAAGAGTGCTGTCAGTTATGCCGTTTCCAAGCAACAGGTATGGACAACAAACAACAATACATCATAAAAATGGAATTTGGTGTTGTTGTATCTAAGAATGCAATACTATATATATATATAGGTCAAATGAAAAGTTACTGGCTGAACATAAAGAAATATATATGTTTTTCAAAAAATTGGAGTTCCTCAAAATGATTAAAAAGTGCTTTATATTGTATCATTTCTTAGAAAAAATATGGGTAACAAAACTAAGGATGTTTGATAAGTATTTATACCACATTCACAATACTCGATCTTGTTCAAATATAAAAATGAATTTTGAATTATCTTTCAATTTCTTTTTTCATTGAATTTATTGTTTAAATGATATCCTTTAAATTATCTGAATTAATTTTGTTTTTATATATCTTTTTTCAAAAAGGTAACTACTATATATATATAATTATTGTGTTTTCACTTTATACTATTTTTGTTAATAATTTGTTATGCTTTACTGTTTTTTTCCTTATTTGAAGGATCTTATCAGTGATGTCCTGTCGCAAGTTGCGAAAACAAACAATCTACACGTAGATGGCGCTGCTCTTCATATGGATGACTTCAGTTTGGGAGATGCGATAGAGGTATGTATATTAACCATTTAACGCTCACAGCAGCCAAAATGAGCCTGACTACTTGGATGCCATCGTTCAAGCAAAAGCATAGTTGCAAACAATATTTGAAGGAGAATTGTTAGTTAGAGCACTACCAACTACTTTTCTTAAAATATTTTGTGAAATGATTTTCCAAAATTATAATCAAAAGTGGATGTTATATGACTTTGTGCTCCATTCTTCCAGAGTTATATTTTGGAAAGTTGGGTTGATGGTTAAAGTTTCATATACTTTTGTTCTCCATTCTTCCAGAGCTATCTTAGAGTAGGGGAGGTGGGTGTCAACTATTTTATATATTTCTGTTCTTCCAGAGCTATCTTGGAGTGGGCCAGGTTGATGGTAGTGGATTACCAGAGAAGGACATGTCAAACTCTAATAGTTACGGAGGAGTCTTCAAGGGACAATCACAATCATTAGCCTCCAAAGGACTGTATCCTGGGGATGGTAAGTTTCTCTCTAGACTTGAATGTTCTGTTGCCTTTTATTTTTATTTTTTCATTATTTAAGCAAATTATGTTTTTTAAATTTTCAATCAGATTAAATTTGGTCACTCTTTTTTTAATTCAATCCTTCTGCTTGTACCTTTGCATTTTTTTGTGTTAACCCATTCATGCCTGTAGCAGCCAACACCGCTTACCAATTTCGGCGATATCTTTCTAACAAAAGCAATATTTGGAGGAGAATTGTTTATCAGAATTCTACTGTTAACTGCCAATACGAGCGCCCAGCCCTATTTACCGGGAAAATTTTGTTGATCTAACCATTTGCGCTATTTGTTTTTAGGAGAAGCCCTAGAGGAAGGTGAGCCTTACCACTGTAGATGATGCCTGAACAATACTAACATCTGATCTGTGTGAACAAACAAACAAACAACAAACAAACAAAAAAAACTGTAATCAATAGTGTACTCTCTACTGCTGTAGATGATGCCTGAACAATACTAATATCTGATCTGTGTGAACAAACAAACAAAACATACAAACAAACAAACAACAAACAAACACTGGAATCAATACCATAATGTGTGTTCAATATGTTAACCAATTCATGCTTATAACAACTAAATATTTATTATTTCAAAATTGTCAAAAGGGCCTCTCGTCTGAAAATTTTAATTTTCAAATGAGAATTATTCAGTTATTTCATTTCAACAAGATACTGTGCACGCAGTCATCAACAAATGTTTTTCTTTTCATTCTAGAAGATTTACTGAACTTGAGTTCTTTTTAGCACATATTTTTTTTGTTATGAATAAGTGCTTAAAGGGAATAATAGGGAGAGGAATTCGTAAGTATCAATGGCGTAAAGTAAGGAGATCTTGATGTATTAAGTAACTGAATTTATCAGTTTAAAACTTATAGTGGTCTATCTTGAAGATATATCATTTTTCTACTTTGAGATCTTGCATCTTGCAGGGTCTTAAAATACTACAATTCCCTTATATGATTTCTTCAATTATAAGTCTGCATTGATTAAAGCATGTCTTAAAGGTGTTCTAATTTAGCCTAAAGGGTCCTGAGATAAGTTTATTTGCTAAAGCTTTCCTTACTGAATCTTTCAATTTGCTTATTTTACATTAATTAGCATAAATTAACCCATTTCTTCTCTTATTTGATTTTCTCTTTATCACTCATCTTTTTGTTTGATTCTCTCTGATATCCAAAGTAGCTTTGGTGTACTGTATACTGTGTTCATTTTGCCTATTATTGAATTTCTGTTTTGCTTATATAAATACTGCCCTAGGCAAGCAGCTGCTTTGATGTGCAATTTGATGATTGCTTACTGGTTTTGAATGACAAGTTGTCATGTCGTGTTGTACGATACTAGCGTAAGTGTAGTATGTCCAAATCATGGTGTGCAGTCTAATAAATGCGAACTCCCTTAAGGTATACAAAGTATGCATTAATTAAACTGCCACAATAGTAACGCATCAATGCTCAGAGTGGCCAAATTAAGCAGCCTGACAATTTTGATGAAATCTTCTTCAAATTTGAAAAAAAAATAAAGTTTTTTTTGATTTCCAGTTCGGCTGAATCCTAGTTGGCCGCAGACGGAGGAGGAGGAGAAAGAGTACATAGCGGGAGTACCTGTCGTATCCTTAAAAGAAAATTCAGGATCTCCCGGATCCAGTATTCCACAGCTCCCACAGTTAGCGGTTCCTAAAGGATCGATGGAGGGATCAGAAATATCCTCCAATAAAAGCCATGTCATACATTTGCCGCCTGTTGACCTTGAGGGGTCATTGGTGAATTCCAGACAAGGTCAAGGTCAGTTGTATGCTTTTAACCTTTTTGAATCTGTCGTGTTCTAAAATAGATAAATAAATAAATATATATGTATATATATATATATATATATATATATATATCTTATATATATATATATATATATATATATATATATATATATATATATATATATATATATATATATATATATATATATATATATAAAGAAATATAAAATATGTATACATGTATATTTACTGTTTATTCTAAAAAGTCATTCAAAGATAGTTGAAGCACTAATGTTCAAGTCAGCACTATAGAAATATCTATAAGACAATTGAATATAAGTTATTTTCAACTCTATGATTATCAATTACACAATCTAAAGAAATAAAGAATAAGTGTTGAATGCTGAACCACTTTCAGATAATGGAACTCCTCAGAACTTGGAACCACAAACACCTCCGACCTCCGCAGAATCTGATGCTGGCACCAGAGTTGGGAAGAGCGCCTTAAGTTTGCCTTTAATAGGCCGTTCAACCCAGAGTACTCCTGTAGAAGCACAGGGTAAGATTCCAACATTTAACCCACCAAACATATATATGTTACAGTAAGAGTGTCAAACCAGGGATTTAGTCAAATTCCTAAAACTTTCAGGGAATCTGTCAAATTCCTGTTTCACTCAAGGATTCAGTCCCTAAATGTCTACGGATATGACTAAACCCCTAAAAATAGGTGGGTCATTTTTGACTTGTTTACTGGAGACCTTTCAGAGGGATTGTTGAATGACAATTACCTTTGTTTTATGCTTAGTTGAGCGCTACTTATGATTCCTGATTATCAAAGTAATGAGGTACAAAGTAATGCTGAATAATCAATGCTCAGCCAAAAATTATTGCTTGATGAAGATGATAATTAGTATCTCAGTCAACGTTTATCAATTTCATCATTCTGACCCTCCTATTTTCAAGGATTTAGTCAAATCTCTAGACATTTAGGGACCAAATCCGGGAGTGAAACAAGAATTTGACAGATTCCCTGAAAGTTTTAGGGATTTGACTAAATCCCTGGTTTGACACTCTTACTGTAACATATATATATATATATATATATATATATATATATATATATATATATATATATATATATATATATATATATATATATATTTATATATATATATATGTATATATATATATATATATATATATATATATATATATATATATATATATATATATATATATATATATATATATATATACATATATATATATATATTTATATATATATATATGTTGCAGCCCAACTTCCGATCCTGGCCCATCTTAAGATTGGCTTGGCCCAACTTCCGATCGGAAGTTGGGTAGCCCATCTTAAGATGGGCTTGGCCCAACTTCCGATGACCCCTAGCCCATCTTAAGATGGGCTTGGCCCAACTTCCGATCTTTAGATACCAGGATGTAGGTCATTTGAAGTTGGGCTGGCCCATCTTAAGATGGGCTTGGCCCAACTTCCGATCTCTAGATACCAGGATGTAGGTCATTTGAAGTTGGGCTGGCCCATCTTAAGATGGGCTTGGCCCAACTTCCGATCATTATAGATACCAGGATGTAACCCTTAATGAATATTCATATTAATTTTTGCACTCTTATGAATACGGAATTTTCAACTCTTTCAAAGGGCATCCACTTTAAATTACAAGATAATATTAGTCAAAGAAATAAATTGAAATGGGTAGCTAGAATAACCTGATGACTCAAAACATTATTGCTGATTGTAAGCAGAAAAACGAAATAAAAGAATCATATTTTTACAACAAATTAAAGTGTCATATATATTGAATTTTAAGCTTTTTCAGATTTAATGTAATTCGAAGTTAATTCAATTAGATACTTTGCACAATACTACCTTTGTTATTTATGGGTTGTGTGCTCTTACATTACATAAACTAGATGATGAATCATTTACAATTTGAATGAAGGAATAGCAATGGTATTTTTCTAATGACTCAAAAAGGGAAAAGTGATTTTTTTTCTTATCTTTTAAGCTTTTTTATTAGTATTTTTAGGTATTCTTTAACCCCTTGCAAATTCTTGACATAATTATATAATCATGTGTGTGCCAAAATAAGTGTAAATGCATTAATTGAGGAGGTTCATGTGACTGGCAGGACAGTAGAAATAGACAGAAAACTTGTCAGAATTTACAAAAAGAAACATTACACGTGTAAATCAATCTGTTGTGTTTGAATAATTATTTCTTTGTTTTGTTTTTCTAGTCTTTTTTACAAAAGGAGAGGAGAGAATCTGTAATCAACTTATATTCAAATTTCGGCATAATCAGAAGTATTCAGTAGTGTAAAAAAGTAAAGATTTAACAATAAAATGCAAGTAATTTGTCTCATAAAATTCACATCTTATTCAATAAACATATATTCCAACAAAGCTATAAACTTCTAGATGAACACTTAATAAAAAATCATTGCCATCGGAAGTTGGGCTGGGCTGCTGTATTATCTGGGTCATCGGAAGTTGGGTAGCCCATCTTAAGATGGGCCAGCAAAATCCAGCCCAACTTCCGATCGGAAGTTGGGCTTGGCCCATCTTAAGATGGGCTGGATCGGAAGTTGGGCTACAACATATATATATATATATATATATATATATATATATATATATATATATATATATATATATATATATATATATATATATATATATATATATATATATATAAATATATTATATATTTATATATATACATATATATATATATATATATATATATATATATATATATATATATATATATATATATATATATATATATATATATATATGTATATGTATATATATATATATATATATATATATATATATATAATTATATATATATATATATATATATATATATATATATATATATATATATATATATATATACATTAATATACATTTAATTAGAGCTGCACTCACCACTCACAAACTCGAGTGGCTCGAGCAAAGGGGCAGGCTCACTGAGCTTGAACTGAAATGGTCAACTCATGAGCTTGTCTATGTTGGGAACATAAACGTAACACAGAGCACCCAACACACCTTCTTATAACTGCTTATTATTGTCATGTCTTGTTTACAATCTCCAATGTATACAAGCAGTGTTGAGTGTTATACTGACCTTTGTACCTCCTCAGCACATTTTTAAATGAAATATACATGTCAATGTTAATAAATCATCATTATTTCATAATATATTATTTCATAACTCCCTCCGTGAGTGCTGCTCTACATTTTATATACATGAAATAAATGCACACTCCATGGGTTTGCAAAGTAGGCATTAATTAAACTGCCGCAATATTAACATGGTATACAGTATGAATTTGTCTTTAAAGATTTACCCTTTTCTATTCCTATAGAACCAGGAGAGAAAGGAGACACCAATGAGATATTGGAAAAAGAGGATGATGATGACAAAGAGGAGGCCAACAAGGAGGAGAAGGAGGTGGAGAAAAAGGAGGAAGAAGAGGAGGATGAGAAGGGGCTGGAATCGTGGGGTGGCCAGGATAAGGGAGAGGGAGACCAGAGGAAGCGATCGAGTAAAGCGTCGAGTGTCCGCAAAGCTGCCTCCCTACATAGCCTTAATATCGACGGAGCTTCCATTGCAAAAGGTTGGTGTATTCCTTGTTCAGAAGGGCCTGTCCTGATGGCTGAGTAGTCTAAGGCGTTGCCACTGACTGCTCGCTGCCTCTCACCACTGAGGGCCTGCCGTGATGGCCGAGTTGTCTAAGGCGTTGGCAATGACCTGCCCTGATAGCTTGCTGGTCTAAGGTTTTGCCAATGACTTCTTCCTGTCTCTCACCACTGAGGGCCTGCCCTTATGGCTGAGTGGTCTAAGGCATTGCCACTGACTGCTTGCTATCTCCCACCACTGAGGGCCTGCCTAGATGGCTGAGTAGTCTAGGGCAACTGTTTAGTCACAACAATAATCAGAATTCCCTGTTTGGGAAATAATGAATTGCTCATAAAACAAAGCCCATACATAAGAAGCCTGCATGGCTACAACTTGACATTGTTTCAATAACATGTCTTAACACACAAAACAAGATGGACAATCTATCTGTTATTCTGTCATCTTTTTTTCAATTTAGTGAGCATAAAAAATGGCTGGGGCATGTGCGAAAGTTGCCAGTGACATGAAGTTTGGTGGTGGCTTTCGCCGGGTGCTCTGGTATCCTCCACCCCTTACAACTGGCCAGGCACAAATTTCTCTTTATGCGGCAGAAAAAGTGACGATAATCAAAATTCAAAAAGCCTCCCAAAATCTCAGAGGTTATGCTAATATTCAATCTGTGAGCTTATTTTCCATGGAGATTTGACCTTGACCTTGGAAATTTGACCTTGACCCTTGACCTTGCAGGTGTGGGTTACGGCAGCATGGAGGATGTCGCGAGCGGTGTGAGTTCTCACAGGTCTGGTAAAGTCTCGAAGGGTGGCAAAGAGAGCCTGAAATCTGGGAGGTCCTCTGAGAAAGGTGAGTATTGTAGATCAGGGTACAACATAGGTTCAGAAACATTACTTGCCGAGCAGGGCAAGCTGCCACTAAATTTTACTTGCCCCACTGATACCTCCACTTGCCCCACCACTCTGTTAAACAAAGGTTAGCTACATTGCAAGGACTCTGCCCTAAGCAGTACTTGCCGATCAGGGCAAGTTAGGATCTTCTCCTGATTAAGTTGCATGCTGTAGATGTTGATGTACACAGCAGCTCTCCTATGTTGAAATGTTGACAGGGGTGTCCAATTGTTGCAAAAGACACCAAAACTTGCCACAGACCTAAAACCTCAGCACTTTTTATTCTACAAATTTCAAAACATTGTTTGTTGGGCCTACCAGTTATTTCCATTACCGTATTATTGTAATACAGCTTTCATTCATGTGAACCTAATTTATTGTTATTGGCTATTGCTTTGTCCTAGACTATTTTATCGGTATCATCTATAGTTATATGGTAGCGCCACCTGGTGACAATTTTTGCAACTGATTGTTTTATAATTTATTGTTATTGGCTATTGCTTTGTCCTGGACTATTTTATCGGTATCATCTATAGTTATATGGTAGCGCCACCTGGTGACAATCTTTTTAACTGATTGTTGTATAATTACCTTAATTTTCTTCTTTCTTTGTTATTATTCAGATGGGGAGGAGGAGCCTGAGGAGGAGGCGGAGCCAGCACATGTCACTCAAGTTGACATCACAGGTGGGCATCACCCATTCTCCCTAGAGTTCTCCCTGACTCGGGAAAGGCCACTTCTTTTGGTTGTTTTAATACTGTAAGCTTTGGAAATTTCACTATCAAAATATTAAACTGCCTTTATGTGGAGATGTCCAGGTAGTAATGATGTCAATTTCTTATATATTTTGAATCATATCTTCTGTTATTCGAATATCAACCTTCACTATTGGCTTTTCGGATGAAGAAATCTTGGAAAAATCCAAAATCACAAATTTGGTTAATTTGCACCTCAGATTAATTTCCTAGTCTACAGTACCTATAACTCCTTTTCGTGTCTTTGCCTTGCAGTTCCGGGCAAGAAGAAAGAAGGCTCGCAGCAGGGAAGTGTAATAATGGGCCCGGGAGGCGAGATGATTCGTATCGGGGGAAGCGTGATTTCTCAATCAGATGTCGTACTTGCACGACCAAATATGGACGAAAATGAACATGGTGAGTCTTAGGGTACCTCATATTATTATTACTATTATTATTATTTTTATTATTATTATTATTATTATTATTATTATTATTATTATTATTATATTTTTATTATCATTATTATTGTAGCATATTGACTTTAACAGTGACACTTGAGAACAATTACTGCTCCCCTACTCTATCTCAGATAATGCATGCTCCCTGGTCACTTAACCTGTCTGACTAGTTTTAGCCAGTGACCACACCTATTCATTCTGGTAATGGCTGAGCAGCACAACACATGTGCCTGTTGTACTTCTATCTAGAATAAACCTTGAAACTTTACATTGGCGACTAGGGAAATACACTCTAGATGGCAACTATAGGAAAGATGGATGTTTTTGACAGTTCACAGGAAACTTGGGACACCTATGCAGAGAGGTTAGAACAGTATTTCCTGGCAAATGACATAGCTCCAGACAAGCAGGTTCCAGCTCTACTCAGTCTGATGGGAGGTAAAACTTATACTTTGTTAAGGGACTTGACCTCACCTGATAAACCTGCAACCAAGACTTTTGTTGAGCTATGTGATGTTTTGAAGAGCCACTATTCACCTAAGCCACTAGTTATTGCTGAACGTTTTCGCTTTCATAAGAGAAACCAGAGAGAAGGTGAAAGTATCAAACAGTATGTGGCTGAACTCAAGAAACTGTCTCAATTCTGTGAATTTGGAAACAACCTGAATGAGTCCTTAAGAGACCGCCTGGTTTGTGGAATAGTGAGCGTTCCTATCCAGAAGAAGTTGCTGTCTGAGGCTAATTTGACTTTAGCTAAGGCTGTAGACATATCAACAGCTATTGAAATGGCCAGTAGAGATGTAATGGAATTGCATGGAAAACAGACAACTACATCAGACATTAACAAGGTTACCAAAGAAGGTGGTCAAGCAAGAAAAAGTGTGGGTCAGAGGAAAAAGTCAAGAACCTCTACTAAGAAACCTTGCTATAGATGTGGAGGTAAACACAACCAAGATGTCTGTTTCTACAAAGACACTGAATGCTACAACTGCTCCAAGAAAGGCCATATTGCTAGCGTATGCCGTTCAGCCAAAAAGGATTCACCATCCAGGCATGACACAGATCGACATGTGTCAACGAACAAGCACCTAGACCTGATAGATGACGACGATGATGTATATCCAGTCTTCAGGGTGGGCATGCCAGGCAAAGTGAAAATTGATCCATATCACGTGGAGATGGACATAAATGGAACGAGCACCAGAATGGAGATAGACACTGGAGCGGCAGTGACTATTTTAAGTGAAGACACTTTTCGGCAAGTAGAAAAAGGCCAAGAAGTAAGCCGCTTGAAGCCGACTAATGCTAGACTCCGCACCTACACTGGCGAAGAAATCAACGTCATGGGGGAGGTCCAACTACCTGTAGAATATGGTAGTGGTAAACACAACTTGTCAGCATTAGTAGTCCACGGTAAAGGACCAAGTTTGCTTGGAAGAGACTGGCTGTCCCAAGTACGCCTAGACTGGGACAACATCTTCTACAACAAGTGTGTAAATGACTTGAGCACTGAGTTAGAAGACGTCATCAAGAAGCACTCAACAGTGTTCAAGAAAGAAATGGGAACTCTCAAGGAGTTCATGGCCAAAATACAAGTCGACGAAGATGCTTCCCCTAAGTATTTTAAGGCCAGACCAGTTCCGTATGCACTCAGGGGAAGGATAGAAGTGGAACTGGACAGACTGATTGCAGAAGGAATAATCCAACCGGTACAGTCATCTGATTGGGCAGCGCCAATCGTACCTGTAGTCAAACCAGATGGCACCATAAGAATATGTGGGGACTACAAAATAACGGTAAACAGGGTATCGAAGTTAGCGAAGTACCCTATTCCCAAAACTGAGGACTTACTAGCTACGCTAGGAGGTGGGAGTAAGTTTACCAAGTTGGATCTTCGACACGCCTACCTGCAGTTACAGCTAGATGACGCGTCCAAGCCGTTCACAACTGTCAGTATGCACCGAGGAATGTTTCAGTACAATCAACTACCGTTTGGCGTTTCGTCTTCACCAGGAATCTTCCAGTGCGCCATCGAACATCTAGTGGAAGGCATTCCATGTGTCAAGACTCGCCTAGACGACATATTGATATCCGGTCCCGATGACACCTGTCACCTGTCAACCCTGAGCAAGGTTTTGGACAGATTGGAAAATGCAGGTGTAAGACTAAATTTGGCCAAGTGCAAGTTTATGGAGCCGGACGTTGTGTTCTGCGGACGAGTGGTATCTGAGTCAGGAACCAGACCCACTGACGGAAATGTCAAAGCTATCAGAGATGCTCCAACCCCTAAAAACGCAACGGAGCTGAAGTCGTTTCTCGGTATGATAAACTTCTATCACATGGACTTACCGAACCTATCCACTTTGCTAGAACCACTTCACATGCTTCTGCGGAAGAATGTTCATTGGAAATGGGGTGCAAAACAAGAACGGGCATTCGGCGAAGCAAAGCAGCTTCTCTCATCTCCGAAGTTTCTTGTGCACTATGACGAAAAGAAAGAACTGATTCTCGAAGTGGACGCCTCGGATTATGGAGTCGGCGCCGTAATCTCACATATCATGGATGATGGGTCAGAGAAGCCGGTAGCCTACACATCCCGTACGCTAGCACCGGCTGAGCGTAATTACTCCCAGATTGACAAGGAAGCCCTGGCGGTGATTTATGGAGTCAAGAAGTTCCATCAGTATATATATGGGCGTCATGTGACCATCTATACTGACCACAAGCCGCTGATTGGTCTTCTTGGGGAAGATAAGGCGATTCCAGGTTCCGCATCACCGAGGATGCAAAGATGGGCTCTGATATTAGCAGGATATGAGTACTCGCTCAAGTTCAAGGCAGGCAAGAATAACGAAAAAGCTGACTGCTTGAGCCGACTTCCTCTACAGGAGATGCCTGCGAAAATACCCGAAAATGGCGAAACGATACTGGTCATGGATCGTCTAGACAGCTCTCTATTCACCGCAACTGATGTTAAGAGATGGACTCAGAGAAATGCTGTGCTGTCCAAAGTGACTGTGATGATTCAGACTGGTTGGCCAGATCAGTGTCCAGATGTGGAATTCAGACCCTACTTTCAAAGAAGAAATGAGTTAAGTTTAGAATGTGGATGCATCATGTGGGGCAGCAGAATCATCATCCCACCACAGGGTCAGCAGACAATGCTAAACGAGTTACATGAAATGCATCCTGGCATTTGTCGCATGAAGGCTCTGGCGAGAAGTTATATGTGGTGGCCCAATATGGATGCAGACATTCAACGCACTGTCGAGAATTGTCAGCCTTGTCAAGTGAATCGTAAGGCCCCAGAGAAAGCACCGTTACACCCTTGGGAGTATACTGATCGCCCATGGGTACGTCTGCATGTAGACTATGCCGGGCCATTCCTTAACAAGATGTTTCTCATCATCGTTGATTCCCATTCCAAGTGGAAGGACATTCACGTTTTGAACAACTCGACAGCCAAAACCACGATAGACTGTCTGAGTAAAACGTTTGCAACGTTTGGATATCCCGAACAGATTGTGAGTGACAACGGAAGATGTTTCACAAGCGAAGAGTACAAAGAGTACCTACAGAGGAATGGTATAAAACCAATCTACACAGCACTGTACCATCCAGCCTCTAATGGTCTAGCAGAGCGGGCTGTACAGTCGTTTAAAGACGCAATGAAAAAGACTACAAATCAAGATGGCAGCATCGAAACAAGAGTACAGAAATACCTGTTTCAAGATCGCATCACACCCAATGCCACAACAGGAATTGCACCATCTGAGCTACTTATGGGTCGCGTTTTGCGAAATCAGTACTCAGTGTTGCGACCAAGGATCTCTGAGTTGGTTTCCCAAAAACCAACAGCTCAGAAGAATCGTCATGATATTCACGCCAAGATGAGACAATTTCATCAGGGAGATAAAGTGAATATTGTGAACTATGGATCTGGTGAGCGTTGGATCTCAGGAACAATTATGGAAATAAGAGGTCCATTATCCTACATAGTTCTGACCTCAGATGGCCGTTTAATGCGTCGTCACCAAGACCAGATCAGGAGAAGATATTATGACACTCCTAAGTACGATGTACAAACCGATTTCCCGGTGACAGAGGAATTCACGCAAAATGATTCATCTCAGGATCCCATGCCAGTACCTGACGTGTCTCAACCTTCAAGTGTGAGAGTTCCTGAGGAATTACCGGAGAATGTGCCTGAGGTGTCTGGTGAAAGCATCCAAGACTCATCTGACACTATGAACGATCCACCAAGTTCGACACCAGTTAAAACTCCACGCTATCCAACTCGACAGCGTAGAGCTCCGAAGTATTTGGAGGACTTTGTAAACAAGTGGTTTAAGTAATGAAGGATTTCATTCAACGGGTCAGAATAATACCCATAATCCTTCAGGAGTGAGGGCAGTCTACCCTGATCTCCTATTTTGTTTAGTTATGTTGCTATTTTAGTTTATCATGTTTGTGCGCATTTAATGACATTTGATTTAGACTCCAAAGACATTTGAGTAAAGACTTTTGAGTAAAGTTGCAGATTAAATACTGATCGGAGCTAAGTTAACGTTTAAACTAAAGGGGAAGAAGTGTAGCATATTGACTTTAACAGTGACACTTGAACAATTACTGCTCCCCTACTCTATCTCAGATAATGCATGCTCCCTGGTCACTTAACCTGTCTGACTAGTTTTAGCCAGTGACCACACCTATTCATTCTGGTAATGGCTGAGCAGCACAACACATGTGCCTGTTGTACTTCTATCTAGAATAAACCTTGAAACTTTACAATTATTATTATTATTATTATCATTATTATTGTTATTATTATTATTACTATTATTATTATCATTATTATTATTACTATTATTATTATTATTATCATTATTATTATTATTATTACTATTAGTATTATTATTACCTCGCACCATCAGCAATAGCAACCTATTTGATAGCCTGATTACGGTAACTCTTTCATGCTTGAAGATTTCCTTGACAATTGTCAATTGGATCTGGGATACTTTTGAAAATAACTTTGGAATTGACAATGATTTTACAAAATATTTCAAGGAGCGTTGTTGGTAATAAACGGATAAACACTTCTTAAATCATGAAATATTTTCTTAAATATGTACTCTTTTGCCTACTAGATTTCATCAAAAATATCAGGCTGTTTTTGGTTGCTGTGGGCATTAATGTATTAATTGGGGTCCCAGGATATGTTGGCTCAGTAAATCGTTGCACTCAGATTACTGTCTGTCACAAAAAGCCTGACCATTTAAAAAAGAATATTTAAAGAAAAAATCCATGGATATTTTGAATCTTACCCATACTTTAAGATACATCACACTTTCGATAAAACACTTTTTTCCATTCAATATCGGTAGTGTATAAAGTACCATTACTTATTCCTATTGATAGCTCATGAAATTTATAACCGACAGTTTTCCATTCTTTTTTAATCTGTTTACAGGGGTTGACTCCAATGATTCTGGCATGTCAGATGATGACGCAGAAATGCAGGCTGCTGATTGGCCAACAGGATCTGTACAGAGTGTGCACAGCGTAAAACAAGCCAGTAAACCTGGAAGCCACGTCAGTGGATCAAAACGAGGTATGTCGTAGCAGAAATTCAATAATTTTCAAAAAAATATTTTCAAAAGTGCATTCTATTATAATTTTTCCTACCTTTAGAGTTTTTTTTAGAACTGTGGTCACTGTAGGAAGCAAAACTTGAAAAAATAAAGAAATTCAAAAAAATAGTCAAATATTCTTCTTGTTTTATAAAAGTGAAATACTAAAAAGGATAACAAAAATTCAAATGGCGAAATAAATTATCTGTATCAAAATATCAAAAATAAAAAGTCTAGAAAAAGCTGAATTTTTTCCCAGGATAGTTTGTCCTGAAGTGATGAAAAGTCTAAATTTTATATATTTTCAGAAATATAAAGTTAAATGAAAGCTAAATTTTTCCCATGATGGCTTTTCCTACAGTGATAAAAAGTCTGAATTTTATAATAATATATTTTCAAAAATATAAAGTCTACAAAAAGCTGAATTTTTCCCATGATAGCTTGTCCTACAGTGATGTAAAATCTCAATTTTATATATTTTTATATATGTTAGATGTGTGGATATGCCTTATCAGAGTGTGGTAATATTCTGTTTGTTTTTGATTCATTGTTTGTTCATTGTTTATTGTTAATTGTTATTGTTCTAATTGTAAACAAAAGGAGGGTAAATTGTCACAACAATACTCACTTGCTGTGGCTGCTACCATACAAGAACTGAGTGATATAGTTCCTTTGATGTTTTGATCCATTGTTTGTTCATTGTTTATTGTTTATTGTTATTGTGATTTTTAACAATAGGATGGTAAGGATTATTGAAATTGATCACGTTTTCTAGCTGCTATCACAACACACATTGCCCAAATACACGCAATGCTTACACAAAATTCTTTTTGAAGAATCTTTTCTTTTTCTGCTCCAGTGTTAGTGAAAATGCTTGCATTCATTCATGCATGTTTTTTCACAGTGTCCAGTATATTGATAAGATTTTCTTTTCATTCATGAATTTCTTCTTTGAATATTATAAGCATGAGTCATGGGAATAGACAATAAAGCACATTTTAAGATTATCAAGTCACAGCCAGGATTTGCTTATGGGCTGTCATGCATAATTTGACCTACAACTACCTGGTATATATTTTCTCCTGATAAGTTTTACTCCTGAATATTATTTTTCATCCAAAAAGCAAGTAATTAATTTTCATTTTTTTCCATCTCCTTTAGATTTATTGTTTTGGTTGCAAGAATTTGAGTTGATTGCATATACCGTAACTAGGTTAATGCTTTTATTGTAAATAATCATAAGCTCAAACACATTTAATTTTTTTTTTCAATTAGATACCTAGGTAACTGCTTTTGTTGTAAATAATCATAAGCTCAAACACCTTTCGTTATTTTCAACTAAGATCTAGATTTGGTGGCCGATGAGAGCAAGGAAGCCTTTGACCTTGATTTTGAGGTTGAAGGTCAAATTGAAAATAAAGAAATGTATCCAGGAGACAGGGAGAATCTCCTTGGTGATGGAATGTGGTCACCAGATGCTGGTATCCATGGTAACCAGGCACGGGATGAAGAAAAACAAAAACAAAAAAGTCTAGGAATTTCTGGATCTATGATGAAGACGAAGCCAGTTATGCGAAGACACGTCATGGGAGAGCCGCCATCATTCAGAGGCCAAGGTCAAGGTCAAACCCAGAAAGAGGCTGCCAAAAAAATTGCAGGATTTCGAGGTTCAACCCGTGCTCCGATTGGCCGTGAGCTGCGGAAGTTATTCCAATCACAACGGGCCCCGAACCAGGGAAAGTTGGACGATCAGCTGATCATCGGAAAAGCACCTCAAGAAGTGACAGCCAATCAGGTTCCTCAGAACCAAAACATGCAGAAAGCTAAAACGAAACAACGACCATATATGGGCAAGCGGGATCAGCTTGGTCATACTTACGAGGAAAGTGCGAGACCGGATCCTCAGATGAAAATCGGTGGTCACAGGAATGCGAGACATTTCGGGGAAATCGGCAAAGAAAAGGTCAAGAGGTTCGGACAGGTTGACCTTGACCTTGGGAAATCTGAACTTGCCCTTGGGGGTGCCGCCCCACTTGCCCTGCAGGGCTTCACAGCTCCTGCGGTGTTCGTGGAGAGACGAACCCCCAGCGATAAGTTACGACACACCCACAATAAAACACCAACCTCAGGTGCCCTGACTCATGTCTCCCAGGACTCTCATAGTCATAAGGAGAAAAGTGCAACAGGGCACCAGGAGATGAGTTTCGCCGATACTCAAGGTCATCAATCAAATATGAGTTTTCATCCGCCCTCGCCTGCCGGATTCTCCATTCCCTCACCAGGAGGAGCCTTGAACCTTGCGTTTAGCATCGATCAGGGAGAAATGCTCGAAAGACCTGTCTCTGGTGATAAAGAAGAGAAAGAACTGAACGAAGAGGAAACTCAAAGTACCAGGTCCATCTCAGCACCGATACCAACTCTAACTTACGAGAACGGAGAGGAACAGTTCGTAAATATGTCGCTGAGCGAGGAACCTATTGGCATTGTGGGATACCCTGCCGATGATGACAGAAACTCTACTGTTTCCATGGGAACGGAATCAGAACTTGACGACCAGATTACAGTCCACTCTAGACCAGGTGCAGTTAGATATCATACTTGGTGATGGTTGCCATGGTGATAGATAAGTAGCTATGGTGATAGGCCTCTATTATCTTGATTCCTGTATCCTACCTTATAAGGCATGGCTTGAATGAAAAATCAAAGAAACGGAAAATTTAGTAATAATCAAATCAGCAAAGTCGTGGTAAGAGGCTTTGTATTTTCTATGTTTCCTTGGTGATTATATATCTTATGATTATATTCCTTGCATGTTACTTAGCGACCTTTTTATTTCAACAGTGCAAAAGTGGTATGACACAATGAGAGATATTTTCCTCAACATGGAAAGCTATCAGAACTTTTCAATGAAACTAAGTATTAAATTTATGGAGGATCAGCTTTTGCTAAAATATTCAACTAAATTTTCATCTTAAAAAAGTAAATCTTTATTCATTTTAAGATAATGTTTTGAAAGCTTTCATTGAAAAATGTTCCAAAAATTATAACTTGATAAAAATAAATGCTCATGTGTCAGGCATCCTGAGTACTAATGGCATAAAAATATTTATTTCTCCCTTTTAATACCTACTACATAATGATAATTTCTCCTACAAGTTACCTTCCAAGCTTAAAAAGAATGGTGGAAATCTTGGGTAAAAAGTTGGTTATGGTGTTGAGAAAATCAGGTGGTTACCATAGAAACTGTTTCTATGGTGACACATGGTAACATGGGACATATATGTTAGTAGGTTGGTTGTGGTACCTTTACTTTGGTAGATTGGATTGGTTACCATGGCAATAGTTGCCATGATATTTTTGCATCTTTGAAATTCTTTTCAGATTGTTATTTCATGACATTTTTTGCTAATCATGATTTTTGATTTTCCACTTGTTATCTTTCTTTTTTTCAACTTCTCATTTCAGTACCATTTTTAAGCTCCGTTTTAAGCTTTTGCTTGGAGAAAAAAATGCCAGTTTTGATATTATAACTATTTGTCTCTGTTCCTTTGTTTTGAAGGTTGATTTGAATCTAGGGTATTTCTGTGACCCATTTTACAGGAACACCTTTAGTTAGCTTTGGACCAAGCCTCCACAGACCAATATCAAGGAATCAGATAGTTGGCACAACTTAAACTCCAAAGGAGAATATTGTTCCATTCCATTGATATCATTTTCATTTTAATCATCTCTAATACTAAGACCACCATCATCATCATCATCATCATATTGTTATTATTATTATTATTATTATTATTATTATTATTATTATTATTTTTGTAGTGTTATAATTATTATTATTATTATTATTATTATTATTATTATTATTATTATTATTATTATTATTATTATTATTATTATTTAGTCCAGTAGCCAGATCAAGAAAAGTGCTCTATTTCAGAAGTTAGGTTAACCCGAGAGCTAGAAAATTTCCGTTGGTATCATGTTTTAGGCCCACACCTGGGGCATACCGCCAGGGTGGATGTAGACTTCAGAAGTGGTGCACATCTTTTTTACGGGGTCATGTCTTAGACACCCCACTATATGTAAAATGGCCCAAAAATGGTCAAAATAATAGGTATAGGGGTAGGAAAGCCACCCTAAAACAGTCATAACTCAGCTTAAACCAATCATAGGGATCAGTGTTTGGTATTAAAATGTTGGTATGAAAGAGAAGTATCTTTTGAAATAGTAAATACATAACCAACTCTATCCCATGATGTAATAAAGGTCATTCAAGGTCAAAATGGCTGCCAAATCAAGAATCTGGGATTTTCCGATATTTTATAGTTTCCGTTTATAAACTTCTCAGTTTTTTTGACGGTATGTATTTCTTTTTTGTAGCCACCTTTTCTGAAGGAATGTCTTTTAATGGAATTGTTGAACATTTTAGAAAGTTCATTGACTAGAGTTTTAAGTCCAATTTTGAGCTGTAAGGTACAAAGTAGGGTACCAAGCCCACCTGGAGACCCCAAAAAGTGCCTAAAATGGTAAAAATTTGAAAATCAAAATGACTTTATCTTAAATTTTATAAGTAGGAAGGGAGCAGATGATGTACCAAAACATCAGGTTTAATTTTCTCCTCAATCTGGAAGATTATGGAAAAATAATATTGAAATTAAGGGGTTGTTGAAGGTCAAATAAAGGTCAAAATGCCATTTTTCCTCTAAAAATTTCAAATTTTGATCAAGAAATTTTGATGAAGTAGTTGTGTTTTGTCATTATTTAATTTCCAAACCAAGTTACCACAATGATTGACGGATAAATAATCTCAAATATGGTCCAACAAATCATTTTTTACCATTTACCGGTGAAAATGAAGTAGTTTTAAGTCAATAAGGAGGTGTGGAAGGTGGCATTTGGCTATTCCATGCTTATAATAAGTGTTTACGAACGGGTTGTGAGAAGGTGCTAGTATGGGACCACTGTTTAGGTCATAAAAGTTGTGAGCACCAAACAATACAGGCATTGTTTGGTACCAATTTTGTTGTTGTAAGACAGTCTTTCCATTCCATGCAACCAACCAAGGGTAGGGTCTATTGTTGCGATACTAGAGGTCATTCAAGGTCAAACTAATCCCAATTTCATAAATTGAGGCATTTTGTCTTTGAATTTTCCATTAAACAGCTTATCATATTCTCCTAGAATACATATTTTATCCTGGAAATATTTTTAGGTGAGAAATAATTTTCAAAAAGGATTCTGAGACATTTTTAGGTCATTTCAAGAGAAGGTCTGGACCAATTTGGAATATTTCAGGGCCAAAATTACAAATGTCTGGTTACGGGTGCACTCACATATTTAAGCGAAGCAGCAGAAAGTTGACATAACAGATCGAGTCATATCTTATGGTATGTCAGTTTTCATTTTCAGTAGGGAGAATAAGCCTTTTAACTTGCAGCATTACTTGCCTATTGTGCTTGTCATGTAAGATTATAAAGGCAGTGTAAAATATCTCTGAGATTTAAGGAAAAAAATGAAGGTCAAATAAAGGTCAAAACATCATTTTTTCTCTAAAAAATTCAAATTTTGATGAAGAAATTTTGATGGAGTAGTTTGTGTTTTGTTATTACATAATATCCTAACCACATTACCACAATAATTGACAGACAAGATACCTTAAATATGTTTTAGCAAAACATTTCTACCTTTTACCTGTGAAAATGAAGTAGTTTAAAGTCAATATGGAGGTGTGGAAGGTGGCATTTGGTTATTCCATGCATATAATAAGAGTTTACGAACGGGTTGTGAGAAGGAGCTAGTATGGGACCACTGTTTAGGTTATAAAAGTTGTGAGCACCAAACATTATAGGCATTGTTTGGTACCTAAATGTTTGTTGTAAGACAATCTTTCCATTCCATGCAACCAGCCTAGGGTAGGGTCTATTGTTGTGATACTAGAGGTCATTCAAGGTCAAACTAACCCCAATTTCATGATTTAAGGCATTTTGTCTTTGGATTTTCCACTTAGTAGCTTATCAAATTCTCATAGAATACATATTTTATCCTGGAAATATTTTTAGGTGAGAAATATTTCTTAAAAAGGATTCTGAGACATTTTGAGGTCATTTCAAGAGAAAGTTTGAACCAATCTGGAATATTTAGGGGCCAAAATGACAAAATGCCTGATTACGGGTGCACTCAAATATTTAAGTGAAGCAGCAGAAAGTTGACATAACAGATAGAGACTCATATCTTATGGCATGTCAGCTTTCATTTTTAATGGGGAGAATAAGTCTTTTAACTTGCCTATTGTGTTTTCTATGTAAGATTATAAAGGCAGTGTAAAATATCTTTGAGATTTAAGGACAAAATGAAGGTCAAATAAAGGTCAAAACTTCATTTTTTTCTCTAAAAAGTTCAAATTTTGATGATGAAATTTTGATGAGGTACTTCTGTTTTGTCATTTCATAATTTGGTAAGCCTGTCACCACAATAATTGACAGACAAGATACCTTAAATATGTTTAACAAAAAAAAATTACCCTTTACCTGTGAAAATGAAGTCTGGTTTCAAGGTAATATGCAGATGTGGAATGTGCTATTGGACAATTCATGCCTAATCGAGTTGTTAGCAAGTGCTAGTAACATATGGGACTGCTGTTTAGGTCATAAAAGTTGTGAGCACCAAACATTATAGGCATTGTTTGCTATCAAAATGCTTGTTGTAAGACAATCTTTCCATTTCATGCAACCAGGCTAGTGTAGGGCATTTTGCAATGATATAAGAGGTCATTCAAGGTCAAACTAGTGAAACTACCCCCAATTTCATGACTTAAGGCATTTTGTCTTTGAATTGCCTGTGTAGTATCTCATCAAATTCTCCTAGAATACATGATATTTTTTCCTGCAAATATTATTTTTAGGTGAGAAATGTCTTTTAAAAGAGAAACTCATGCCTTTTAAGGTTATTTCAAGACAAAGTCTGTGCTAATCGTGAATATCTAGGCATCAAAATGACAAAATGCCTGATTTTAGGTGCACCCAAATATCAATTTAGCAGCAGAAAGTTGACACAACAGCCTTATCATATGGTACGTCAGCTTTCATTTTCAATTGGGGCATTTGGGCATATACGCCTTTTAACTTGCCAATTTGTGCTTGCCACGTAAGGTTAAAGATAGCGTTAAATATTATTGAGATTTAAGGAAAAATGGAATGTCAAACCAAGGTCAAAAGGTCACATAGAGCATTTTTCGAATTTGAATATTCACGATTAGAACAGACTTTGTCTTGAAATAACCTTAGAAGGCATGAGTTTCTCTTTTAAAAGACATTTCTCACCTAAAAATAATATTTGCAGGAAAAAATATCATTAAATATGTATTCTAGGAGAACTTTATGAGATACTACACAGGCAATTCAAAGATAAAATGCCTTAAGTCATGAAATTAGGGGTAGTTTGACCTTGAATGACCTCTCATATCACAGCAAAATGCCCTACACTAGCCTGGTTGCATGAAATGGAAAGATTGTCTTACCACAAGCATTTTGATAGCAAACGATGCCTATAATGTTTGGTGCTCACAACTTTTATGACCTAAACAGTGGTCCCATATGTTACTAGCACTTGCTAACAACTCGATTAGGCATGAATTGTCCAATAGCACATTCCACATCTGCATATTACCTTGAAACTAGTACTTCATTTTCACGGTTAAAGGGTAAACTTTTTTTGTTAAAACATATTTAAGGTAACTTTTCTGTCAATTAAAGTGATGACATGCTTAAGAAATTATGTATTGACAAAAAAGAAGAACCTTATCAAAATTTCATCATCAAAATTTGAACTTTTTAGAGAAAAAAGGACGTTTTGACCTTTATTTGACCTTCATTTTGTCCTTAAATCTCAAAGATATTTTACACTGCCTTTATAATCTTACATAAAAAATACAACAGGCAAGTTAAAAGACTTATTCTCCCCATTAAAAATGAAAGCTGACATGCCATAAGATATGAGTCTCTATCTGTTATGTCAACTTTCTGCCCACATTTAAATATTTGAGTGCACCCGTAATCAGGCATTTTGTTATTTTGGCCCCTAAATATTTCAGATTGGTTCAAACTCTTGAAATGACCTGAAGATGTCTCAGAATCCTTTTTGAAAAATATTTCTCACCTAAAAATATTTCCAGGATAAAATTGATAAGCTGCTAAGTGGAAAATCCAAAGACAAAATGCCTTAAATCATGAAATTTGGGTTAGTTTGACCTTGAATGACCTCTAGTATCACAACAATAGACCCTACACTAGGTTGGTTGCATGGAATGGAAAGATTGTCTTACAACAAACATTTAGGTACCAAACAATGCCTATAATGTTTGGTGCTCACAACTTTTATGACCTAAACAGTGGTCCCATACTAGCACCTTCTCACAACCAATTCGTAAACACTTATTATAAGCATGGAAAAGCCAAATGCCACCTTCCACACCTCCATATTGACTTTCAACTACTTTATTTTTACAGGCAAAGGGTGGAAATGTTTTGCTAAAACATAATTAAGGTATCTTGTCTGTCAATTATTGTGGTAATGTGGTTAGGATATTATGTAATAACAAAACACAAACTACTCCATCAAAATTTCTTCATCAAAATTTGAATTTTTTAGAGAAAAAATGATGTTTTGACCTTAATTTGACCTTCATTTTTTCCTTAAATCTCAGAGATATTTTACACTGCCTTTATAATCTTACATGACAAGCACAATAGGCAAGTAATGCTGCAAGTTAAAAGGCTTATTCTCCCTACTGAAAATGAAAACTGACATACCATAAGATATGACTCGATCTGTTATGTCAACTTTCTGCTGCTTCACTTAAATATGTGAGTGCACCCGTAACCAGACATTTGTAATTTTGGCTCTGAAATATTCCAAATTGGTCTAGACTTTCTCTTGAATTGACCTAAAAATGTCTCAGAATCCTTTTTAAAATTCATATCTCACCTAAAAATATTTCCAGGATAAAATATGTATTCTAGGAGAATATGATAAGCTGCTTAATGGAAAATTCAAAGACAAAATGCCTCAAATTATGAAATTAGGGTTAGTTTGACCTTGAATGACCTCTAGTATCACAACAATAGACCCTACCCTTGGTTGGTTGCATGGAATGGAAAGACTGTCTTACAACAAAAAAATTGATACCAAACAATGCGTATATTGTTTGGTGCTCACTACTTATATGACCTAAACAGTGGTCCCATACTAGCACCTTCCCACAACCCTTTCGTAAACACTTATTATAAGCATGGAATAGCCAAATGCCACCTTCCACACCTCCATATTGACTTAAAACTACTTCATTTTCACCGGTGAATGGTAAAAAATGATTTGTTGGACCATATTTGAGATAATTTATCCGTCAATCATTGTGGTAACTTGGTTTGGAAATTAAATAGTGACAAAACACAACTACTTCATCAAAATTTCTTGATCAAAATATGAATTTTTAGAGAAATAAATACATTTTGACCTTTATTTGACCTTCAACAACCCCTTAATTTCAATATTATTTTTCCATAATCTTCCAGATTGAGGAGAAAATTAAACCTGATGTTTTGGTACATCATCTGCTCCCTTCCTACTTATAAAACTTAAGATAAAGTCATTTTGATTTTCAAATTTTTACCATTTTAGGCACTTTTTGGGGTCTCCAGGTGGGCTTAGTACCCTACTTTGTACCTTACAGCTCAAAATTGGACTTAAAACTCTAGTCAATGAACTTTCTAAAATGTTCAACAATTCCATTAAAAGACATTCCTTCAGAAAAAGTGGCTACAAAAAAGAAATACGTACCGTAAAAAAACTGAGAAGTTTATAAACGGAAACGATAGAATATTGGAAAATCCCAGATTCTTGATTTGGCAGCCATTTTGACCTTGAATGACCTCTATTACATCATGGGATAGAGTTGGTTATGTATTTACTATTTCAAAAGATACTTCTCTTTCATACCAACATTTTAATACCAAACACTGATCCCTATGATTGGTTTAAGCTGAGTTATGACTGTTTTAGGGTGGCTTTCCTACCCCTATACCTATTGTTTTGACCATTTTGGGGCCATTTTACATATAGTGGGGTGTCTAAGACATGACCCCATAAAAAAGATGTGCACCACTTCTGAAGTCTACATCCACCCTGGCGGTATGCCCCAAGTGTGGGCCTAAGGCCTAAAACATGATACCAACGGAAATTTTCTAGCTCTCGGGTTAACCTGAATCCCAAAAATGGGTGGCTGGCTACTGTACTAGTTATTCTTGGCTTTCCTGATGTTCCCCAACACTTACCCACAGCTGCCACAGCAGGGCATCTGTCATAGATGTACTTGGTTGCCACATTCTTGATGGTCTTGGCGTCAACAGCATCAATACGAGCTTCAAGCTCATTCAGAGGAATACGACGACCATAGCACAGCATTTGTCTGTAAGACAGGATAATTCATTATAGAATAGGGAACATTACATTTAAGTTTAGGAGCTGGTGTCTAGCGCTTCAATAACATCATAGCGGAGTATTTCTGAAAAAGGGTAGGGAATTCAGCACATACAGTATAGACAGTTAATTGTATCAAGTTGTTTTTTGAACCATAATGCATGCTCAAAAAAGACAAAAATTTGTTGACACCAAATCTAAACTCTTTTACAACTTCGATATTTGATATTTCACCAAGCATTTGTAGCCTTCCCATATACTTCTAAGTTATAATAACAAATTAAAAGTTTTAAGATATCGAAAAAACAATTTAAAAAAATGAACGCTTTAATATTTGTACCTTTTCAACATTCAATATTGCATCAAGTACCGTACACGGGCCCTTCCCAAATTACTTTTTATATACTTAAATAAACGAAAAAAAACTTGATATTGCATCAGGTTTCCTTCTCTAAATACTTTAAAATGTAAGAGTTACTGACCTGCCGATATCCTCACAGATAGGTGTTGAGCCATCCAGCTGCAGGAGCATGTTGGTCTTGAGAAGGTTCTTTGCTCTTTCCACCTCGAAGTCTGTGACGTTGCTGCAGAGACGCATCCACTCAGACTGCACCTGGTACAACATGTCTTCAATCTGGAGGCCGTCACAAACAAAATACACACCCCTGAAATATACACACAGACAGTCACAAACAAAATACACACCCCTGAAATATACACACAGACAGTCACAAACAAAATACACACCCCTGAAATATACACATAGACAGTCACAAACGAAATACACACCCCTGAACTAAACACATCGAGACAGTCATAAACAAAATACACACCCCTGAAATATATTCACGCACAGTTAGTCATGGAAACCACCCATGGTACAGGTCCTCAATATGGAGACACATATCACAGTGTATTAGAGTATTAAAGTTCACAATTACCAGGAGTAATTACAGGAGTAAGGCTGTAGAGTGTAGATCGGTATTCATAAACCGATAGCAATATGCTATCGTTACTGCAGCACCAATATGCGGTAACAAAATAAGTCATAACTCCATTTTTTCAATGGCTGCGCAGTTGTAGCGGTACTAGCTGTATGGCACCTCCAAAAATAACAAGTTTAGCAGCTGTAAATTCAACATTTCTGAACTTTCCTAAAGAACCTGATAGAAATCGATTTCTGTCAGGAACTATGCTAAGTGTGTACTAAGTGCATACTCAGTGTAGTTCAAGATACCGGTAGCATTACCATCAAAATATTGTACCATTTCAATATTAACAGCCATGTTACCATACCGCTTCGTACTTAACGGTAGTAGGGACAATTTAAACAGGGTCTTAGCCAGGATCTCAAAAATGCCTGTCCAAAACAGCAATCCCAAAATTTCTGCCCGTCCAGATTTAGCTAATTCAACTTACTTATACCAACTTCATTTAATAGCCTATAGTTTGTCAATTTACGCTTTGTCCTTAAAGATGATTTGTTAGGAAAATATTTGGTTATTACCCCCTCAAAGTCAAAATTTAATTTTTTTATAGATAATATTGAGGTTTTTAGGGAATTGCCTGTCCAAAATCTTACCACAGTCCTGTGTCTGTGTAGCAGGTGTTGAAGGCCTGGAAGCTGTGGGCCATGTTGCCCATGGCGCAATTTCTCGCCAGCTGACTGGCCAGGTTGCTGCCGCCACCATGTGACCTGTCCCACGAGCCAATCAGAGTGTTGGCGATCATGAGGGGGATGTTGTCAG
>OZ012695.1:21336703-21379203 GCA_963942565.1 Maea johnstoni | reverse complement strand
TATATATATATATATATATATATATATATATATATATATATATATATATATATATATATATATATATATATATATATATATATATATATATATATATATATATATATATATATATATATATATATATATATATATATATATATATATATATATATATATATATATATATATATATATATATATATATATATATATATATATATATATATATATATATATATATATATATATATATATATATATATATATATATATATATATATATATATATATATATATATATATATATATATATATATATATATATATATATATATATATATATATAATATATATATATATATATATATATATATATATATATATATATATATATATATATTATATATATATATATATATATATATATATATATATATATATATATATATATATATATATATATATATATATATATATATATATATAAATATAAATATATATATATATATATATATATATATATATATATATATATATATATATATATATATATATATATATATATATATATATATATATATATATATATAAATATATATGTCTCTGGTTAAATAATTTTGAAAAGCTTTTTTGAAATAGTCATTTTTTGATTAACGAGTAGGCAGTGGTTACAATTTCTTTTTTTTAATCAGTTGCATTGCATGTAGTCGAGAAGTTTGGTTGGTACACCCACTTAAAAGAAATTTCCAGATGTGCCTCCTCCCTCTCATCACTCAGAGACAAAATAATTCAGCATCATTTGCTCGAGAGCGACACGTAGCGTTGGTCTTATACACTACTCGTTCGGACAGTCAATGCGCATGTCAATAACTTATTTAGACTCACTTCCTGTTGTGGAAATTTTAGCCGTCTGCCACGTTTGGAATTCACTAATGTACTGATTTTTTCGCAGATCGGTCCACAGAGTTGGAAAAATGATACACAGCTTATTCATCATCAATAACTCGGGGTGAGTGGCGAAAAACCAGTCCCAGTTTCGTTAAATTTTCCTATATTTTCATCCCGGCTGTGACAGAAATCCACCTGAAATTCTACCTCAACTTGTTGTCAGCTGATCATTTAGGAAAGTGGGAGGTGCCAAATCAAGCTTGTCATTTCAGTTAATGACTGGAAAACTGACCTCTCTTTTTAAACCTACTTGCCCAGTATGAAAAACTTACCTCATTTCCCAGTTTCTCACAACTTACTCCATTATATTCAGACTTAAAGTCTTCAGAAGACATTCAATAAATGATGTTTGTCAACTTTGTGTATATAGCCTATAGCTTTAGAGGCCCTACATCAGTACATGCATCCTTATCAAAATTTGATATCTAGATTGTATCATCCATCTAAAACGACTCATCTTTTTTACTAATTTCTCTGCTATGGCTTTTTTGATGATATGATACCCTACTTGTCGTAATTGGGGATACATTTGATGCTTTTGATTGGGGCGAACTTAGAATGAAATTAAAATTTTTCATCCTGCCTTTGGAGGAAGGAAGGGATTAGTTTTTACATTGCTTTCAAAAGCTTAGGTCATATCGCGATGAGATAAAAACCTGGAACCAGGAAGAAATTCCCTTCTCTATGTGAATAGTTCTAAGTGGTCATTTAATTGCACGCACACAAGCCAGGGTTCACCCTTAAAAGGTGCAAATGCGCCTAGATTTTTAAATCTGCACCTAGAATATGTGAGCCTAGGCGTCTGAATTGCAGCTAGACTTCCTACTCTTCCAACCATATATTTAAGAGTGATGTCAGAAATTAAGTCTGAGTTCTCATGAGTCATAGGCATGGTTTCGCGGAGTATGTCAGGCAGGACAGCTGATTGCCAGAGAGCTGATTGTAAGACGCGGGCTCCTGATATTTCTTGTGGGCGCCTAGACTCATCTTTGATTTTTCTAGGACTGTACAATGTGTACATAGATAAAAATGACTACCATGATGTAAATAAACTGATACTGGATCTGACAAAATGTTATTGTGCTCAGGGTCTTATTCAAGATTAAGAAACTGGGTGCTTAAAATTTGCAATTGTAAAATTTTGGGGCGTCCAATCTTTCATGTGAAATCATGATTTATAGTCAGATTACAACCATAAACATACTTGTATACATAAATTTAGTTATTTAAATAAGGTATAATATCCATAAACAATGCCATGGGATTTATATTGAGTTGAAAATATATATTTTATAATTCAATTATATGCTTGAAATTGACATTTCAAGAAATTCCTCAACATTTTTTGGGTGACTTGAAGGGTGTCTTTTTTAAGGTTTGGGTTTCCAAATGACACCCAGATGCCCTGCTGGCTAAGACTATGCCTGTGAGCACTACAGTACTACTTCTATGCTAGCGTGTGCCTTATGCTGAGCTCTTGAACAATTGTCTTTTCAGGGATGTGTTTATGGAGAAGCATTGGAAGAGTGTCATCCACAGATCAATATGTGACTATTTCTTCGAAGTTCAGGGGAAGGTTTGTATATAGCTAATTTTGCATCAATAACAAGAACTGAAGTGATAATGCACCCATTGCTCATATATATTCTTCAAAACAAAACCAACACCAAAATATTGGACATTTTTGAAAATGATATGCATGTATCTAAGTAGTTTTCCCTCTTGACATAAAGCAAACATTGTTCTTATTTCTCTCCTTTTCATTTTCTCCCTATAGTAATTAATGCTTTGTCAATTGTTCTTTAACAATGACAATTAAAGGAATAATTTTTGGTATTCAAATTTTATTGCATTAAATACCCTTTGTGTGACAACGTGCCTTAAAATCCTCATTCATGTAGTTATGGAATGTTTGTTTGGTTGTCTCTAGGCTGCATCCCCAGAAGATGTCCTTCCAGTTATCACAACACCTCATCATTACCTAATTAACATATATCGCAATCAGCTCTACCTGGTGGCCGTCGTCACAACTGAAGGTAAGTGAGAACATGGACATAATCAAAGAAACCGTCTTTCAGAGACCTTGTGGGTTCAAACATATATAGTTGAAAAATTTGAAAAAAATCATACTTTTCAAAATCATACCTTTCAAAATATCAGTCTATCCCTTTCATGATTGGCTAAAAATAAAATTACCTTCGTAAAAATTGAAGCATCATAAAGTGGTTTAAATTGTGCTTGATGGTGCATGTATGTGATTGGTTGAAAGTAGAAGAAATCTCTTTTTGTTAAGATTTATAAGTATTCCTATCACCCAAATGGTTGAGCCGGTTTTGAATGATATGGTAAACAGGATCTTAGGCAGGCTTTCAAAAATGCCTGGCCAAAACAGCAATTTCAAAATTTCTGCCTGTCCAGATTACCAATTCAACCAGTCCAAGTAGTGATCTATTTCAAATCCTTATACCAGCTACACTTAACAGCCTATTGTAGATGGTTTGTGAGAAAAATATTTGGTTATTACCCCACAAAAGTCAAAATTGAAAAATCTTTATTGAAATTTTTGTGTGTCCAAAGGGAAGGTTTTTAGAAAACTACCAGTCCAAAAGACACGCAGGGCGTGTCCTGGCTAAGTCCCTGTGGGTAAATGATCACTGCTCCTTGTGCATATCCGAGAGGTCTACAGAGTCCATATTTTTTTCCCGGTTATTTCTATTCAATTTTGAAGAACTGCACTAACAGGATATTTTCACATGTTCCACACTATATTTTTGTTGCTAGGATCCTAAGATTCTCACAATTCAAAGGCGATGAAAGTTTTCTCAACGTTTTTTGATTAAATACTTGAGTTTCTATTAACCCTTATCCTGCTAACCACAACAATTGTCGTGGTGTGCAGCAGTGCTCATGGGGTTCACAGCAGGATAAGGGTTAAAAGTTCTTATTAGTGTTGGGTAAAAATGGCAAACAAATGGTGTAAAGGTCGAAAAAATATGTTCACTCTACAATAGATTAATTGGCATAACAATGGACATAATATTCTTTTTGATTAATTGGAAATATTTTAAACGATCGATTCTTGTCATATCAATGACAGTCTTAGTCCATATGAGAATTGTCGCACAGCGCCCAATAAAAATTGTTGTGCTTCAAGATCAATTGTGCTTTTTTCGCTTATCTTGTGCTCTAGGACTTTGATATTTGGACACCCCTGTACAAAGGTGTTTTACGTATGAATGAAATTGCTGTATTTTCAGTTCCTCCGCTGTTTGTGATTGAGTTTCTGCATCGGGTCATGGACACCTTTGAGGACTACTTTCAGGACTGCACGGAATCTGTCATCAAGGAGAACCATGTGATAGTCTACGAGGTGAGACGCCACCTAGTGGCCATGTGGATAACTGCAGCTCCTTCTGAGGGGTAGAGAATTAATCCAACATGCCCCAGGAATCGACGGCATGGAAACTTGTGATCTTGGAATTTCCTACCTCGGGCTAGGTAACCCTAACCCTGAACCTGATTCCTAAGCCTAACCCTAGGTTGGGTATTCCAAGATCACAAGTTTCCATTTCGCCATTCCTGGTCGCAGGGTCTGACACTTAGATTTCAGGCTCGTGGCCCGAAAAGGTCTTTTGATAAATTTAGTGGTCAAAAAAAGTATTTCTGTATTATTATATATAGTATTTCGGGCCCCTAGTCTGAAAAATCTAGGGGCCCACAGCGAAATCTAGGGGCATATGCCCATGGGCCCCTGTGAAAGTCGAACCCTGATGGTCAGGGGCATGTTGGATTAAGTGTCCACCCTTCTGAGGACTTGAACCCAGGGTCTTAGCCAGCAGGGTGTCTGGGCGTCATTTCGCCTGCAAACCCCTCACAGTTCTCTCATCAGGACAGCCAAATATTATTATGCGATATTTCTAGAGATGTCAATTTCAAGCCAATTATTAGATATTTTCACCTCCAATGTAATTCCTATGACATTACATTTATAAGGATAATATACATTTCCTTGATAAGCATATACATATATATGTTTGTTATATATATTGTGGTCCACTGAAAATAGGATGCCCAAAATGTTTACATTTGCCAATTTCGGACACCTAGTTTCTAAATCCTGGCTACGACCCTGCTTGACCCATTGATATCTGTAGAAAACACTCCGGGTCTGTCAACTTTTACCACAACTCTTTTTAAAATTGCAATTTTTTAAAATGTTTGAAAGAGATTGTCAAATGGCAAATGGCATCTTTCACAAAATTATTTCACAATACTGTAAAACCCATTATTATCGCGCTCCTTTTAATTTCACGCATTTCGCGCTAGGTGATGATAACGCGTATATTACTGGCGCTGATATATTTTAAAAATAGCATAACAATGCCTCATCTAGTGGTGATGCAGTTGATGCGTGTAATTAAATGGCCGCGATCGCATTCACACGGCAGTTGCGTGAATAAAAAGGGGCGCGGTTATAAAGGGTTTTACAGTATACTGCTTTGTTATCAAAATATTCCCATGTGTATCAGACCATGTGCTTTGTATGTTAATGGATGAATTGCACAGCCAACTACCAAGTGGGTTTTTTGTGGTCTAATCAAATATTTGCCCACGATAGAGTGCTATTCATGAATACACAGCTGAGAAGGGAATCGAACCCGAAGACCTAAGAAATTGTTTGTAGATTGCAGGGCAAGCTCATTTTTTTCACCAGGCTTGTAAAACTTCTACCGACTATCCGAACTAGGAATTGGCTCCTTTAATTTTTTTGAAATACAATAAAATATCAATGTTCCCTTTAGAATACGATGTCTTGACAACAATCTTAACGATACTTCCTGCCTCACAGGGTCTTGATTTTGATAAATGATATGGTACTTTTTGTATTCAGTATGAATACAAAATTTTACAATGACCAATTTTAGGCACCTAGTTTCTTATTCCTGGCTAAGACCCTGGCGGAGTGCGTGTGTTTCAGCTTTTAGACGAGGTTTTGGATAGCAGTTTTCCGCTGGTCATGGAGATTGGAGAGTAATACTATTTTTATGAAGTGATTCTCATTGCGGAGTGCGTGTGTTTCAGCTTTTAGACAAGGTTTTGGATAACGGTTTTCCGCTGGTCATGGAGATTGGAGAGTAATAATATTATTATGAAGTGATTCTCAATGCTGAGTGCGTGTGTTTCAGCTTTTAGACGAGGTTTTGGATAACGGTTTTCCGCTGGTCATGGAGAGCAATGTCCTAAAGGAGCTTATCAAACCCCCGAACATCATCCGCGAGGTGATGGGCCGCGTCACCGGGGTCAACACAAAGTAAGTCAGTGATTGGCTGAACCAAGGAGGCCATCATCGCATGCAACCACGGAATGTGACCTGTTCAACTACTAACATGTGTGCTTTGTTTTCTCTTGCAGTGATGAGCCTAACATCTAGTCCCAGGCCAAAAATATATATTTTTTTGTTTGTGGTTACATGATTTAGAATAGGGTCAGCAGAAGACTTTTCATTTCATTTATTTGTAATTACCCATTCTCATTCATGTAAATGATTTAGCCATATATCTATATCTCCATCTACCTATATACTTATCTATCTATTTTTATAGATAGAGAGATAAATAGAGAGATAGAGATAAACATTGAAATATTTATATAGCAATTCATGAACGATTATTGCATTGTGCAATAAATGAGTAATAAATGCATCCAAGGCAAGACAGTCATGATTTTAGTGATTCAGACAGGACTTTAATTCATGGCTTGTTATGTTTATCCATGATTCTAAAATCTATAAAAAATGTATAGTATGGGGTTCTGAAAGGGCTGGTCAGGTAACCACAAACAGAGCATGTTTTTGGACTTGGTTTTATTTGCATTTGAATGGTGTTTGACTTGCATAGTTCCTATAGCATCTACTAATAACTAGCTGACTAAACAGCATCTTGTTGAGTTGCAGAGTTGGGCTAGCCTGCTAGGATGACTGCACAAGGGATAAGGGTTGGATACCATTAAGAGATTCCGGTACTGGTACTGGTATCATTTAAGAAAATACCAAATCATATCGTTTCATTTCTTAAAAATACTCTGAATGATACTAACCAACGTGAAGTTATCATTTATGAAGGATTGTCCGGGATCCTAAACAAGACTATTCACAACAAAAATGTTATGGTAATAGTGCAATGATGTATCGTTAACATTACCATTGAAATACTGTTCCTTTTCATATCTTAACGATACCGTACCTTACCTTTTCATTCTTGAAGGTATCCATCCTTACAAGGGATCTTGCTTGGTCTCTTTTCTCCCAGGGTGTTCTCCACCGGGCCACGCTGCAGGCATTTCCCATGATAATAAAGGGTGGTGGGGGCATATGAATTCCGGAAAGTTATTTTCAAAAGTATGACCAATCCAGAAGACACTTGTCATGTAGAACTCCAGGCATGAATGGGTTTACTCAATTGGATGGCTAATTTTTCCGTGTAACAATTTTCCCTAATTTTTCATTTTGGGGTGTTTCCGTTTCTAATATTTCCGAAAAGAGGACATGTGTTTTTTTCCGTTTCTAAATTTCCCATTTTATGTAGATTTTAACCAAACAGTAAATAGTAATAGGTAAGGACGAGGATTTCCCCGTGTTCATTAAGTCCGGACATGTACTGTATTGTTTTTTCCTGTGTTGTTTATTCCCGTTTCAACGCATTCAGGAAAATTAGGGAAAGTAAAACTCATGGAAAAATTAGCCATTCTACAGTACTCAATTGGATGGCCAACTGTATCAGGCTAACACGTCTGTATGGGATTTATTTTTCGCCTGTGGATCTTGACTTGTTTGGACAATTGACATTTTCATATGCCCCCTCACTCTTAATTGAATTGGCTGGCATACTGTATCAGTCTGTGTGGGATTTATTTTTCGCCTGCTGATTTTCTTTTTTTGGACAATGGACATTTGCATATGCCCCCTGACTCTTATTTGCATTGGGTGGCGTACTGCATCAGAACTACATGTCTGTGTGGGATCTTTTCTTTGCCTGCTGATCATGACTCTTGCATGATGCCGCTATAATGGTAAACGTTTGGGTCGCTTCAGCTGCTGGATGAGATGCTGGATAACGGATTCCCGCTCGCCACCGAGTCTAACATCCTTAAGGAGCTCATCAAACCCCCTAACATCCTGCGTACAATCGCTAACACCGTAACAGGCTCAACAAAGTGAGTGGCTTACACAAGCCTGGGTTTCACTGGACCGTTTTTTCAGTCGAACAGGCTATTCGGCTAAAAATTGGCTGACCCAGCTGATTTTGTGTTATTTGGGAAGATAATTTGGGCAATCAAATTTTTTTCCTGAACTATTCACAAACTGCTTTTCAACAAATTTCTCCTTTGGAATAAGTCAATGATTTGGCAAACTTTGACTGTGGCTGGTAAGCGGCAACATATTTAGTGGTGTTCAGTAGGGGGTTATTAACTTTTTATTTAATTTTTTTGTTTAATTTGATATTTTCTGCAGTTTTGGGCTATGGTTTGGGTATATCTTGTAAGATGATTCGGTAGACCCTCTTAAACAGCCAAATTGACCAATCAACCAGATACTGTCTAATCCGTCAAGTCGACAACTCTCGAATACCTTGGTGATTTGGTCCAGTGAAACCCATCTTTACTAATACCATTCCTACTTACCCATTCACATCTAGAGCATAACCCGATCTTGACACTTGTAAAGTGGTAAGAATTTCAATTTTTCATCACTTTTTCTGCCATATTTCTGCTAATTCGTGACTTTCCTGTTGTAAATGGTGGATGACATCGGAGTAACCGGCGAAAACCACTGCTTTACCCCCAGGTCAACAGGCAGTTTGTTTTCCGGTGTTAGCATAAGGTGTTATTTTGTTATCCATATTGGTTTATCAGTGTGAGAATAATGCTTTATACTTGCACACCAAGTTGGGAAAGTGAACATGAATTTTTACTTGCACTGAAAATATTTTGAAATGAATGTGCACAAATAATTATAAATCTCTCAAAGTAAATGAAAAATGTTTATAAAGGTATACAGTATTCTTTATTTTGGCATTCTTGGTTATTGATGGTCATAGTAAATTGAAAGTGCAATTGGTCAACAATGTAAAAATGGTAAAATTCGACATTATTAACGATACAGTTCTGGAATTTCAACTTGTCTAATAAGGAAAATTGCATTGAAATAACTACTCTAAACAAAATTTTGGCATTATAAGCCTGCCTTTATTTTGGTGCCTTGAACCACTGTCACTCTTTCAAAAGGAAGCAATCTAGTGGACATGTTTTAATAAGTATTGATGTTTGAAGCTCCTAGTAAAGTGCATGATGTCTTATCACTATTGTGTGCACCGTGGGACCTTTGTCATTCATGTACAATTTGCATTTTAGGAAATTGTTTAAACTAGGAATTTTTAAGTAGCTACAAATTTGAAATCATCATCACCAGTTGAGAAATATCTTTAAAAGACCTCTCCGCAAAATAACCCTTTGTTATAATCCATGTGTAAGACCTTAAAAGGTTAAGATAATAGTTTGAACAAAAAAAATCTGCAAATTTACGATTTGTTTTGAAAAATGTCTTTTTCTGCAAAATAATTGATAATCTATACTTAAAGGGTTAAAAAAATACTCCTCTTTTGAAAAATGCCTCTTTATGCAAAATAATCCTGTTCTAACCCATGCTGCACTTATGTTGATTCAGCGTGAGTGCCACGTTACCCACGGGCCAGCTGTCAAACGTCCCCTGGAGGAGGACGGGTGTGAAGTACACAAACAACGAGGCCTACTTCGACGTCATAGAGGAAATAGACGCCATCATAGACAGATCAGGATCAACAGTCTTCGCAGAGATACAAGGATGTGTAAGTCTCCTCTCAGAGAATCCCATTCACTTTCACAAAAAAATCACAAGAACATAAGAAATCACAGAAACTAAAAATGCAGCAAACCTAAAATTAAAAAAAAGGAACAAGACCAAGCAAAAAAACCATTGGAAGTCTACTTTGATGCCACTATTGTCCCTCTTGTTTTTTGAAAATATTTGATGAAAAATGTTAACCAGAAGTCAAACAACTCTCCGTGATGTAATTTGTCATCTTTTCGCGTGAAGGATGTGTAAGTCTCCTCTGAGAGAATCTTAACCTATTCACACTCAGAGCAGCCTGGAGCACACAAATGAAATACATGTGCTCTGAGATGCAATGTCGGGCACTATAGGTTAAATTTACGAAGATAAAATTTGAAAACAGAAACAAAAAACAGAAACAATCTCAAAGTGATCCAGTTAATAATCGATGTGTCCATTTGCAAACTTGGTTCCTTTAATCTAAAATCTGGTTGCAAAATCACAGGCTGCATGGGCAAATGCCCCTAAACATCGTAGGTAAGGTTTATATTGAAATCAGTGATTGTGCTTGAAAAAAAAACTCAATCAGTTAACTAGCCGTTTTCAAGACTGTACTTATAAAAAATAATACTTGTATCATCCAGACAGGGTCTTAGCCAGGATTTCAAAAATACCTGTCCAAAACAGCAATTTCAAAATTTCTGCCTGTCCAGATTTAGCTACTTATTTACTTCAAATCTTTATACAAGCTACAATTAATAGCTAGTGTGTCATTAAGGGCAATTTACACTTCAGCTATGTCACAGAAGATGATTTGTTAGGAAAATATTTGTTTATTACACCTTAGAACTCAAAATTGAAAAATCTTCATAAAATCTTTTGCCTGTCCAAACAGGAGGTTTTTAGGAAACTACCTGTCCAAAAGACAGGTAGGACGGGTCCTCGCTAAGTCCCTGCATCCAGATGATGATGATCATAACATTTCCCTGTTTGGTTTGTTTGCAGATTGACTGTCTGATCAAGCTGAGTGGCATGCCTGACCTGACCCTGTCCTTCATGAACCCCCGCCTGCTGGACGACGTCAGCTTCCACCCCTGCGTCAGGTTCAAAAGATGGGAGGTAAGATCTTCTCCTTCTTCTTCTTGAGACTTTCTCATTTTATTCTTCGTTTTCTTCCTCTTTTCCTTCTTCTTCTTTGTTTTCTTCTCCTTCTCCTTCTTTTTCTTTTTCTTCTTTTTCTTCTCCTTTCTTGTTTTCTTCTTCCTTTTCTTCCTCTTTTCCTTCTCCTACTTCCTCTTCTTCTTTCTCTTCTTCCTTCTCCTCCTCCTTCTTTTTCTTTTTCCTTTTCTTCTTCTTCTTCTCCTTCTACTTCTCTTTTTCCTTCTTCTTCCTCTACTTCTCTTTTTCCTTCTTCTTCTTTCTTCTTCTTTTCTTCTTCTTTTCCTTCTTCTCCTTCTCCTTCTTCTTCTCGTTCTTCTTCTTCTTCTTCTTCTTCTTTTCCCTTTTCTTCTTCTACTTCTTCCAAATACTCAACAACTTCAATATATTGAGGACTCTGTCAAGGACTAGATTTTGCTCATGTGTACTAAGTTAACATAACAGCTGTACTTTTTAAAATCGGAAACCATAGGCTACCCAAAAAAGGGGTGCTACACCCTATCACTGGTACACCAGTGGGGTACCTCTGATGCTGTCTGATGCTAATAGCACATCTGAGTGCATCAGCTGAGCCTGAAAAGATGTCACTTTCTGGCAGTGAGTTCCAATCTCTTTCGATGGTATTCTCAGGCGAGCATGTTATCTGTTCTATCGACTGTATGTGCAGTGAACAAAGGTTATGACTTGATTTCACTTGTGTGTTTTCCTCAGGGTCTTAGCCAGGATTTCAAAAATACCTGTCCAAAACAGCAATTTCAAAATTTCTGCCCATCCAGATTAAGCTACTAGTCTACTTCAAATACTTATACTGGCTACTATTAATAGCCTAGTGTGTCAAAAAGGGCAATTTACACCTCACCTATGTCCTAGAAGATGTTTTGTTAGGACAATATTTGGTTATTACACCCAGAAAGTCAAAATTTAAAAATCATCATAGAAAATTTTGCCTGTCCAAACAGGAGGTTTTTAGGAAACTACCTGTCCAAAAGACAGGTAGGACGGGTCCTGGCTAAGTCCCTGGCTTTTCCTATTGTTAAAAATTGACGTTGTTGTACAGCATTTACAGTCTCCTGTTAGTCTATCAGAAAGCAGTTATGAAGCAGTAATCTGAATTGTGCCATGCTCGCAATTAAGCCAAAAAGGAATGGGAACCTATTTGCGCCAAGCTTTCAGACAAAGAAACAAAATGTCCAACCTGGCAAATATAATTGGCTCAAGCTGGAAGGTATTGGAGACTTCTTTTACTTCTTGGTGGGACAGTTTTGAATATTTGTCTTATTATAAATAAGAACTACTAGTTTTTGCTAATTTTAGATATTGGAAAACATTTTTTATCATATATTTGCGTCAACAACTTATCAAGTTATATGATATAACACCTTTTCAGGCTACCTTATGAAACATTAAATTGCCCACTTCTTCTTTGGCCAGGGAGCATCCATCTAATTCATACATTGATAATGTGTATTCTTTCTCTGCAGAATGAGCGAATATTATCATTCGTGCCTCCGGATGGAAACTTCAGACTTATATCATACCATATAGGAGCTCAAAAGTAAGTCAACCAAAAGAACACAAAGGTATATACTCAGTATAACATGTTTATGCTGCGCCAGTAATTTTTCCTGTAAAATTCATAGATATCAACATTTTTAGGTTTTTTAATTTTCATTAAGAAAAATATGAACTTTTTATATGAAACTACAGTATTTGACCTTGCAATTAATGCTAAGTTTAAGACCAAATTTCAGAATAAATTACAAATAGATTTATTAAAAAACACTTGGGATCTTAAAAAGTGTCCATGTATATTTTGTTGTGCCTCTCTTTATCAATATTATGTCTTTTCAGTTTGGTTGCCATCCCTGTGTACGTAAGACATAACATTTCATTCCGGGAAGGAAGCTCAGGAAGACTGGATATTACTGTGGGGCCAAAACAAACTATGGGAAAATCTGTAAGTATCCATTCTGTACCCCAGAACCAGAGATGATCATCACAATTCAGTTGTGTATACAGGTGGTTGAAAGGGTTCAACCCCCCCCCCCCAAAAAAAAACCCACCATTCATTCATCAGGGCCTTTTGGCCAGATAATGTAAAGGTCTGAGGTCATTGGGTATTGTAAAACCCACTATTCATTCTTCAGTTCAGGCCCTTTCACCAGGCAGCGAGTATTTAATTCCCATTGTGTTATGGATTAGAATAGAAACAATTGAGGTTTGACCTAGAAATCTAGTCTATGTTACATGAAAAGAATGTTATGAGTTAAGACAAGGATACTGGTAAACAAGGCCTAGTAACACATGTTTCCTCTTAGCCTTCCTATAACTTCTTTCTAATTTCATATAAAAAAAACAATCAACGTATTTTGAAATTTTCTGGCAAGAAATGAATTCTTTATTAAGTAATTGTAATTTTTGAAATTTAACAATTTACATGCTGACTTTTGTTGTGTACTTTCAGTATGTTTATAATTGTCATTAGAAATATGTTCTTGCATTTTCTACCTTCGCCTATAACAGGTGGAGAATGTGGTCTTGGAGATACCGTTTCCGAAGGCCGTACTGAATGTGACGTTGACCGCCTCACAAGGAAAATACTCGTTTGATCCAGTTGGCAAAGTCATGAGCTGGGACGTGGGAAAAATAGATCCAACCAAATTACCGAATATCAAAGGATCGGTGAGTGACAACTATGATCATAGTCTTAACCAGAAGGCTGTCTGGATGTCATTTGGACACCTAGAACCTCAATTTCACCCCTCAGGACCCAAAGTTCTTTTTGAGAGTAATTTCTTAAAATGTCATGTTCAAACATAAAATTGATTTCTTTACCCCAATATAAATCCTATGACATTGTATATAGATAGTTTGCGTTATTTCAATAAGAAAATATTTGTTTATAATGCAATCATCTCTTTCATTGTAGCTTGAATTCTTCAAATATTTAGACTGTCTTAACTTGTAGTCAGCTGAGTTCATTAGTTGTTGTTTCATATTTTAATTATTTGTTTTCAGATTAATCTTCAAAGTGGGGCACCTTTACCTGAGTCCAACCCTTCAATATCAGTAAGTTTATTTATATATATATATATATATATATATATATATATATATATATATATATATATATATATATATATATATATATATATATATATATATATATATATATATATATATATATATATATATACACACACACATTGTGTGTGTGTGTAATTTCTGGAAAATTATTTTGTTGTGAATCTTTGTGAATTTGTAATTAATTTTTTTTTATTTAGAAAAATACATCTTTCTATTTAACATATATGTTTTTAAAATTTGCTTGTGATTAATAGCAACCTGAGTGAGATCGTTAATGAAATATGAATTAATGTCATTGTTAAAAGACAGCTAAATACATATATGAATGATATTCCTCTGTTGTGTTTTCCAGGTCCAGTTTACGATCAACCAGATGGTCGTTTCCGGAGTGAAAGTCAACCGTTTAGACATGTATGGAGAGGTAGGTTCCCAAATTAATCATTTTTTAGGGTATGCGAGAAATGTACAAACATATTTCCGGTTGGATTTTATTGGCCATACTTTTGGAATAGTCATGATAAGTGTGTATCAACCAAAAATAATTTTGAATTATACTCCTAACTCCTATCTGATATTGGCTATTAAAGTGAAATCCCATGTCCAAATTGCACCAGTTTTCCGCAAAAAATATGTGACTGAGAAATATGTTTGAAAATCTTATTCAGAGGGAAGAGATAGGGGATTTTCAGTGGAGTTCAACCCACCCATTCTTTAAGTCCACTCAAAAAGCTTGATTATTTTGGTGACAGCTGTTTTTAACCCAATCATGGCTAAGCCCTCATTTTGAAACTGTTGTCTGTTTCTGTGATACTTAAAAAAATAAATGAGGAATGATGATAGCCTTCTCATGTTATTTAACGGGTATTAATTGTAGATTGAGTTCTCTTGGTCATTTTTCCTTCAAATATTTTCTAAACAGTCTTTTGTTAGACAGTTATCATCATACTCTCAGACCGGTATTAGGTGCTGCAGGCATGAATGGATTAACGAAAAAAAATTTGGAGAATATTTGGATGAGAAATGTAAAGAGAAACTCATTATACTTAGTTCCAAGTTATTTTTATATAAGTATGATAGCTTTTGGTAATACTACCAAAATGTTACTCTTCGCAAGAATTGGTTGATTTCTCTACCAATCATGGCTGACTTTCCCTTCTGTGAGACCAGAGAGGTAGATACTAGAAAGATGTAGGGAGGGGGGAGGGAAAAATTACCCTGATTTCAGATTAGGCCCAGTGCGCAATCAATGATTACAGGTGCTGTAATATGCATACAATGTAATTAGTGCTGCACTCTGGTCATTAGCCAGGATTTTCAAAACAGGGTGTCCAAAATGGGGTTTCAAGAAGACAGGGTGTCCAAACCCCCTCGCTGAAAAAAATTAAGTCATCATACTGACCATATACATTGACAAATCAAGTAATTAAATGCTTTATTTCTTTAACATATCTACTTGTAATTAATATTTTCAAAAAATTCTGACAAAAAGATAGGGTGTCTTTTCCCCCCAAAATAGACATTTTTCGTGGACCAGGGTGCCAAAAAGACACCCTGACACCCTGCTGGCTAAGACCTTGCATCAAGGCCAGGCCTGAAGAAAATCTAGTGCGCCTATTTCACCTATTGGCTGCAAGCAGGGTACATCTGTTGATCCCCTATTATGACTCAGGTCTGATGGGTGTGAGTCCAGGGGATTTTCGTCTAAGGTGAGACAGATTGTCCAGCGACTACCAAGAGTATGTGATAGGACCATCTTGATGGCCAATGTTGGCTAAAAAGGTCACCAGGAAACTCTGTACCATGTGACAGTCCGACATCCATGAGGACTGCTGGATGATTTCTCACAGTTTCTCTATCATGCTTGAAGTTTAAACCTTCCAATGCTGAGACTACTTTCGTCCAAAGCACAAGAAAGCAAAATTCTTGAAAAACCATTGAAACCCTGTCGTCTTGGTATTCATTTGAAAGCTCTCGCCGAGTACTCTCAGATGAGTACCCATTTGCCAGGATTTCAGTAATTTTTTATTTTTCTTTGCATCAGCTTGTACAGGTGAACTTGGATATGACGGACCACTGTATGCCAAATTTTTGCATATGACGGACGGTATGCTTGGCCCCAGTCCGATGCATATCAAGTATTCGTCATATGTATACGACAGATTTTGCATATGACGGACCAATTTTCCTGGTCCCATTGAGTCCGTCATATCCAAGTTCACCTGTATTGGCCAAATTAGCCAGCAGCAGCATAGGGGTTAAGTGTTAGTCTATAGATATTTTCAAAGGTACCATAGAATAAATTTAGTGAGAGTTCTAAGCTTGATAGTATTCATGGAGAGAGATAATTTTTTATTTGCATTCTATTCATTACATTTTCCACTGCAAATGTTGCAATCAGAGCTTTCATTATAACAACCCCTCCCCCTCAATAGCCTGTTGTGTTGCACTTAGTAGATGGATCCTTTTGACTGCTCATTGATCAGTTGACTTCAGTATTATTTTGATTATTCTTTACACTATTCCCCATATATGTGTGTGTATATATATATATGTGTGTATATATATATATATATATATATATATATATATATATATATATATATATATATATATATATATTTATATATATATATATATATATATATATATATATATATATATAAACATATATATATATATATATATATATATATATATATATATATATATATATATATATATATATATATATATATATATATATATATATATATATATATATGTATATATATATATATATATATATATATATATATATATATATATATATATATATATATATATATATATATATATATATATATATATATATATATATATATTTATATATATATATATACTGTAAATCACTTAAATATGGTGTGAACATTATATAGCGCAATTACGGTAGGGCCCTGGATAGCGTGATCTAAGTATAGCGTTGAACGGGAACATCAGCAGCAAGTTCAATCAATAATTCAATAAAGACGGGGATTTTATAATAGCGCATATGGGCAGAGCGCTATTATCGCTATCTTATTGTTCCCGCTACACTTAAGTGATTTACAGTATATATATATATATATATATATATATATATATATATATATATATATATATATATATATATATATATATATATATATATATATATATATTATATATATGTATATATATATATATATATATATATATATATATATATATATATATATATATATATATATATATATATATATATATATATATATATATATATATATATATACACACTTCTGTTGTTGAATATATTTTGTCCTATTCACTTGGTTCTTATTTTCTCTCACTGTCTCATCAATGTTCACTCATATTTCTGAAGTTGGTCCTATGGATACACGTATTATTTATCATAACAGCAAGTAAATTGTAATTTAAGCCAAATTATTGTGGAGTGATTAAAACCTAAGGCTTCTCAATATGATATCAGCATACACCATATATATTCTCTGACTACTTTTCGTATCTTTTCCAACAGGGCAGTAAAGTAAGTGGCTTTTCCAATTGATACCATAGAGTCTACCAGTGGTGGTTTGATTGATTAATCATCTAGTCAATGATTGAGTAGACTAGGGTCTTCTTGTGAATGCTTGAATTTGATTGGAAGAATAGGCCTTGATCGTAGATTAAACATTCCTCTTAGTAACCTTTATAGCCATTAATTAAGCCACTCATGTAGGCATCCTGTACCCTCATATACCGATCCCTAAACCGATCCCTAAATTAAGAACCCAATAAGCTGTCATAGAAAAAGATTATTACAGCTGAGGCAAAAGTCTGCTGGGCATTGTTAATTTAGGTTTTGAAATGATGTGGAAGGGAACTTAATAAGGAAGGAGCCAATAGAACATGATAAGTTAGGGAATGGAAAGTTAAGGGTTTAATGACATGCAGCCAATGTCATCATCATTCTCAAAATTATCATCATTATCATTATTATCATCATCTTTTCATTATCGTTATCATCATTGTTAGCATCCTCATCATCAGCATCATCATCTTCCTCAACTTCATCATCATCATCATCATCACCACCACCATCATCATCATCATCAGATTCCTTAACTTCATCATCATCATCCCCATCATCATCATCATCATCATCATCATCATCATCATCTTCCTCAACTTCATCATCATCATCATCATCATCACCACCACCATCATCATCATCATCAGATTCCTTAACTTCATCATCATCATCCCCATCATCATCATCATCACCACCATCATCATCATCAGATTCCTTAACTTCATCATCATCATCCCCATCATCATCATCATCATCATCATCATCATCATCATCATCATCATCATCATCATAGTTACTGACATTGAGTAGTCATTTATGACTAGGTTTTTGCGCCCGTAGGTTATTTTCTGTTATGTTTCCCTCTGCTTTTCTCCTGGCTCCATCTCACGTTTGACCTACTTTCAGGACGTCCCCTACTCTTTCAAAAGCAAGGTAAAGTGAGCTCTTGGTAGGGTAGAGGTGGTAGAACGAATATGTTATATTTATCCCCTCTGCCCCCTCCCCCTTACCCCTTACCCCTTCTTCAGCTGCCTACCTCAGGGGCCCCCTCTCTTATCTTTAGATTGCACTACGTTCAGAATGGAATTATGGGTAGATCACAACCAATCATGAACTAGCACAAATCTTGATTTCTTCTCATGGTGAGTTTACTTAAATAAACAAAAAAAAGGTTCTTTATAGAAATAGAATGGAGGGTTTAATAGCAGGTAATCATGTGAATGAGGGAAGAACAAATTTCACACAAAATGGCAATATTTGAGTATATAAATGTGTATATATATATATATATATATATATATATATATATATATATATATATATATATATATATATATATATATATATATATATATATATATATATAATTTATATATATATATATATATATATATATATATATATATATATATATATATATATATATTCATATATATATATATATATGTATATATATATATATATATTTATTTGTACATATATATATATATTGTTTTAATGATAATGCATGTAAAGACAATCATGCACATGTTGCAAAAAATATATCAGGCAGAAGGAAAGAATAGGAAAATGTCCTGATTTGCATGTTTGGTGGTAATGATGATGATATTTTTACAAAGCACCTGTTCATTTTTAAGTACCTCCTTCGGATATGGTGGCGAATGAGAGCATGAGAAATAAGGGGCATGCTAAACATTTCATAAGATTGAAAAGATAGAACAAGAAATAGACAGATACTGCTACTAACACAAGGAATGGAAATACTTGTCAAATCGTTGTTTCATTTTGTTTGGAGAATATTGATGGTATCCAAATATATTAAGGAATGCTTAAAATCCTCATACTATTTTGTCCTTACTCTGAAATGCTAACTGAAGATCTGATATTTACTGAACCTAATGGGCTTTATGTGTAATTGAATTTATTTTGGTTGAGTTGGAATTTTGAAATCAATTTAAGTTATAAGTTCAGTTTCAAGTTCGTCTTTACTTTAACATGTTTATGTATAAGGGAAAGTTCCATGCATCTTTATTAATCCATTTATGCTTAAAGAGTTTCTCCAACAATTGTCGTCTGGATCTATAATACTTTTGATGATAACTTTGGAATTGATAGTGATTTTGCAAAATATTTGAAGGAGAGTAGTTGAAAATGTTTTAAGGAACATTCCCTCTTCAAATATTTTCACAACATTGTTTGTGCTTAGAAGTTTCCATCAAAATGTCTGGCCGCTTTTGGCCACTGTGAGCATTAACGGGTTAATTTGGTTCTTGTTTCTGTTGAATATGTTATAATTTACTGCACATTAATCGATCAATTGTTTATACTTCCTTTCTACTTATATGAGATGTAACAAATTGCTACCAACTTAAGGGAGTTTCTTAACCCATTCATGCCTAAAGATCGTTGTGAAAAAATAATCATATAGATCTCTGATACTTTTGAAAGTACTTAATTAACCCTTCCAATGCTGAGGCTATCTTTGTCCAACGCACATGGATGCAAAGATTTTTGAAAAACATCTAAACCATGTCATGTTGGTATTCATTGGAAAAATCTTGCTGAGTAATTTCAGATGAGTACCCATATGCCAGGGTTTCAATCAATTTTCAGGTTTTTTGCATCATTTTCTCTTGGCCAAATTAGCCACCAGCAGCATAAGGGTTAAGCAATAAAATTTAGAGCTGCACTCACCACTCGCAAACTCGAGTGGCTCGAGCCCTAAGGCAAACTCGTCGAGCTCGAGCTGAAATGTTCAAATCGTGAGCTTGTCTATGTTGGGAACACATTCGTAATACAGAGCACCTAACACACATTGTTAACATACATAACTGCTTATCGCTGTCATGTCTTCTTTGCAATCTCCAATGTATACATTCAAGCGGTGTTGAGTGTTATACTGACCTTTGTACCTCGACAGCATGTTTTAAAATTAAATAAACATGGCAATGTTAATACATCTCCGCCAATGAAATATTCATTTCTTAATAGCTGGGCTGGAAAATAAGTATTTTTTGGGAAAATTGGAACGTCTGTGAGCTCATGAGCTCACGAGTCAAATGGGTGGTGAGCTAATGAGTTGATCTCCCTCCCTGAGTGCAGCTCTAATTAAATTACAAAATAAACGAACAAGAGTTGTTGGTCGGGTTCTGATCAATGTTTCTCTTCAAGATATTTTTCAAAGAATCTACTGACCCAAAATATATCACCAAAATAGTCCAGGTGGTTTTGGATGCTAGAGGCTTGAATGAGTTACTGTATACCGTGTTAACCCTTCCAATGCTAAGGCTACTTTCGTCCAAAGCACAAGGACGCAAAGCTTTTTGAAAACCATCTAAACCCTGTCATGTTGGTATTCATTAGGTAGCTCTCATTGAGTGCTTTCATATGAGTACCCATGTACCAGGGTTTCAACCATTTTACAGGGTTTTTGCATCATTTTGTATTGGTAAATTAGCTAGCAGCAGCATAAGGGTTAATATTGCGGCAGTTTAATTACTGCGCACCCCTCGAGTCGGCTTTCATTAAACTGGGCACCATTATATGGATAACGATCCCTATGCAAAACACCCTGGAAAATGACTGAAACCCTGGCACATGAGTACTCATCCGAGAGAACTCAGCGAGGGCTATCCAATGAGTACCAACATGACAGGGTTTAGATGGTTTTCAAAAATCTTTGCGTCCTTGTACTTTGGACGAAAGTAGCCTCAGCATTGGGAGGGTTAATATGCACACAATGAACACGTTATACAGTAATAACCTTTAGGAATGGGTACTGGTACTCCATATGATACCAAATTATTATTATTTTATCAAATGACAATATTATTAAAATAGAGATAATGAATGGGAAAAACTATCATATCAAAAAAAGTTAAATATCATGTCATATTGTTAAAGATTAAAAAAAAACAAAAAAAAACTGCTACTTAGACGTCCCTTTCTATTAGACAAATTTCTGAAGCTGGCAGTGCTAAATTTAACAAAGTCAGTTCCATTGAAGGCGCAGGCAGGCAGTATTGTTAAAAATATTGTTAAGTTGTCATATCATTAACCCTAATGCTACTGGTGGCTACTTTCACCAAAGTAAAATGATGCAAAAAACTTAAAAACTGACTGAAACCCTGGCACATGGGTACTCATCTGAGAGTACTCAACGAAATATTTCCAATGAATACCAACATGACAGGGTTGAGATGGTTTTCAAAGATCTTTGCATCTTTGTGCTTTGGAAAAAAGCAGCCTTAGCATTGGAAGTGTTAAGGAAAAATTAATAACATAACATATTGTATTGCAAAAATTTAAAGTCGCCAATCCCTAATAACCTTTTAATAATTGGAGAAGCTAAGTGGACTGTTAAATTTAGCTCAGGAGGACATACACCTTGTTAAGTCATCACCCAGGAAGTTCAGCATTAAGCCTAAAACAAGTTGTTTGTTCCCTGTAACTTTACCCTAGTTTTTACTAAAAAAATAAATAATCCCTACCCTTAAATTTTTTCCGCCCCTTCCAACTCCCAATCAACATAAAACATGCATGAAACATGCATTTTTTCAGATTTTTTTTAGAATATTTTACCCATCTACCTACCTACCTACCTACCCTATTTATTTCGGACCATTACAGGAAACAAACAATTTTTTAAGGCCTTAGCAAATAGAGACTCTGTGATAGACAAGTTTGACTTAAATCTTCCCTGATCTTATAACTGAATTTGTCAGGTAACAGTAACAGTAAGTGTTCAACATACACAGGTCAATAAGTCTGCTGGTACTATTAAGGTGTTCAGATTTACAGGTGTTCAATTGATCGAGGTTCTATTCTTGTATTTGCTTGATGGGAAGCTACCAGGCAATGACGAGGAATTCAACTTATCTAAATTTTCTAAATTATCTAAATCTGTTGACAGGTTCCACTGTATATGTATAAGATTGGAAATAAATCGCTGGAAATTTTTTGGCAATTAATTTTGCCTAGAATTTCTAACTATTTTTGCAGGAAGATTTTTTAAAAGATTTTTTAAGATATTGATAAAGGTTTTGATATTGATGAAGGTTTTATTTGTGTTTTGAAACTTTGCCTTTCTAATTTTGTTTTTGTTGTGTTTTGCAGAAATACAAGCCGTTCAAGGGTGTCAAGTATGTCACTAAAGCTGGCAAGTTCCAAGTCAGGACCTAAGAAGATTCACCCCCCCCCACATAAACATCAGTCTTTTGTCAAATAAATCCTTAACCCTCCCGATGCTTAGGCTACTTTCATCCAACACACAAGGGTGCAAAGATATTTTAAAACCATCTAAACCCTGTCATGTTGGTATTTATTAGAAAGCTCTCACTGAGCACTCTCAGCTGAGTACCCATTTGCCAGGGTTTCAGTCATTTTAAAGTTTTTTTGCATCATTTTGTATTGGCAAAATTGGCCACCAGCAGCATAAGTGTTAAGGTTGACATGTAGACCAATCAGATGTAAAACAAGGAAATCAGAATGTTAAAATAATTATGAATCATAAAATTGCCATGAAATGTTCTTCTTCATGGAAAATGTATTTTTCAACATAATGTTGATTGTTTAAGTATCTTTTGAAATGCATGAGAAATAGAGGTTAAAATTAGAGTTTATTTATTGCACTTGTCTGTAAAGGAAAAAAAAACCTTTTATATACTGACATACCATTTGAGCTAGACTGGTTGGTCTTAATCGAAGGATTTGCAGTCTTGGTTAAACATAATTAGAAATATATATTATAAGAATTCAGTGAATATAGTAGTCTCAAGTAATGTTCCTATCAGCAAATGAATACAGATTATGAATGTCTAGCGAAACCAGGGTTGACTGTATGAACAGTGTATTTCTAAAGTTCGATGAATCAATCCGATAAATCAATTCACAAGCTTTAATTTAGCATCTATGTAAAACTTATTTAATTTGAAATATTTTTTTGTGTTGTAAAAATTTCAATTTGCCATCCTTAAACTACCTTGGGTATGAAACGCACAGAAATCTCATTTCTGTCAAATTCATGGACAGCCTGAAAGATTATCTATAGCCTAGGTATTTCCTAAGGATTTCACTGCTGTGAACCGCCTTTTTAGTGACCAGTTTACAAGATACAAAATATTGATATTGAATGGGAAAAAGTATTGTTCCGTTTAAGATCTGTAATACCGGTTCTGCTTAACCCTTCCAATGCTAAGGCTACTTTCATCCAAAGCACAATCACACAAAGATTTCTAAAAAACCATCTTAACCCTGTCATGTCGGTATTCATTGGAACACTCTCAATGAGTATTTACAGATGAGTACCCACGTGCCAGGGTTTCGGTCATTTTCCAGGTCTTTTGCATCATTATGTATTGGCCAAATTGTCCACCAGCAGCATAAGTGTTAACAATGTTAAATTGACTTAACTGCTAACAGGAGTCTCGGTATGAAATTAGTTTGCTATTTGTTAGCAGAAGTTCTGAAGCTGTCATTGCTAAATTTAGCAAAATAAGGTTTCTGGGATGCAGGCAGTATCATTAGAAATATTGAAGCTGGCAAGTTCCAAGTCAGGACCTGAAAAGATTCACCCCCCCCCCCCCCCCCCCCCCCACATAAACATCAGTTAAGGAAATATTGAATATGATCGTGTCAACCCTTTTAATCTAGGAGAGTTCATGTTTGAGGGATAACTGTAAAAGTAGAAAGACTTCTATGTGTTCTTTGTACTAAGCAGGGCTCGACATTGGTGCTTGCCCCATTGCCCCGGGCAAGTAGAATTTGTAAATTATAGCTGTGGGGCAAGTGAAAACTGCATCTTGCTTTCCCCACTGGGAAAGTACGCTTTGTATATTTCAGGTTTACTTTTGACAATGTGTGCAGGTTTCGTGGTCTGCCATCCAAGCTTGTCCTAGAAAATATGCTTTCACATGCCAGAACCATGTCCCACTTGGTTTTAAATGAAATATTATAAAACATACAATTTTTCAAGGGCAAGCAAAAGTTGGAGTAGGGCAAGTGAAAATTGAATCTCACTTGGCCTACGGGGCAAGTCGCTGCAAAAGTTAACGTTGTGCCCTGCTAAGGTTCCTTTGGTTGGTCAAGGATCTGTGAACACAGTGACCCTGATATTGATGGGGGTTCCTGACATCTAGGATGTATATATTTATTGCTGGAAAGTTCACCAGATCGAGGAAAATTCTTTTGTGTTGCCTGAAGTCAATCAAGTATCTAATATTAACTATTCCAATGCTGAGGCTATTTTTGTCCAGAGCACAAGTAAGCAAAGAATTTTGAAAACCATTTAAACCCTGTCATGTTGGTATTCATTAGATAGCTCTCACTGAATACTCTCAGATGAGTACACATGTGCCAGGGTTTCTGTCATTTTCCAGGTATTTTTGCATCATTTTGTATAGGCAAAATGTACACTTCAGCCATGTCTTAGAAGATGTTTTAAAGGAAAAGAATAGGTTATTAATCGAGAAACAGAAAAATGAAATTTCTTCCTCAAAAGTTTTGCCTGTCTGAAAAAGGGGCTTTTCTGGAAACTGTCCAAAAGATAGTCTGGACGGGTCCTGGCTTAGTCTCTGTCAGTACATTGCATACTTACAAGTTTCTATATCTCACTACTGGCTGTGTGGTCCAAGGCATTGCCACTGACTGCTAGTTGACATTCACCACTGCCTGGGTTTGATTCCTGGGCTGGGCATGTGGGAAAGTTGCCAGTGACATGGGGTTAGGTAGTTTTTCTTTCGCCAGGTACACTTACAATTGGCTAGTGACAATTTGGCCGCAATAGGGCAGAAAAAGTGACGGATATCAGAATGCCAACATCTTGGCATCTTCTAGTGTTATGTGCATTACTGAATATCCAGGGGATGTCAAAATCCATAAATTGACAAAAAGTTTGATGTTTTTTTGAATCCAAGCAACTCACTCATTTAACCTTGTAGCCAACAATTGTGACCATGTATTGTTTGTTCTTCATCAGTAGTTGAGTATGTTGCCCTTCTAACCTAGAATTTGTTTTTTCTTGTTTTTTCTCCATGTTAGTTGAAGATGCAGATGTGTGTATTTGGCATTTGTGAGAAAGAGGTGATTTGCAGGGATGTACCACACATGTACCAAGTGTATCAGATAAAAAACAAAAGAAATGAAGTGCCACTGGATGGTGCATTGTATCTAAAATTAGTGGATAATCGTAGTAGGGGTTGTCAGTATCTTTTTGAGTCAAGCCCTTCAGTCATTAGAATTAGAGAGCCATTGAAACACACAAGGGTCCAGTAAATATGAACCTCTGGATTTCTGGAACATGAAATGATACTTGTTTTCTATTGTTTCATTGGGTGAAAAGAGAATTGAAACGTACGTCCTTAAGTTTATGTTTAATGCTTATACCACATCAGGTAAAATGGAACCAAAATAAATTATTAGTTGTAATGGTTCGTATAATATGAATGCATGCAATAGATATCTCAACTTAGGTATTCTATGTATTGAGTTTAAATGGATTGTATTCTGCCTTCCCAGTTCTGGACATCCCTCAGTATGTACAATTTCATATAGCAAAAGATAGGGAATAAACTATTTATCTATGATGTAAATAACAGCTACTTGTTTGATTTGTATTACTCATCCACTCAGTCCTAGGTTTCCAATGCTGTCCTTCGACCAGAGAAGGTCCTACCACATATCTACATTTCTGAAAATTTAAACAAACATGTATAGTTATTTTATCTACAGCCTTGCCCTTTCCAATGCTGAAGCTACTTTCATCTTAAGCACAAGAACGCTAACATTTTTGAAAAACATCTAAACCCTGTCATGTTGGTATTCATTGGATAGCTCTCGCTGAGTACTTTCAGATGAGTAACCATATCCTAGGGATTAAGACTTTTTTAAAGATTATTTGCAACATTTTTTATTTGCCAAATTAGCCACCTGCAGCATAAGAGTTTAAATCCCTCTTCGAAATGAATTTCTATCCGAAGTTCAATTTCCAGCAGATTTCTAGAGAGTTTCACATTCTGTGTGTGTTAGTTATTCTTTTAACGCTAATGCTGCTGGTGGCTAATTTGGCCATTACAAAATGATGCAAACAATCTCAAAAATTGACTGAAGCCCTGGCACATGGGTTCTCATCTGAGAGTGCTCAACGAGAGCTATCCAATGAATACTAATATGACAGGGTTTAGAGGGTTTTCAAAAAATCTTTGCCTCCTTGTCCTTTGGATGGAAGTAGCCTTAGCACTGGAAGGATTAAGGGGTTAATTTCTTAGACTCTGCTCTCATTTGACACTTAAGCCTATACAAAGTATATATTTCCAGAAAAGCCTTTTGGTGAGGAACACATTAGGCATTATAAAAGTACCCTCACAGGAGGGTGTAAAATTTCTTTTGGAAAAAAACAAAAACACTTGCAGTGATTTCAAACAAAGCTTCTACTTACAGTTATAAGTTGGAGACCTTCAAATTTACAAGCATGGATGAAAGATCAATTACCAGGATAGGGTATCACAATTTTTCTAACTTTTACTCTGTTCTAATCTAATCCCCATCTTTTTTTAGAATTTTTGTAAAAAATGAGACAAAAGTGCATTTTTCAACTTTCTGATTCCATTACTTTGGGGAAAACTTGTTGTTCTGTCTTGTAGAAGCCTCTTGTCTTTTTCCTCTGGGGATAGACTCTCCTATTGAGCAAGTACATAAATTATGTGGCAGGAGCTTAGCCAGGAATTCGATTTGGGGCCCGGGGGGGGGGGGGGGGGGCACTTGGGTATTTAGGGGGGCGCATACGCTCGTTATCAAAATTTAAAAAATACCCCTAAAGCACTGATTTCTGGCCAAAAAAGCAACCCTATTTTAATAAAACGCTGATTTTTTCCACTAAATAAACACCTCTTCTTTTATCAAAACACTGACATTGGATGTACGTATTTTAACTTAAGATTTTATAATCCTCTGCGTGTTTAGCGGCAGCAAGTGGCGGCAGCGAACTCGGAAGCCCAGTCACTTCGGGAGTCACTCGGCGTCAGAGCCGCTTATATTTCGTGGATTGTAAGGGGATTTTGACCCCCATACTTCGTACCTGGGTACACAAAAAGTACTCTCTGTACCTGAGTGAACGATGAACATATTTTGATGCTTTTGAAGGCACTGAATTCGGACCTGGTAAATAGGGAGCATTTTCTTCTGCTCAAACAGTGGACCCAATTGTGGCTCGCGTGCATTTAAGCAAGCATCATATACGTCATCTGACGCCAGTTTCCAAGGAAACCAAACGGTGCATGTCACAACACACGCGTATTTTACAATTATTGAACCAGTGCATAGGTGGCCTAAGGGCCTTTTGCTGACTAAGTTTAGCTAGCTAATTTCATGATAAATAGTTTCTATCGTGGGAGAAACAAGTTCCACCACTCGTGGATGAAAAGAGAAAGTATTTTGTACTCGTGAAGTAACCTCTATTTCTCTTCACCACTAGTTCCTAGGAGTCTTTCAGTTGCAGAAGTACCAAAGACAGCCCTCAACCACACCGCACATTTATATAGTGACTAGGCCAACCCGTTAATCGGGATCCATTGGAGGCTCGACCCTGCTTGAAAGGCAGGCATCGTACCCACTAGGCTACAGCGGATCAAATGATTAACTTCGCCAACATTTTTTAAAATGGCAGTACGCAAAAGTTAACGTTCAGGTAGGAAATGAAAAGCAGCCTGCATGATATGTTTTCACTTATCCAATTTGTTATTGTAAAGAGTTGTTTATGCCGTTATCTAGATATTTGTCCTGAACTGTGATGAAATATTCGATAACATTTTCATGGGCCTACACACACTACACACACACACACACACACTACATGTACTATAATTGTTTTATCCTTATAAAAAATAGGTATGTGTATCTTTGCATGTGGCCTCTGTTCTGTTTCTGGTGATTGCTAAATTAAAGTTCTCCCTGTGGCCAAGTTACCAACTAAACCTTCAAATGCTGAGGCTACTTTCGTCCAGAGCACAAGGAGGCAAATACTTTTGAAAACTATCTTACCCCTGTCATGTTGGTATCCAATGGATAGCTCTCGCTGAGCACTCTCAGATAAGTTTCAATTAATTTTCGGGCTTTTTGCCTGATTTTGTATCGGCCAAATTAGCTACCAACACTTTGAGGATAATGGGATTATAACTGACAGCCAGCATGGTTTTAGGCCAAAACGCTCATGCGAAACTCAGCTTCTGTCATTTATGGATGAGTTATTCCAATCGGTGTCGGGGGGCAACCAAGTAGACGTCGCCGTGCTGGACTTCAGCAAAGCTTTTGATGTCGTCCCGCACAGGAAGCTGCTACACAAGCTGCAGTTCTATGGCATCAGAGGTACCACTCTACGATGGATTTCCTCCTTTTTACACAACAGAACTCAGCGAGTGGCAGTGGACGACGCTATATCATCGGAGGCCCCAGTCACCTCTGGGGTCCCCCAGGGCTCCATACTTGGACCGATTCTCTTCCTAGCCTTCATAAATGACATGCCAGAAGTGATCTCCTCCCGGTGTCGACTGTTTGCCGACGACAGCATCGTTTATAGAGAAATTGCCGGCGTCGAAGACTGTGCAATCCTCCAAGCAGATCTGGACAGCCTGCACGAGTGGGAGGTCACCTGGGGCATGTCGTTCAACCCCTCGAAATGCAACACTATGCACATCACCAGGAGAACATCTGTGATAAAGAACACTTATTCATTGAAGGGTGTTAACCTAGAGTCTGTGTCAACGGCAACCTACCTAGGTGTGGATATTGCTGCGGACCTCTCCTGGAATGCCCAGATAAAGAAAGTGGGAGCAAAAGCCAACAGGTCCCTAGGATTCATCAAGAGGAACCTAAAGGAAGCCACTAAAACCACCAAAGCCATGGCTTTCCAGACGTTGGTTAGGCCCCAACTTGAATATTGTGCCGCAGTCTGGTCGCCATACCAACAGAATCACATCCGCACCCTGGAAATGGTCCAGCGTCGAGCAGCCCATTTTGTGTGTCATCTGTATGGCCAGCAAAGTGTCACTGCGATGCTAAGCCAGTTACAGTGGGAAGAATTGGCCCAATGGCGACTAAAGGCCCGGGTGATAATGTGCTACAAGATCACCAATGGACTAGTTTGTGTCCCTTCTGATCAGTTTTCTACAGGGCGCTACAGCACGAGAAGCAGAACGAGGGGAGGTTTCACTCAACTTGTATCCGCCACAGACTATTATAAACATAGTTATTTTCCTGCCACTATCAGGGCATGGAATACACTACCAGCAGACCTCACAGGGGCAACATCACTAGAGCAGTTCAAGACTGGGCTCCGTGGTTTCTCCCTGGAAGTGGAGAAACCTTACTAGGCAGTCACACGCCTATTTTAACAATTAACACATTACTTACATCCTAAATCTTCTCTATTACCTTTTCTGTCTTTCTCTCCTATATTTTATGCGGATTAACAAAATTAACCCTTTTAGTATGCGCTCGCCATAATACTCTAAAGAGAGTGAGGCGATATATGATGATGATGATGAAGCAGCACGAGGGTAAAGTACTTGAGCGATGGGCAAACTGTTGTATGATAGGGATTCTTCAAGCGTCGGAATGTCTAGTGCCACCAAAGATCACCTACAGTGCTGACATTAAATTCCTACACTAAATGCGTAGGCAGACCTGGCATAATACACAACCGCACGCCTGATTATCACCAAGTTTCTTGGGTATAAAAGTATGGATGACCTCACAACTGAACGTAGCTTTGTTCTTCAAGTTACGTGGGTCATTGGCGTGCTTGGCTTAATTTTTGACATGTTATCAAAGTGTGTTTGTACAATCAGGCACTAGCAGACGTCCGGTCGACTGGTGCAGGAATTAAATGCCTGTACTGTACAGTGCAGAACAAAAAAGGCATCCAACAATCTCGGATTGTATGCCTGTGATGAGACAAGTAACACTACACTACAATGCCGACATTTAATTCCTGCACTAAATATGCGGGCAGCCGGGCATAATTCACGACCGCAGGCCTGACTGCCACCCAGTTTACAGGTCATGGATATGTGGATGACCTCACAACTGAATATAGCTTTGATCGCAAGCTACGTGAAACATTGGTGTGCTTGGCTTATCTTTTACATGTTATCCTTGGGTATTTGTACAACTAGGCACAGGCAGACGTCCGATCGACTGGTGCCGGAATTAAATGTCTGTACTGTACATTATGCAGGTTTACCGGAGATACACATTGTTTAGAACCACCATCATTATTTTTTTTGTTGCTAAATTTGAGAGGTATAGACTAGAGAATGCATTAGTTACCATTTAAGCATCTAGCCGATTGCATCGTATTCTTGATACCATTGGATTGACCAAAATATCTGACTCCAAAGACTTTTTAAGTGCCCTGGATTTGTTATGGTACTGTTTTGTCTCCAGATATAGCCTATTGATTCTAAATTTTCCAACAGCAGAAATATGTGTGTTGAAATACTACTTCAAGTAAGTAATGGAGTTTATTTACACCAGTGAAAGGCAAAACGTTATTATCTACTGAATCCAACCATTATAACAGTAAAGCATCGCATCACTGAAGACAACCAGTTTTTACATTTAACATACTTTATTTTGGTAAATATTTTAACAAGTTTTCTCAATGACATTATTTTCATATACTTTCAATACAAATATTTCCACAAAATTTGAATAATAATACTTTTTGCCACTATATAGGAACAACGGGCAAACAAAATATCAAATGAATATTCAATATATATGATCAAGTATTTTCATGTACTTTCAAACAAATATTTTCACAAAATTTAAATATAATACTTTTTGTCATTATAAAGGAACAACGGGCAAACAAAATATCAAATGAATATTCAATATATATACAATTGTGCGTTTTATCATAACCATCCTCATTTTTTAGCCCGTGGCCTTTTATCATTGCCTAGATTCAATGCTGGCTGGGGCATGTGAGAACTCTGCCAGTGACTACACATATATTGATTATCATCGTCACTTTTTTCCGCCATATGAAGGCTAATAGTGACTATCCGGTTGTAATCAGTCAAGAAAACTGGAGTACACCAGTGAATACCAACTACAATACCCAAGTCACTGGTTATTTTCTCACATGCCCTAGCCTTGATTGGAACCCCGGCAATGGTGAGAGACAGCGAGCAGTCAGCAGTTTATGTATATACATATATATATATATATATATATATATATATATATATATATATATATATATATATATATATATATATATATATATATATATATATATATATATATATATATATATATGTGTGTGTGTGTGTGTATATATATGTATATATATATATATATATGTATATACATATATATATATATATATACATATATATACACACACACACACACACATATATATATATATATATATATATATATATATATATATATATATATATATATATATATATATATATATATATATATATATATATATATATATATATATATATATATATATACATACAGTTATTAAGTACAGACATATGTTCCATTGTGCGTGCAATGTCTTCTGTAACTGCTCTCCTCTCATGGGCTAGACAAGAATTGCTCAATAGGTCAATTCATTACATCATTTGGCAAGAATGCTCATTCAATTAACTTATGCTGGCTTTTCGAAATTGGACACCATGTTTACTTGAAGAGGGAGATACTGTACACGGATGAACCCGAACACATTTCAAATTTACTGACTAACTTACATTCAAACATCATGGCAAGAAATTAACTTTACAACTATCTGTGCCAGCATTTCATATTATAAATCCTATCTTATCCTCAACATGAACGACTTTTAAGGCACTCACAAAATGGCGATATGATGAGAAACTATTCATAAGTGTCCGAAGATTGAATATTATTACAACAATCGTTCCAGTAAGCACACTCTATTTTGTATCCATAGACCATATACTGTAAATCACTTAAATATGGCGTGCACATTATATAGCGCAATTACGGTACTGCCCTGGATAGCGTGATCTAAGTATAGCGGTGAACGGGAACAGCAGCAGCAAGTTCAATTGATAATTTAATAAAGGCGGGCATGTCGCTATCATCGCTATCTTATTGTTCCCGCTATACTTAAGTGATTTACAGTATATCATCAAGTTTGAGACGTTAAATAAGTATAAAGACATGATGTAACTTGCCATATAATCCCTTAACCACGGTGGACATGGGGGACAAACACATCCTTTTTAACAAAATAGGTTACATTCTTCAAATCGACATAGTTTCTTTGACATAAGAAAGAAATATGAGTGCACAGAAATAGAGTGGATTGAAAGTATATAACAGTATCCAAATCAAAGCTACATTGGAACTTATCAACCCTGACGACAAATAGGGCATTTTTACTGAGGAGATCTCCATGAGTAAATGTATAGATATAGGTTTGGGACCTTAATAAGCAATGCTGGCCATCAATAATCTCACCAGTTGGTAAATTGCAGTACACTCATTTAATTCCTGCACCAGTCGACCGAACGTGTGTCGGTGTCTGCTTGTAAATAAGCCAAGCACATCAAGGACCCGCGTAGCTTGCAAACCAAAGCTACGTTCAGTTGTGAGGTCATCCGTGACTAGGAAGCTGGGTGGCAATCGGGCGTGCGATTGTGTATTATGCCCGGACTGCCCATCCATTTAGTGCAGGAATTAAATGGCGGCACTGTAGCCTAATATATATATATATATATATATATATATATATATATATATATATATATATATATATATATATATATATATATATATATATATATATATATATATATATATATATATATATATATTTATATATATATATATATATATATACCACAATGTATAGCCTGTGATTGTCAATTGACTGTCAAACATTTTATTTGAGTGTGTCGATTTTATTGAGTCCAGAAATAGACGTTTTGATGTAGATATCTTTAAGGAACTCTTTGAAAAGGTTCCTCCAGACAGAATTTTATCTTATTTACATGAGATTGGTCTGTTTTACCGATTGTAAAACCTTTTAAGAATTTATAGTTTCTTTTGAAACAACCTGTTATATAGAAATTATATTTTGAAATTGTTCATCGTTTTGTGATCATTTTTATTCATCTATTGCTTTGTTATTGTTTTCAACAATAACAAAGGACCATTATTTTACCAAGATTTTATGGCACTAAATGGCCTTTGTGTACCGATGTGCCTTTAAGCAACCATTCATTCATTTTTATATATATATATATATATATATATATATATATATATATATATATATATATATATATATATATATATATATATATATATATATATATATATATATATATATATATCACTTTAATATCGGTTACACCAGAGCATATTTGTTTATTAATTTCAGGTTCCCTCTCAGGCAATAAAACTATTTAATACCCTCAACAGTGGTTTTGTTTACTAGTTACCGTTCAATTCCCCCTAATGATTCACCAATGGCTCATAGTTGACACCAACGAATGTGTTTAATGTAGTTTAGCAAAACCATTGTAATAATTTAAATTAATTCGCCAATGGTCATTTATCCAACAGATGTGCACTCTTATATGCGCGAATATGAATCTTTGTGGTCTACCAAGACGGAGCACCCATTAAAGGAAGGTAAGATTGAGTAGTAACTGATATACATACTGTACTGATAATTTCCTGAAAGTTAAAATTGAATGGATAAGTGGAAACCTAACATGGTAAGGGGTGCCAACGTTTCATGGTGATATACTTATTCCCAATGAGTATATACTGTAAGTCACTTAAATATAGCGGGAACAATAAAATAGCGATAATAGCGCAATGCCCATGTGCGTTATTTTAAAAGCGCCATCTTTATTTGATTGCCCCTGCTACAGAAGGAAAGTTAACCGGCTAAGCGCAATTCTATGATATGTAAACAGAGGCTGGTATCCTGTGTTGTGTACTGACCATGCAAGCCAGTGGGTAAAAATAAACTGGGGCTATATAGGGGCGCTATACTTAGATCACGCTATCCGGGACAGTACCGTAAATGCGCTATATAATGTTCACGCCATATTAAGTGATTTACAGTATTCAGATGTCTTCTTGGATTGGCATACCATATAGAACCTAGTTTAGTATAGGTTTGCCTGCGTGTTATACTAGTATTCTTATTTGAATCCAATGAGCCACACTCTTTGAATTTATTTGTTCATAAAGGGTTTATTTCAAAGCTATTTTCAAAGGTATCATAGTACTTGACTGCCATATAAAGTTTACTAATGAATAGTCAAAATACAATACTCTTTGCTAATGTAACTAGCCTCATATGCGCATTTAGAAACTAGTATGATAGCTGAACTTCTACGCTTTTAGCCAGGATAAAACATGGTATGAGAACATTAAAAAAATGATTGGCATGTCAGTTTGTCGATATATATATATAAATGAGATCAATCCATAAATTCTCTCATTTTAAATATGTATGTATCAGCTTAGATGAATAAAACAATGGAGAGGTAGCGAGAGACCAATTTGGCAATTACCATATGCGCTATTATAGTGAAGACCTGGCTATCCGAACCTTGTCTCAGTGTGACGTCACTAGGAGACAAAGACCAATGAGGGCTTTTGTATCGTTAATATCACGGAGAAAGTTGCGCACCAACATGCGCAGAACGCAATTATTGGGCTGTTCACCGCAGCCAGTTTTTCCAGGGAGACTTGCCGGTTGTGCATCCGGTGAATAGACATTCGTGGTAATAGAGCACTTGTGCATGTGAGTGTTGGGGAAAATAATGAGCAGTATTTTCTTGGCCTTATGCTACATGAGTGGTATTATCTTAAGATTTTTTGGACCCTCATTCACTTGCTGTCTCTCTGCCCTGCCTGTGTCGCACTCAGGTGAGGAGCATTCAATAGACCTGACGTAGACTTTCTCAGGAATGGCAGCAGGGACAGGAGGGTCGTTAAGGCGACCACCCCAGGATGTTTCCCCCATGACTGTATTTGATGTGTTAGCAACCAATGATCGACAGAACACATGCTTGAGACCTTTCCTGAAATCCCTCTTCAGCGCAGAGTAAATGATGCAGTTCCAGAAGGAATTGCAGAAGGCCAACCACATGGTCATGAAGTGTGCTTCTTTGGGATGCGGGTGGAATTCTGCAGATTCAGTCTGATTTAAAATAACTGTGACATTCAGCTCAGTATTGTCTTGGAGGTGCTGGGCAAATCCAACATCCTCTTGTATGGTCATAATCAACCATGGAATCCAGGCAATATAGAAGGCAATTATGACAACAATGATCAAGCCAACACCTTTCCTCCTGCCTGCACTTATTTGGTGGCCAGCATCTTGGATCTGCCTTGCCTGACGCCGTGAGATCACCAGTATCTTCACGTATGCAAAAGCAATGATGATGAAAGAAGGCAATATGATCAAGCAACCAATTGTTGCTGAGTAATAAATGTTATAGTCCCAGTCGAGAAGACAAAGGTAATAGTCATCATACCATTTTTCTTTGCCCACTCCAATCACAGGACCACTGCAAGCAACAATTGCCACAATCCATATAATGCCAATGGTGATCTTTCCACGTTTTTCTGTAACTATGGTGTGATACTCTAGTGGCTTACTAATAAAAATGTATCTCTCAATGCTAACAAAAGTGAGAGTGAGAATGGATACACAGCAGAAGGCAGTACCTAGATAGCATTGAAGTTTGCAAACAAAGTTACCATATGGCCATAAATGTGTAATTGAGGGGTAAATGGAGAGAGGAGTGACCAAAGTGCCAACGCCAAGGTCTGCGCATGCCAATGACATCATGAAGTACCCGGATGCATGAGTTTTGAGGGACTCAGTTTTATAGATGACAAGCAGAACAATGATATTGCCAATGATGATGGCTACTGTTATGAAAATGATAACTAATGGTTCATGCCACATCAGGCAGCGATTATCCCCTGTTGTGAAGCCAACAGAACAATTTGCCTCAAGTTCATAAAACACTGCCATTTTGAAGTATTGGGTGCAGAGAAGCTTAAACTGGTGTAACCCCTCAGTATCTGCAGGGATTTAGCTCAGTTCGCTTTACACATCAGAATATTAAAAACGTATTTACTACGGGGGCATAATCCTTTGATTTTCGACCTTTTTCAGTGTGTTACAATGTGTATACAAGTGTGTGAAATACGTGTGCACTTATTATAATACTTTTTGTGAATATTGAATGTTTCATATTGTCCGTTCTTCCACACCTATGTTATGTACAACTGGAAATAAGTTTAGGAACCGATGACCATGAATTATACTAATCATTCAAAAGATATACTGATTATAACATTTATATTCAGCCATCTTCCTTTGCAAAATAATGCAGTTGACAGTTTTATTCCTCAAGTTGTTCCCTTCTTCACCACCCTTAAACCAGACTATAGCAGTGGAGTTTTAATTCTCTTGCTAAATGTGTTATGCACGCTTAATTTGTTATACTATTTTTCCAACAACATTCTCAAAGCAGAAACGTGTACATAATTATTGAAGTATTCCCTTTAAAATAATCTCTTGAGATATCTGATATGACCTAGATTTAAATTCTCTTGGAAAATTGTTATACACCCTCAATTTGTTATACTTTTCTTTCAAACAACATTCTGGAACTGGGACTGATCCAAAGGTATTGAAGTATTCTCTTTAAAATAGTCTCTTGAAGAGATAACGAACATGATATATATTCGCATCAATTCCTGCAAGATTGATACTAAGTAGGTCGAAGAGAATAGGGTTTTAATCAACCCTTTGTACTCTTTTTATGTTACTGTAACTTGAGTTAGAATCCTCAGAAGTTCCTAAATAGGTTTATCTAAGATGATTTTAAGGTTTCACATTTGCCCTTTTATATGAGATGAAGAATCCGTGGCTTAGTTTCCCTAATAATGTGGGTCAACTACCAGGAGACTTAACTCATTAGCACTCGGAGCGGCCAAAACAGGCCTGACGATTTTGGAAATATCTAACTTACAAAAGCATATTTTGAAAAAACATTTGAAGGAGAAATGTTGATTAGAAGCTAAACAACAACTCTCTTTCAAATAGTTTGTGAATATTCACTTTATTCCCAAGTTATTTTCAAAAGTATGAGAGTAGCAGACGATAGTTTTTAGAGCACCTCTGAGTGTGTTACATTGTCAACAGCATTACTCAATGGACCAATGGGACTTGCATCTTGGAGGGTGGTTTAAGTAATGTTTGTAGTGCTTTAACACTAGTTGTCACTTGATCTTTGTAGCAGTGTCTTTTCTTTGTATCAATCTTGAGGTAGCCTTTGAATCTTTTACAACTTGACTTCTATCCAGACGTCTTGTGCTTAATGGATGACATCTGTTTATCACCTGAAAAACAAAAGAATAACATGAAAATATAGAAATATGTTTCAGGAAAACACCTGCACCCACATTCATTTTAGGAAAATCCGTCAATTTATGAACCTCTTTACTTTCATAACTAGATATCAATTAAGTGGGGTGCATTTATTTAATTGTCAACAACATTTTTAAAAGAGTTCTGATTGCATGTGATAAAACTGCTTTTGATTACTAGTATTTGTATGCCTTCTTGTGTTTGTATACTTTTAAGGTTAGGATGAATCTTATCAACAACTTCTTTAATGATTCATAAGCAGACAGATGAAATAGATGGATTTACCCATCACAAGGCCTTGGAATATACCATTTCCACTAATTGAACACAATGCAATATGATATACTTAAAGGGCAAGTGCACAATCAGAATGATATAGCATGGCATTGTCTGAGCACCTGCTGTGCCACCAGTGCTTAAGCAGAAATAGGGAGCCTGGCGTCCCCTTCCTGCTTTAATTTGCATTCTTGGCTTTAGATTGAACTCCTTCACTTTCTATTGTATACTCCAATAGCCCTGGAAGTTGTATTATATGCTTGTCTTTGACTTATATAGCATTGTTGGGTAGAAACCATTATTTCCTAATTGCTATGGAATCAGGTTGTGCACTTAGAGGAAATTGCAACACACTTGAGTTAGTTGGCAGGTTCTCTTGTAAATAGTTTAGGACCTATTGGTATGTGTATTCCTTCACTTCCTGTTATCACAATGCTATTTTTAGTTAAGAGTCTGGCACTATTGATTAAAGGCTCATGTGGGGCTGAGGGAAACGGTCCCTAAGTGAGTCAGAAATTTCCATACCTCAAGATTCCTGAATCGCTTAATTCGACCATAATATGTATGTTTTACTTTTTGAAGATGAATGTGGTTTTAGAAATTGTAATCAGCGATGAGAATAAAAAGCAGCAAGAGAGGGAACGTCAGACTTCCCTGTTGCTTCTACCACTTGGTCAATGGTGGCACAGCAGGTGCTGTTGCGATGCCACAAACCTGCATGAGCATTGGTAAGATAGATGCCACTGTATGGCTCTCTGAGGCATTTTACTTGCACACTTCTGTATGCCATAACTGAGTAAGGAGGTCTTATTTGAAAGTTGACATGTATAGGCTCATTTTGAATCTAAATCATTCATTGCCCTTTGATGAAAACAATCACGTCCTCTTTTGTGCGGTTTCTGCCTTTGTATGATTTAGAAGAATCAAATATTAGTTTGCGAGTGTCGTGTGTCATGTGAATACAACTTCAAATGGTCAATTTCAGCCCAGGGTCGACATTGAGTTTGAAAAGAAATTCATTATTAGAATGATAAGTGTAGGACCTAGAACAGTCTCTCCGTGTACTATCATTCTGTACACTGGCCATATCATAAATACGATTGTTACATAGATGAAAACACAATTCCACTCAGTATAAGTAATATCAACAAGTTGAAAGAGCATCATTACGTAGATACACGAAACACATTGGTTCTTTGAATTTGATTGCTATTCTCTAAACATTGCCTCCTTTGTCAGATTATTTGAGATCATGGGTGTTTGAGGACGACCGTGAGTGGGTTAAATCAGAAGTTATTGACCGATGTATTTTTATTTTTACACAGCTCTGCAGGTGGTACAAGGTACTTCTATAGACACGTTGACATCATACATTTCCTACCATTCTACTAGAATTTATTTCCTTGTCTAGGCTGTCTGGTTTCACCATTGTTAAGGGACTGCCTCAAGCAGAGAAGCCATTTGCAACAGCTGCGTAGGACGTGCCTGTAGGGGAAATAAATTTGCTCTGATGCAAAATGAAATCATAAAACGGCTAGATGACTAGTATAGTATACCTGAGAACAAGCTCCTACAGTACAGACATTTAATTCCGGCACCAGTCGATCGGACGTCTGCCTGTGCCTGGTTGTACAAATACCCATGGATAACATGTAAACGATAAGCCAAGCACACCAATGTTTCACGTAGCTTGCGATCAAAGCTATATTCAGTTGTGAGGTCATCCACATATCCATGACCTGGAAACTGGGTGGCAATCAGGCCTGCGGTCGTGAATTATGCCCGGCTGCAGACATTTAATTCCGGCACCAGTCCGATCGACTGGTGCCGGAATTAAATGTCTGTACTGTATACCTGTTGTTGTTTTTAAACTTTTAGTCAATGGTCCAATTTTGCGTTGCATGAATCAATAGGTCTAAATTATGAATTAAAAGGTAGAGAGCGGCTGCCGAAATGACCAAGTGGTCTAAGGCGCTGTCACTGACTGCTCGCTGTCTCTCCCCACTGCCTGATTCGAATCCCGGTTGGAGCATGTGAAAGAGTTGCCCGTGACTTAGCGTTAGGCGGTGGTTTTTGTCGGGTACTCTGGTTTGCTCCAACACCGCCAACAGGCTAGTCACGAATTGCCTCAATATGGCAGAAAAAGTGACGAAAATCAGAAAATCAAAAAAAGACCACGAATGCACTAGCACTATTTTTTGTTAATTATTCTATCACCTACTGTTAAGGTCTAAAAAGTGCGACCAGGTGCTCATGGAACTCCATTACAACGTGACATGGTTCCTGCATTTCATTGGCTGAGATTTGACTCTGGTCCTCTGCAAGGCACCGGTTACCAGCAGACTGTTTGGTCAGGACCCTGATATACATGACAATTTCAATTCTGCAACACACGGACTATTTATCCGTAAGAGCGTCTTACGGCATCGTTGCCAGAAAGGGGTAGATTCAACAGGATTAACCCATTCATGCCTAAAGATCTACTTGATCAGTGTCGTCTGGACCGGTCATACCTTTGAGATTATCTTTAGAATGAAGCATAAATTCACTAAATATTTGAAGGAGAGTTGTAGATAGAGTTCTGCTGAATAATTCTCCATCAAATATTTTCTAAATATTGCTTTTGTTAGAGAGATATCACCAAAATTGTGAGGCGGTCTTGGCTGCTCCAGGCATGAATGGGTTAAAATACCCTAGTAGTGTAAGATTTCATGTCAAACGGATGTGACTTATCACGCATCATGCCATAACTCAGAGATACTGCAATGACCGGCAAAGACGCCTCTACTTAAGAGGTAATTATTGGACCAGTGCGAGCGCGGAAACACCCACGACAAAAAGTAACATACATCACATGCATTTCCCATTAACGTGTCGCCCTAGTATTTTCTTTCAAGATGCCCCCTTTCGCTGCAAAGCGCTTTTGCGAAGCTTTTCTAACGTTGGGTGGGGTAGGTAATCAGCCCGGGGGGGGGGGGGGGGGGGGGGCACTTGGGTATTTAGGGGGGGTGCATACGTTCGTTATCAAAATAAAGAAATACCCCTAAAGCACTGATTTCTGGCCAAAAAAGCACCCTTATTTTAATAAAACGCTGATTATTTCCACTAAATAAACACCCCTTCTCTTATCAAAACACTGCCATTGGATGAACGGGAACACGTATTTTAACTTAAGATTTTATAATCCTCTGCTTGTTTAGCGGCAGCAAGTGGCGGCAGAAAACTCGGAAGCCCAGTCACTTCGGGAGTCACTCGGCGTCAGAGCCGCGTATATTTCTTGGATTGTAAGGGGATTTTGACCCCCATACTTCGTACCTGGGTACAAAAAAGTACCCTTCTTTTACAAAATCGCGGACATGCGGAGGTCTTAAATAAAGACCCCCTCTTCCGCGAAATACGTAACGAAGGTGCGGCCCCCCTCTGTACCTGAGTGCCCCCCCCCCCCCCCCCCGGGGTAATCAGCTTTTCTCTAGAGTTTAGTGAGATTGATCTTTTTCTTCTCCACATAACATGCAGTCGCGGGCGCTCTGTCTCCGCACAACGTCGCGTGTTCTACCAAACTATTACGCCATGACAGGAAATGGTCACATAGAACTTTTTAGAGTCACTAGTTACAACTTTCAAGTTTCAACCCTCAAGAGCACGCTACAACTCCTATATTAAGCTGCACGCCGGTGTATCATTTACTTCCCTACCTAAATATAACACTTTTTGTAGTCATTTCCAATAAAAAACGCTTTTATACTCAATTTTCCGCTGCAAGTGGAAATCTGTAAGACTGTCTCTTCTTGTGTTAACAACCCCTCCTACACTTCTACAGCTGACTGCATTTGACCCATATAGATAAGGACCTGCACACCAGTACCTGCCAGATGGATAGCATATTCTCTGGGGAGAGCGAATGGCAGGATGCACAGCCTGGCATTGGGAGGACTCCACCTGAGTATAGTATAGTATAGTATTTATTGACTATATCGTGAATATAAAAAATACATCATACATCAAAATCAACTAAGGGAAACAAAAGTTAATACATAATACAATTAATATATAAGTTATACATCTAGATCTCATAAGAAGTAAGTCCATAAGTGGTTGCTGTAGGTCGTAGTACATTTTAACCCTTGTACTGAGGGGGCAAT